>CM051461.1:184891122-185491122 GCA_028095005.1 Rhynchospora pubera
AGGAAAGTGATGCTGTTTATGAAGTCGACAGTGATTCTACCATGAAGCAGGGTTTGGTGGCTTGTCTGCAATCCCTGATACAGTTCACTGGTCTTCTTTCCCCACCAGAACCTGTGATCGAGGCAGCTAATACTGCTGCCACAAAAGCAGCTATTTTTGTTAGCAAAAATAAGATGCAAGCTGGTGATCTCAGGATGATGCCTCAAAATAATTGCTCTCCAAGAGCAAGTAGGTTTTACTAATTATTATATTTTTATGAATTTATCAATGAATTAGCGTTTGGTTTCCAGTGACGAGAATTATGGATCACAAACAAGTTTGGGTTACCAATAAAGCATGCAATCATAGTCTTGTACAGTAGACGTGCACGAGTGTTAGTACATTTATTTAAGGTTGTGTGCATTTTCCTGTTCTGTTATTCAGATTGTATATATTCTAATTGAATTAATCATTCTCTCTTAGTTGGAAGTTTGTTGCATCTAATGGTGGAGGCATGCATATCCAGAGACCTCATAGATACATCAGCCTACTTTTGGCCGGGTTACGTGGTTCTATATGTCGGTAAAACATGTCCCCAAACAGTGCTAATTCAAGATTCCCAATGGTCGAACTTCATGCAAGGAGCTCCACTTGGCGAGTCTCTCCAAAGTGCCCTTATTGCTACTCCTGCTCCAAGGTATTTAGGATTGAAAATTATTAAAATTTCATTTGGACTTGTATACTATTGGTTTGAACATATTCTTGCCAGGATTCCGTTGATTCTAATTAAAGAATTTAATAGATCTAATTCTCAACTGAATTTTCTTGATCTGAAGATTACACTCACTGATTAGTTTAATCAATCAAATAATTTCTTAGGCTAAGAAATATCCATAAAGTTAATAAAATTTACATGCACGCTCATTATTCCTTGAAAAGTCTCAACTCGATATTTCTTTCTAGGGAGAATTCAGCTTTTGTTCCTCAATTTTAGAAGAGCTAAATTGGTTTTTAAATTTTGTTTGCGCCAACTTGGTCCTTGAACAGTCAAACAAGAACTTAATTAGTCCCTGAACTTTTCAAAAGAAGTTAAATTAGTCCTTCCAAAAGAACTAATTTAGTTTGTCTCAAAAGTTCCTTGGTGCAAAACTGCAAATAAAGGTTTAAGGATCATTTTGATTCTTTTAAAAAAAAAATTAGGACCAAAAGCTGAAATTTCCTATTTTTGTAATTTCTCAACTCAAACTTGTTAGTACAACCTGGCAGAATTCCATTATAATTTATGTTGCTTTCCAGATTGCTTACTACCGAAGTAAATTTTCTCCTCTAGTTACAATGTATGAGAGTTTTACTCTTATTTTCTGCTGAATTTATAATTTTGACTTTGCTTTAGTGTGGCAGAGCTGAAGAAATTGACTCATTTGGCGTTAAATGGATCAGAAAAGGAGAGACTTGTTGCTCCAAAAATCTTATGTGGTGCATCTTTAATCCGTGGCTGGAACATTCAGGTACTTCAGCAAGTACATAGTTTGATGAATTGGTTTGGTTTGAAAGTCATATGAGATGAGCTGAAATATATCCTAAATCTTGTTGGTGAATGTGCTTTTCTTATTTTAAGGAACATACAGTATGTGCGCTGGTGAAGTTGTTATCTCCTCCAGTGCCATCAGATGCTCCTGCAACTGGAGAAGCAAAGCATTTCCTTGGTCATATGCATATGTTGATGGCAACCTTATCATCCCTTTGTCACACTGATATTGTCCACATTCTTTGGTTACATGGTGTGGTAAGTTTTCCTTCTCACTTCTGAATTTTTTTTTCATCAGCATGATATTGTAAAAGGAACGATTTAATTTTTTTTTCTGATTTGTTCTCTAACTCTCATGCTTTTTTAAATCGGCCAAACCTAGTTTTACATGGATGTATACAAGGTAAAGCATCAGTTGTACAAAAAGATTTGATAATTGGATTACCGCTCCCAAGTGGTCATGAAATAATAATGGAGAACACAAGCACAATCTGTCCTGAACTTCGAAAAATAGAATATTGTTGATTGGGTTATTTATCATGTACAGAATTTCATTTATTTCTACTTACTTTCTATTTTTTCTCTTTTGTTCCTGACTTTGTATTACTTTTGACCCAAGTAGATTTATCTGGTTTCAGATTCCAGAAGTTATTGCAGCTCTTATTCCATTATGTGAGGTTTTTGGGTCACTGCACCCTCCATCTACCTATCGCTCCAGTACCAGTGAAGAAGTCTCTGTCTATACTGTCTTTTCTTTGGCATTTCTTTTTCTCCTCCGCCTATACAAGTTTTACGTACCATCTCAAGGTCACTATTCTTCTGGTCGCACAGGCCCTGTCCGTCCTGAGCTGACCCTTGATTACTTCCTCTTAATGCGTAACAATATCATTCCCAACAAATTTACCACAAAAAATGACGACTGTGTTAATTTTGCTGATCCATTGGATCACTTGCCACACCGTTCGATATACATCGACTCTTTTCCAAAATTACGGGCTTGGTACTTCCAGAACCAGGCGTGTGTTGCCTCAATTCTCTCTGGCCTTTGTAACCCTAGGCCAGTACTTGATGTCACAAACAAGATCTTCAATATGATTTTCTGGAAGGAAAATAAAGGTGGCCAAGGAGTGCTACATAATTCTCGCTTAGATTCAGATACAGATACTAGTTCTCATTCATCAAGGACTTCTACGACTAGCCTTCATGGATCATCTCAGAGTACCAGTACCAGTATTTCTGAGGATGAGGACCAGGTTCTTCCATTGCTTCCTGCTTGGCAGGTACTCGAGGCCATACCAATTGTTTTAGAGGCTTTTCTTACTGCATGCGCCAATGGAAGGCTCTCATCACGTCAATTGACTACAGGTTTGGTCCACTGCTCCCATCCTTTCTCTCTCTCTTTCTTTCAACAAGAAATGGGAACTACTGAAATTATGGTGTACTAAAATGCAAGACTCATCCATGAATTTCAATTTCCAGGCTTGAGAGATCTGGTGGATTTCTTCCCAGCTTCAATAGCAGCTATTGTTAGTTATTGTTCGGCAGAGATTACTCGTGGGATCTGGAAAGATGTTCCAATGAATGGCACTGACTGGCCCAACCCTTCCGAAGCTCTTTACTCATTTGAATCAGGAGTTAAGGAGGTTCTTGCATCTACTGGGGTCCACATTCAGAGCAACTATCCACGTGAGTTTTTCATTTGTTTTGTCAGATTTGTTATTTAATGCCCTGTGATTATTTTCCTTTACTGTCACACAACTTGTAAGTTGTAACACATTTAACTTTGGAAATTACTATATCTACCATCTCTCCACACGCCATCGTGTGCCATCGCGCGCGTTTGTATTTGTTCATTATATTCATTTTTATGTGCATTTTGTTTATCTATGTGTTCATTTTATATAATTATGAGTTAAATTTTATTTTTTGTATTGTTGTTCAGTTTTTTATATGCATATTCAACTTACTTTTATTGAACTTAATTGTTTGTATGTGTTCACTTTGATTATTTTAATATTAACTTTGTCTATTTTATATGTTCACTTTGTTCAAGTGATGGCAAGCGATGACAAAACTGGGGATTGCAGTTATCATTGCTGTTTAACTTTTTCCTTTTTCTAGTTTTGTGTATGCTTGTCATTTACCTGTAAAGTTTGTTATATTAACTAGTGACTACATCATCGCGAAAATAGTAATAATTAGTAATGAATAATAAATAAATAAATAAAATAGCAACATCCTTGAGTTTAACTTGCTAATGTTAGTAGTGTGTGCTGTTTGTGTATGTGCGCATGTCTACTATTCTTGTCCCCTTCTTTATTTTTCTTAATTCAACTCCTCTTTGCTACCTTTCCATGTTTATCCTTTTCTCTGTGATGTCCCTTCATGTTAACTACATCTAGGAGTTTAGGGTTCTGGTAGAGCTGTTTTTCACATTTCCTCTCGGTCTTGGTTGAGTCAGTATCAGTATTGTAATTGACCATGTATGTACTAAAGAATATTTGAGTGATCCTTTGATGTAAAGTAATGCTTATTCTACTTTTTTTTGCAGGTGGTATGCCACCAATGTTGCCACTACCATTAGCTGCCCTTCTTAGTTTATTTATCACCTTTAAGATGGATAAGAGCTTAGAATATGCCCGTGCTGTCGTGGGCCGGGCAGCGATATATCATGCCGTGCATAGCAACTGGCCGGGCATGCTAATATGTGGGGCAATAGGGTACCAAAAGATCCGTAAATGGCAGGATTTTCTAATTGTGACATTGTCATGCTCAACCTTTACGCATGACCGGGATGCAGTTGTACAGTTGATACACAGTTGTTTCAGAGCCTTCCTCGGTCCTGTCCTGAGTGATTGCTCTTCTGTCACCTCAGCACGTGGTGTGGTTGGACTCTTGGGACAGTCTCTTTCCAATATTTACAGTCTGTCTCCTGGTATTTTGTTCTTGCGTACCTATCATTTGTTTCATGATCCACACTTCATTAGTGAGGTGATTTTGAAACTGGTGATAAAGTGTGCATGTAACCTGGCTCAAGAATGCACCTCAGGCTCCCCCACAAGATTGAAATCAGGAGTAATTTCACTGACAGAATCTTTTAGTACAGCACGCCAAGTAGCCATTCTAGGTGCGTCCCTGCTTTATGTAGCTGGTCAGGAAATATTGGTGCAGGTGCTGTTTGAGGAGACAGTACCAACAATTCTACTATCAGCAAACAAGGAGAGATCTGGGACAGAGGGTTCCTTCTCTAGCTTACTGGAAGGTTATGCTATATCATACCTAATGTTCTTCTCTAGTGCTATTTTTGCGGGATTTAGGTCAGCATCAAGCAAGATTGGAAGCTCCAAGAGGCATGAGCGTATCATTACAAGCCATCTAAATTTCATGGCTAGGGTCTTTGAGCATAATATAGTTCTCAATTGTGACCCCACCTTGTGGAAGACGCATGTCAGATGTTTTCTGGGTTTGGTAGTTAGGTTTGCGCCATCTTGGATACAAAGTATGAAGCTTGATGTTTTACAGAAACTGTCAAATGTCCTCAAGGTGTGGCAAGAGCATGATCTTGCACTCTCTCTTCTTGAATTGGGTGGAACTGGGGCAATTGAAGTTGTTGTCGAGTCACTTTTCTAACTGATTTTGAGGTTATGGTTATCTAGTTTTTTGGATTAGTAATTCTGTTTTTCTCTGTTCTTAGGCATTGAAGTTAATTGCCAGGAATTAACTGTTCATTGGGTTATTGTACTTAGCATTCCGGAAAACCTATGGAGGTTTCAATTTGAATCTTTAGCTGATTATTTCTTGGGGAAATTATTAGTTATGTACCATTCTGTGTCAAAAATTGTGTCAACAAGTATGGTATACTAGCAACCTAAAGATCCCTTTATTGTCTTAAGAAAAGAAATGGAATCGAATTATACTTCTTTTTAGGGAAAATTAGTTCCTTCCCATCCAAAAACATAGAAATTGGAATTTTGCCATTTTGCTCACCCTTAAATGCTTTAGGAACCCTAAAAACTGTCAAAAAAAAAAAACCAAATGTATAAACAAAGAAATTCAAGACCTTGAACGGAACATTAATGAAATGGTATAATTGAACCCGAAATGCCGACCTAGAATATTCTTGAAATAAAAAGTCATTTAGAGATTAAGAATAGACCTTAAAAATTCAAAAATTCTTACAAAAATTTAATTTTCTTTATGAGCGACTGGCGCTTCACTGCTGAAAGTTCAGTATACAGAGAGGCCTTGCGAGCAACAGAATCACTAGAGGAGCCAGCCCTTGCTTTTGTTAAACCATCCAAAGCAACACAAAAGGGCACCTCAACAATTATCCAAGCAGAATAATACCATAATTCAACTGTTTGTTAACATTAATGAAGAACTCGAGGATGCAAGGACCAAATAAGAGAACTCAGAAAGGCAAAAGCACCTACGGGGTCTGACGCAACAGAGGCCCTTGAGCAAATTCAAAACGAACTCAAAAACTTGAGCCTTGGTCCACCGTCAACCTCAATAAGGCCAACCATAAAGGGTAAATTCTTCGTATACCAAGACCCAAAGAAAATATACGAAGAAGAAAAGAAAAAGATACAATGAGTCGTACTCAAACAGAAACAGTGAGTAGACCATCTGTATCAGGCCATGAGAACCAAATACCAATCCGAAATTACAGACTCGAAAGCAGATTGCGGTATGAAGCACAGAGGAGATTGTCAAGGCGAAGGCAATACAGAAGGACTCTAGAATCCCAATTAAGTCCAGACGTAGAACTGAGCATTTCACAGTTTCGAAGAGCACAACAAGTTCCGGCAGAAACACTGTACCAAGCCGGATGGAGCGAAAGAAATCATCAGGTATACCAACACCATTCCGATGAAAGAATCTTGGTGATTGGAGATCAAAAGAAAATTTCTTTTATCTCTCAGGAAAGTTACAACAGACTCGTTGAAGAAGGATTGCAACACTTACACATTGGTGTTATAATGGTTAGACTATACTCTCTGCACAGGAGAAGTGCAGGGGTAAATGCTCTAGTCGTGTTAAGGGACACAAGATGGGGTAATGATACCTCATTGATAAGTTCCATGGAAATGGACTTAATAGATAACACACAACTTGCATACGCAGTCCCTAACATGATAGTTAGTATTCATGATTTTTATAACCACATCCAATTGGTTGTACAAACTCATGGGTATGAATCATGGCGCGGTGGATAAAGCAACATCTTAATCTCTCGATCATTAATAGGGAGATTATCAAACACCAGCCATACAAACTTTCGGTACAATGTCCAAGGAGTAACAGAGCACCTAGCAAGTAGAGGCATAAGAGTTATACTAGGACAATCGAGATCAACTGCAGAACTCAGAGGCCGACAATGGATTATCAGACCACCAACAGTCCCAGAACTGCAACACCCACAACAATCTGGGTCAGATCAAGAACTGATGGCTCGCTAGCCATTACATTTAGTGGATATATAGCAACTGCACCAACAGAACCAGCATCTATCAGGTCTAATGATGAAGAAGAACTAGATGAGGAAATAGCTCTGATGGTTACAATTGAAGAGCCACAAACCTTACAAGAGTCGGAATCATTCCAACTACTAGCATCTCTGTCTAGAGAAGGACCGATGCAAGAATATATTCCAATATGGGATAAAGAAGAAGAATCAGATGAAGAATGGCTCAATCATTTCACCTCAGAAGGTGGTGGGGATAAGCTGTCGCACTTTTCATTTGCGGCAGAAGAAACTGAATTAGAATACCCTAAAATGAAGGCTCTTACAAAAATGATGGAATCGGCTTTCCCAACAGCCGAGAGTTCACTAACCCAAAGAAGGCTAACAGAACCAATAATGGGTCATGTTAATTACCCACCAGCAAGCACATCAAGGCAAACACCAATGCCAACAATACATGAAATCAGAGATCATGTTGGCAGATTCAAAGGAGGATATGCACAACAACACAATGGGAGATTTAACCTTCCAGATTCTCAAAGCGACAAAGGTGCAATTCTGGTATTACTAGAAAATATTGGGCAATACAACGATGTAATCTCTCAATGGGAATCAATTACTCTTAATGTGGTTAATGACCGCAATTGGAGAGATAATAAGAGTAAGGTGGTTTTTCATTGAAAATCTGCTAAGGGATGTGGAGAAAAAGATGTTTATTCAATGGAGAATGGCGTATCCCTAACACTGTGTTTGGTTTTGAGTAAAAGAATGGAAAGGAAAGAAAAATATAAGAGGGAAGGAAATTGAATGGGATGGAACGGAAAAAAATTTACATCAGTTTGTTTGGATAATTATTGAAAGGAAAGAAAAATAGTTAACCTTCTTTTTGTTTTTCATGTTTGGGTGATTAAATCAAAAGAAGGCAAAAACATAGCTAATTATTAAAAAAATTACCATAATAACCTTGGGATCTTATTAAACGATATACTATCTCCTTTGTTTAATTATGTTGCAATTTTTCATCTGGTTTCACAACTTCAAGTCTTCAACTATGCATTTTTTGTTATATTTTTTTTTTAGTCCAAACGGTAGTGCTTCCAAAATCAAATCTCTTACACAAGGAAAATTGAATAGCTTATGCTGAATATCAAATCCCGGGGAAAATTGAGTCAAATTAGAGCTTTCATCACTGGAGCTAATTAGGATTTCTAACCGAGTAAAATTATAAGCTGGAGTTTTTACCGGTACGCATAGCAGATTTGCTCTAGAGCAAGCTGGGGCTTTTACCAGCAAAGCATATCAGATTCGTTGATCAATGTCAATCCTTTCAAAAAAGAAAAAAAAACATGTACCAACTGGTACAAAGGTACCACCACATAGCAAATCATATATATATATTATAAACCATGGACAAATAAAGCATACAAAAATGAAAAGATCTCATGCATAAAGGAAACGGACAGTGGAAAAGAAACAATCATCGATACAATCTAAAACATTGATGTCAAAATCAAAGGTCAAAATTGGGTAAAAAGAAAGAAAAAAGCATACGAAGGGATAAACGGATAAACCTGAAAAGCAAAGAAAAACCCTTGTGAAGAGGAGTGAGGCAGATACGGTCCTTAAATAAGACAGAAATTGATCTATTTCTTGCACCGAGAGAAATTACGCCAAGGTTTTTTTTACACACTGAAAGAAAAAAAATCGCTAAAAACTTCTGCTTCAATCGCACCAAGAAAAGAGGAGACGAGAGGGCATCCTTGTCCAGCGTAAAAGCATCAATTTTTCTTTCGTCTGTTACACCCCAAATCGGGAGGTAAGATTTTCGTACAGCAAGTAAAAATCAGGAAGGAAATATGTTTCCTTCGGTTAATTTTTTTCCTTCTAAAAATCGCAAACCAAACGGAGTAATTTTAGAATTTTCCTTCCCTTGCGTAATTTTTCTTCGGTTTCCCTCAATCCAAACAGTTGTTTGACCCTAAAATTTCACGATTGGAGACAGAGACCGATTTACATGAAATTTGAGAAAATCATGGAAAATAGAAAACAGACCCCAAAAATCATAAAAAAAATACCCAAAAATCCAGGAGAGGATGAAGAAAATTATGGTGCCCCCAGATTGATCAAAGAAACTACAGAATTGCTATTTTATGCAAAGAAGCCCATAATTTTGGAGAAATTAAATAAAATAGTAGGAGGGGTCTTTTCACAAAATTCTCGATTCCATCAGATTCTGCACATTTTTATGAAGCCGTGTACAAAATTTCATGAAGAAATTCAATAGGGAAGGGGTTCGAACAATTTATTTAGTTTCAACAACAAATGAGAGATTGTTTTAAATGAAGAAATGGAGACAAACAATGGCCATAAAATGGAGAAGAGGAGGGCCGCGAAATCAAATTTCCCTCCTATGCATAACAGGCCGGAAACACCTGTTCCACGTACACCATGCAGAATAAATTGAATTTCTTCAGTTGGTCTATTGTGAACCAAGTCTACACAAAACAAGAAGAGGGAGGCGCTCTCCTCTGTGCCTCATTGAATCTGACGAATGGGTCCCACGGCGAAGCAGCCCATTTGTGAGAAGAAAAAGGAATGGGCGCGGAGTTGGAAGACAGAGAAGGAGTAGAAGTTGCGGGGTCCGTCGAAGTCCTCTTGGTTCACCATACGCCATGAGCAACCGAATGCATACAGAACAACTTGCCTCCTCCAACTGAACAGAAAGGAGAAATCGAAGAAGGAGAGTAGAATCGTGCAACTTTGGTAACCGCTCGAACCAACGATGCCTCCAACCCCTCTGTCAACCACTCGAGTGGGCCCCAGCGTGACACATTTGCAGCCTTCGGATCAAAACTCAATCCGTGAGTAAGAGCATCAAAGGCTGAGATTGAAGGCACCGTAACAATCCCCTAACCGTCTCTGGTCAAACTTTCAACTCCGACCTGTTGACCATCTAGAAGGCCCTGAGCGTAACGCGATGACAGCCGTAGGATGGAGGGTCGATCCGTGTGCTTTCCAACGGACGGTTGAGATACAGCTGGATCTGAAACTACTTGAAGAAGGGATTCGAACCTGAAGGCTATAAATACCCAATGGCAAGACTGGAGTAGGGGCTCTCTCTTCTTCCATTTTTCTCTGGCACACACAGAGGCTCTGTTCACAACTTCTTCTTCTCCACAGATCAAAAGCTTAGGATTAGAACACACACAATAGGTTAGCATAGAAGCATTTCATCGAATAGCTAGTAGGCATAGCGATAGATTGAAATTAGGAGAAGAGAAGAGCTCAAGCTTGTAATTGACGAAAGGTCAGGTATGAAATCGATGTTCTTTTGATGTTGAAACAGCGAATTTGAGGATTCTTCAATCGAAATGGCTGTATTTGAGTTGAAATCGTAGCTTTCTTGATTCTTTTACTGTGTACATTTGAAAATTCTGAGCTTGCATCTTGGATTTGATCTCTGCCTTCTTCTTTCTTAATTTCTTGATAAGATCCGATTGCGCACAGCGCATGAGGATCTGATTCAAGTGTTGTGTGTCTCTAGTTGATCTTTAATGATACATGTGCAACAAAGAATAAGTATTATAGTTTTAAATTGCTCAATTGTGTCCTTGATTGCGCCCAGCGCATGGGAGGAACAAGAGAGGTTTTATAATCACGAAGTTGCTTAGAAGTCCCTGGTTAGATAAATTATTGGGATCATGTTTCGTTGAGTAAGCCTAGATGTGCATTTTCCTTTCTTCTCGATAAACAAATCTGAATCTTGAATTTGATGTCTAAAGTTTGTATTTTTACTTTCCCCTGATTTGAGATTGAAATTGAGTTTCAATTGCGCCCAGCGCATGAGAGATCTCAATTAAATCACCAAAATCAGTAATAATTAGGGTTAACTGATGCCTCATTTGCAATCAGACTGCGCACAGCGCATGAAGAATGCATTTGAGATGAACTTGTCTAAGAATGTTCCTTAGCACTGGCTTTGGAGCTCTTAGACAGGTAGTGTTGCTTCGATTGAGCACATGATGAGTATTGTCAGTCATGCTCGTGATGTGCTTGGTCAAGTATGCACTAAATTACTTTATACTCTCTCCAGATTAGAATGTAAGGTGTATATGGGTGATAATGGCAAGGTAAAGGACCTGTTTGTAAATGTCAGACCTGTACTTGAAGAGGTGATGGTGCATTGACAGTTTGTTGAATGGTTCAGTGAATAAAGTCGTGAGGATGCCCCTCTGTATAAATCTAGAAATGTCATAAAATGAGGGACCTAAATGAAGTTTCTGGATTACTGATTGGTTGATGATAAGTCCCATTGCTTCTGTGTCTTCAGAACCTTAACTGTTAGCCTTGCTTTGATAATCGTTGAAACTGCCTCTACATGTGGTTTACATAGGAACAGTTTGTAAAGGTATCGATTATAAAGTGATTTTTGTGAACTGTCCTGGCCTCTGGTACTGACCTGACATTAAACGTTCCCTACAAATAAGAGTTTCGCGATAGAATATATGGATTTCTTGGTAAAAAATAATTTACTGTTTGAAATAACCTGTTAGTAGAATCTGTCATTTGATGTAAGTTCAGGAGTGTAGTTGAGAATGGGAACCTCATTTTAATATCCTTTGCCTTCTGTGTACAGTTGATGTTTTAAAGAAGCTAAAGTATGGTTTAAAAAAAAAAAAAAAAAGATTAGTGTCATCATGTAATACCTTATGAAAATGAGACTTCATGTTGGCTTAGAATGTGACGATAAGTGTTTATTATAGCCCTGGGGAATAGAAGTATATTTACTGCTTGCGCGACTGATGCATTTCTTAAGTCACTTTTCACTTTGTAAATGATATATGTACTGACGTTGCCTAATTTTTCTTTGATGTGAACTTAATTAAATGACATGTAAACCCGATGGTTAAGTAGCAAGAATAAGGCCAAAGTTGACATGGATAAATGAAAATTAGGTTATAAAAGTTAGCCAGTAATGTGGTAATGAAATAGAACTCAAATTGGTAAGTCAATTAGATGTCCGTAAGGGCTTGTGCCAGTGAATCAGCCCATAGATTATCATATTTTATATACAAACCATTAAGCGAGTCATGTTGTTCTGTTAAGGTTGTGTTTAAATAAGAACCATCTTTCTCTATCTCTCGGTACCAAGTTCCTGTACTACTGAATCAGTATTAACCCATAACCTTGTTGCATGGGCATGCCGTAGGTGACCTGAAAGTGAAATTGAGATAGTATATTTAATTATATGTTTATTACCAACTTGTGCTTACTAAGAAGGCAAATAATAAAAAACTACTTTGTAAAGTATATCGTGTGTGACTTTTAACACCAAGTTGTTCCCTGCCGATTGCTCATAAACAAGTTCTGAAGTCAGTATCTTTTCTTCTTTGTACCGACCAAGTGATTCCCATGCCAAATGAAGCTGACGTATTGCTAACCGAGACCACCATTATCTTTGTCTTTGTCCCGCGACGCCGTAGAACCCTTTCTCATCAGTTATGGCGGTTGGAATCGCTCTTGGATCTAAACCCGTTAACACACGAACCCGCTTCCATTTCTGCTCGAAGCTCAGCGCGCGAGAGACTCCTTGATCCTTTGTGGCACATAACTATAAAACCCATATTGCTGACCCCTGTCAATTGATGAAGTGCTGGAGTATTTAAAAACAGAGGAGATCAGGCCCAAGACGAAGCCCACAAGAGAGGAACTAGAGGACGGCCTATTTCTAGAAATTAAATTTGCTTGTCACCTCAGCCGAAGTCAATGACGTGGCCCAATAGGAAAAAGACAAACGAGTAGAAACCTTAGAAAATTATTAAAAATAATAGAGAGCCCCCTAAAAATATAAACAACACATCCATAAAATTCTAAAAATCCAAATAAACTGGTTTCACTAATACATTGATACGAAAAGATGTCAAAGTAGTGGCCTTTTGTATTTTTGAAGTATTTTCGCTTTAAAAATGAATTCTATAAAATGAAATAAACCCTTTTATAAAACGCTAGGTATTTTCAAAGCTAAGATTTCAAATATACTACTTTCAAAAACTAAATATAATATACTCAAGTATAAAAAGTATTTTCAAAAGTCTAAAAGATTTCAAGTATCTAGTATGCTCGATTATGGATATTTTCCAAAGCCTAAATAATTTCGAAAATAATATCTTTCAAAGTCAAATATCTTCCAAGATTAAGTATTTTGAAAGAGAAAAGCATTTTCAAAAGTCAAAAGTATAAAAGGCCAAAGTGAATAAAATCACCAATATCCCAAGTGAAGTCTCAGAAATTAAAAATCCAAATACGAAACCAAAGTCAAAACCGAAACCTCTTCGTTTGAGGAAAAGTCCCTCGCTAGGGTTAAGATCGACCTTAGATGACTTAGAAATCGAATTCTTACGGGCTCCCTCGTCCCAAGAATTCCTTTTTGTTCTCACAAGAAGACCGACTAAGATGGTCCCGAGAACCGACTCTTATTAAGAAGACCGATGAAGATAGTCCCTAGGGTCGTTAAAGAACCAACTCTTATTAAGAAGACCGATGAAGATGGTCCCTAGGGTTGTAAAAGAACCAACTTTAGCTCAAAGGCGCCACATGCCCCTAAGGTTGTAAAACTCCTCTTTTGTTCTTACAAGAAGACCGACTAAGATGGTCCCGAGAACCGACTCTTATTAAGAAGACCGACTAAGATGGTCCCTAGGGTCGTTAAAGAACCAACTCTTATTAAGAAGACCGATGAAGATGGTCCCTAGGGTTGTAAAAGAACCAACTTTCGTCGTTGCCGCCCAAGAGGCCCCGAAAGTTGTAAAAGTCCTCTTCACTCTCACAAGAAGGCCAGTCATAGCCCCGAGAGTTTACCAGAAACAACCTCAAGTGAAACCTCTCCTTTCATTGATCAAAAAAACCTCTTCTAAACCAAAAATCCATCCTTTTCTTTTGGTTAAGTTAGAAGTCTTTCGTCGATCCTTAACTGGGTCCCGTCCATTGAGCTTGGTACCATCAATTAAGTCCTCCGTGATAGCACTCCATAAGTCTCTTTCCTTAGCCCATTACGTCAATACCCTTTATGTCCCTTAATCAGAGGTTCTCGTAGGCAACTACGAGGTAATTAACAGTAGGGGCTTGCGCCTACTGGAGAGAAAGGACCCGCTAAATCAAGAAACTTCTTTAAGTAGCGACTCTGTACAGGGTTCTCTTGTGTTGAGAGATACTCGCCATGGAGATCGAAACCTTAAGGGAGGTGAATCTAAGGCTATGTTCCCATTGTTCTTCGAGAGATTCCTTCGAGGAGAATAATGACGAAAAAGCCGCGACCGATTCTCTGGCACGCCCGGTGGGACATCTTTTTCCTCTCATCTTTGGGGTTTAAAGAATATAATGTGAAGGCTAGGGAAAGTAAAAAAAAAAAAAAAGAGTGATAAATAAATGAATAACTTCAAGTATATTTGTATCAAAAGCCCACCTCGTGCCACACAGATTCTCTGGCACGCCCGGTGGGACATCTTTTTCCTCTCATCTTTTGGATTTAGAGGGTAACGTAAAAGGCTAGGGAAAGTAAAAAAAAAATAAATAATAAAAAAAAAATATAAATAAGTAAATAAATAAAAATTGTGAAGTATATTGGTATCAACAGCCCACCTCGTGCCACACCGATTCTCTGGCACGCCCGGTGGGACCTCTTTCTCCTCTCATCTTTGAGGCTTAAAGGGTGACGTAAGGGCTAAGGAAATTTTAATGAACACTCCTAACGGTAACATTTGAGTTGGTATTATTGCACGCGTGATCTACAGGAGCCGGCACCTCATGTGTAAAGAGGCACTGCGATCACAAACCACCTCGAAGACTCGTCCCATGAGATCTATCATTCAAACCCAAAATCCAATTTACCAAAAAACAATCAAAACCTACATTTTATCTACAATAAGGTCTAGTCCACTAAAATCCAAAACTCCATAAAAGTCCATGACAACAAAAACCTATTAAGGTCCCAAAACCACAAAAATCATGTACATAACCCAATAAAACCTTAGAATAAAACCCCAACGAAAAACGTTAGGATCCAATAAACCCAAAATCCAAAACCTTAACTTAACCTTTTAACCCAAAACCCGAAGAACAAGGTATTATGTCATGTCGGGCTAATGCTTGTAAGGGTGTTTCGTTCTTTTGAACATCATGGAACATTCCTTTGCAAGGCCCAAAATAAACAAGGCAATTGTAGATAAATAAAGTTCAATAAAAGTCCTCAACCTTTAGAACATGTTAGATAAGAATTTGTCCCGCTGGGCCTAAGTGTAAAGGAGTGTCCTTGTCCTTTTGGACGTTCATAGGGCATTTCCAATACAAAGGCCTACATTATTCTTACAATAAATCACACAAGAGTCCCTTTTGCAACCGATGACGGATTCTTATGATTCTCGAGGGTGCAACGTTATGCTACTAATATTGTTCGCATTGTGGAGATAGTTATAAGAAAGAAGGATCACACTGTGGCAGAGACAAGCAATCAACCATGTTGAAGCGCAAGACGATGGACGACCACACTGGGGCAGCCGTAAAGCACACTAATCAAGTAGAGAAGAAGAGTAAAGAGAATACAATGCCATGGAAAGAAGAAGATAGAATCTCATTCATTAAAAGAAGATACACCACTACAACCATTACAGGAGGAAGCCTCATACAAGAGAATCCTAAACAACCGCCGATGGCGACTAAAGGGATGCAGAATAGAAGACATAAAGATGCCATATAGCTGACACTGGGGCAAGGCAAGTTGAGATGGCCGCTTACTCTGGGGTAGCCACAACTTCATCAACAACCGCAGCTCCACCACCGGCCAAGTTGTTAAGGGTGGCAGAGATAGCTTGAATCATTCCTTCCAAAGTATTCAAGCGGGCATTCAATTCTCCGAAGCGCTGATCAATTAAACCCCGAATCGAGACGGGGGCAGGGTCATCAAGGGCCATCATGGCTGAGTTATCATCCGGCGGAGAATCAATACCCATAGGACCATACTGATTGGGGGCCGCATTGGGAAGCAAGATATAGTCATTCACTGGTTGATTGGGGTCGGGAACCAACATGTCCATTGAAGATTCAACCCACCCGATGAGTGGCAATGAAAGGAGAAGGTTGAAAGGATGTGCCACGTCGGCATCAGAAATACGATTGCCCCATAGCATGTCAGGCACACGGATACGAGCTCTAAGCATAAGAGCTTCAATCAGATGACCATAAGGAAGTGACTCCCGATCGGAGATGGCCACTTGGTGCATGTGAAAGAGAATCAGGTGGGCCAGGTTGATAGGCCATTGCTTTTGGATCAGGTTGCGGAGATAGAAGAGACTTCCTGGTTTGGCGAGATGAGTCATTACTCCTTGGGGAAAGATAATGTCATTAATCACCAAGAAGAGAAACCTGAAAATCATGAAAGAATAAGAAAGGAGAAAAGAAGCAATTAAAGTGGAGCGAAAGAAGAAAGAGAAAGAATACCTATGAAGAGCGGGCAAATGAAAAGTAGATACACCCTCCACATCAGGAGCCGCCGCCCTAAACCATTGGCGACATTCCTGATAACTGCCAAAACCTTGAGGCCATCTCTGATAGGCATAAATGGTGGAACCATTGGCGGTGTTAGCAGCTTGCAAGTAATTGGCCAAATCCCCAGTGGTGATATGAAAGAAACAGCCAAACAGATAGGAAGAAGCCGAAGGAGTTCCAAAGTGGTTGAAAGAGATCCTAAGATTGGCATAGAAGAGACGGGTGATTCTAGGATGGTATGGCTGATCGCAATCGGCTAAGCCGGCCAAACTCCACGAATCCAACCAACCCCTAATAAGATTCACTTGCTCTACTGGAATCCTCCTCATAGGGCGAAAGAAGTAACAATCAGCCACGGGTCTCTCTTCATTACCCATGTCGTTGTAATAAGAAAGGAAGGCAGTTTCGTCGCGGAAAAGATAACGGTTATCGGGAGTAAGAGACCAGTCTGGAAAAGTGGAATCCAGGCGCAAGATGGAAGAACCAGAAGCTTCCCTGGTACGTTTGGATGAAGGAGTAGAAGACATGGTGATAAAATTGGAGAAGTATAGAGAAAGATGAAAGGCTACGGTGAATTTGTGTGAAGAAAAGGAAAAGCAAAGGCGCGCTTATATAGACATGACAAGAGAAATGTTGCAATTGGAGTTAATGGCGAACGTGTGAACATGTGAAGAAAGTTAAGGCCGTAGTGGCAAGAAGTGAAATAAACTGTTCAAACTGATTCTTTAAAGAAATGATATGAAGTCAAGAAGGCGTAGAAGAAGTAGAAGCGTTCAAGGCCGATGTCGGAAGAAAGTAACCAAAATCGGGTCAAGGTCCATGTAGGTTCAAGCCCAAGGAAAGACAGGAGCGGGCCAAATACCCTAACCTAAATTGTGGAGTGGATCTATGTGCGTTCGAGATTCCAAAAGAAGAAAGAAAGAAGAAAAGTGAGCATGGGCCAAATTCCCATGTTGTATGAAAGAAGAAACGGCGGTAAGAGTAAGATTATTCGAACCCCGCAAGTTAAGCAAGAAAAAAGCCTTGAGCGCTGAAGCCCAATCAGGCGCAAGAATGACGAAATACCCGTCATATCCTAAAAGAAGAAGAAGAAAGAAAGCCTTGAGCTCAAAAGCTCAATCAGGTTGCTATGAAGAGAAAAAGAGAAAAAGAGTAAGATAAGAGCAAGACTACTTGTTGCTTTGCAAGCAAGTATGTGGAGAAGCCCCGAGCGCAAGGACTCAGTCAGACACACGATCAATCAAACATCACAAGGCAAAGAAGCACAATACTTCAACAAAAGATCCAGGTTTACCAATAGCCAAGCATCCAAGCATCATATAGAGCAAGACAATCCGTGCCTCAACATGCACAAGCCGCGATTCCAACACGACAAGTCGTGCCTCGACATGCATAACCGCGATTCCAACGCGACCGGCCGCGATTACAATGCGACAATCTGTATTACATCATGCATCATCATGGTTCCAACGTAGAAAGTAATCAAAGTGCACAAAAGAACTCTCAATGTTCTAGTCCTTAAACATTGACACTAAATGTCAAAAGGACACAAAAGAACTCTCAATGTTCTAGTCCTTAAATGTTGACTCTAAATGTCAAAAGAACTCTCAATGTTCTAGTCCTTAAATGTTGACTCTAAATGTCAAAAGAACTCTCAATGTTCTAGTCCTTAAATGTTGACTCTAAATGACAGAAGAACTCTCAATGTTCTAGTCCTTAAATATCGACCCCAAGTGTCAAAAGGACACAAAACAACTCTTGATGTTCTAATTCTTAAATATCGACCCAAAATGTCGAAATCCTAGGACCCAAGATGGGGCTTCCTACCTTCACCATGTTAAGGTCGTCGAAGGTATCAAATACTGCCAACGCCCATCAATGAAGGAAGAAGTTGATTCAACCATGCCGAAGCAACCAAGTTCAACCATCCGAGCATCCATACCACACCAACAAGTATCAAAATCCATCAAGATCAAAAGGAGAAACAAGGAAAAAACAAACCTGCTAAGCTGCAGTAGCGCCATGAACCGCAGCCTGATCCTGTGTCACGATGCTCCTCTCACGAGTCCCTGCCAAAGCAAGAAATACAAGACCTCATAATCCCACCGACAACTAAAAGATACAAGACCCCATGTATCCCACAAAAAGAGTAAGAAGAAACAAGACCATGAAGGAGACCCACAGTGAGACAACCAATCACGACCAAGGGAAGTGGATCAAACTATGAAGCAATGAAAATCTACTGAAGGAGATGAGCATGTAAAAATGGAGAAAGTAGGCTAGAAAATGAAGGCGAGTGTAGCTCAGCTCAACCAAATCCAAATTCTTGCGAAAACTCGACAAACTCATCATGCAACCAATTCAACTACATGCAAGGGGTCAAGAAGGGGCCACCAGAGTACGCTGTTCAGCCCAGGATCCTCACAACCTACTCTGGTGGGGGGCATTTGTTTGACCCTAAAATTTCACGATTGGAGACAGAGACCGATTTACATGAAATTTGAGAAAATCATGGAAAATAGAAAACAGACCCCAAAAATCATAAAAAAAATACCCAAAAATCCAGGAGAGGATGAAGAAAATTATGGTGCCCCCAGATTGATCAAAGAAACTACAGAATTGCTATTTTATGCAAAGAAGCCCATAATTTTGGAGAAATTAAATAAAATAGTAGGAGGGGTCTTTTCACAAAATTCTCGATTCCATCAGATTCTGCACATTTTTATGAAGCCGTGTACAAAATTTCATGAAGAAATTCAATAGGGAAGGGGTTCGAACAATTTATTTAGTTTCAACAACAAATGAGAGATTGTTTTAAATGAAGAAATGGAGACAAACAATGGCCATAAAATGGAGAAGAGGAGGGCCGCGAAATCAAATTTCCCTCCTATGCATAACAGGCCGGAAACACCTGTTCCACGTACACCATGCAGAATAAATTGAATTTCTTCAGTTGGTCTATTGTGAACCAAGTCTACACAAAACAAGAAGAGGGAGGCGCTCTCCTCTGTGCCTCATTGAATCTGACGAATGGGTCCCACGGCGAAGCAGCCCATTTGTGAGAAGAAAAAGGAATGGGCGCGGAGTTGGAAGACAGAGAAGGAGTAGAAGTTGCGGGGTCCGTCGAAGTCCTCTTGGTTCACCATACGCCATGAGCAACCGAATGCATACAGAACAACTTGCCTCCTCCAACTGAACAGAAAGGAGAAATCGAAGAAGGAGAGTAGAATCGTGCAACTTTGGTAACCGCTCGAACCAACGATGCCTCCAACCCCTCTGTCAACCACTCGAGTGGGCCCCAGCGTGACACATTTGCAGCCTTCGGATCAAAACTCAATCCGTGAGTAAGAGCATCAAAGGCTGAGATTGAAGGCACCGTAACAATCCCCTAACCGTCTCTGGTCAAACTTTCAACTCCGACCTGTTGACCATCTAGAAGGCCCTGAGCGTAACGCGATGACAGCCGTAGGATGGAGGGTCGATCCGTGTGCTTTCCAACGGACGGTTGAGATACAGCTGGATCTGAAACTACTTGAAGAAGGGATTCGAACCTGAAGGCTATAAATACCCAATGGCAAGACTGGAGTAGGGGCTCTCTCTTCTTCCATTTTTCTCTGGCACACACAGAGGCTCTGTTCACAACTTCTTCTTCTCCACAGATCAAAAGCTTAGGATTAGAACACACACAATAGGTTAGCATAGAAGCATTTCATCGAATAGCTAGTAGGCATAGCGATAGATTGAAATTAGGAGAAGAGAAGAGCTCAAGCTTGTAATTGACGAAAGGTCAGGTATGAAATCGATGTTCTTTTGATGTTGAAACAGCGAATTTGAGGATTCTTCAATCGAAATGGCTGTATTTGAGTTGAAATCGTAGCTTTCTTGATTCTTTTACTGTGTACATTTGAAAATTCTGAGCTTGCATCTTGGATTTGATCTCTGCCTTCTTCTTTCTTAATTTCTTGATAAGATCCGATTGCGCACAGCGCATGAGGATCTGATTCAAGTGTTGTGTGTCTCTAGTTGATCTTTAATGATACATGTGCAACAAAGAATAAGTATTATAGTTTTAAATTGCTCAATTGTGTCCTTGATTGCGCCCAGCGCATGGGAGGAACAAGAGAGGTTTTATAATCACGAAGTTGCTTAGAAGTCCCTGGTTAGATAAATTATTGGGATCATGTTTCGTTGAGTAAGCCTAGATGTGCATTTTCCTTTCTTCTCGATAAACAAATCTGAATCTTGAATTTGATGTCTAAAGTTTGTATTTTTACTTTCCCCTGATTTGAGATTGAAATTGAGTTTCAATTGCGCCCAGCGCATGAGAGATCTCAATTAAATCACCAAAATCAGTAATAATTAGGGTTAACTGATGCCTCATTTGCAATCAGACTGCGCACAGCGCATGAAGAATGCATTTGAGATGAACTTGTCTAAGAATGTTCCTTAGCACTGGCTTTGGAGCTCTTAGACAGGTAGTGTTGCTTCGATTGAGCACATGATGAGTATTGTCAGTCATGCTCGTGATGTGCTTGGTCAAGTATGCACTAAATTACTTTATACTCTCTCCAGATTAGAATGTAAGGTGTATATGGGTGATAATGGCAAGGTAAAGGACCTGTTTGTAAATGTCAGACCTGTACTTGAAGAGGTGATGGTGCATTGACAGTTTGTTGAATGGTTCAGTGAATAAAGTCGTGAGGATGCCCCTCTGTATAAATCTAGAAATGTCATAAAATGAGGGACCTAAATGAAGTTTCTGGATTACTGATTGGTTGATGATAAGTCCCATTGCTTCTGTGTCTTCAGAACCTTAACTGTTAGCCTTGCTTTGATAATCGTTGAAACTGCCTCTACATGTGGTTTACATAGGAACAGTTTGTAAAGGTATCGATTATAAAGTGATTTTTGTGAACTGTCCTGGCCTCTGGTACTGACCTGACATTAAACGTTCCCTACAAATAAGAGTTTCGCGATAGAATATATGGATTTCTTGGTAAAAAATAATTTACTGTTTGAAATAACCTGTTAGTAGAATCTGTCATTTGATGTAAGTTCAGGAGTGTAGTTGAGAATGGGAACCTCATTTTAATATCCTTTGCCTTCTGTGTACAGTTGATGTTTTAAAGAAGCTAAAGTATGGTTTAAAAAAAAAAAAAAAAAGATTAGTGTCATCATGTAATACCTTATGAAAATGAGACTTCATGTTGGCTTAGAATGTGACGATAAGTGTTTATTATAGCCCTGGGGAATAGAAGTATATTTACTGCTTGCGCGACTGATGCATTTCTTAAGTCACTTTTCACTTTGTAAATGATATATGTACTGACGTTGCCTAATTTTTCTTTGATGTGAACTTAATTAAATGACATGTAAACCCGATGGTTAAGTAGCAAGAATAAGGCCAAAGTTGACATGGATAAATGAAAATTAGGTTATAAAAGTTAGCCAGTAATGTGGTAATGAAATAGAACTCAAATTGGTAAGTCAATTAGATGTCCGTAAGGGCTTGTGCCAGTGAATCAGCCCATAGATTATCATATTTTATATACAAACCATTAAGCGAGTCATGTTGTTCTGTTAAGGTTGTGTTTAAATAAGAACCATCTTTCTCTATCTCTCGGTACCAAGTTCCTGTACTACTGAATCAGTATTAACCCATAACCTTGTTGCATGGGCATGCCGTAGGTGACCTGAAAGTGAAATTGAGATAGTATATTTAATTATATGTTTATTACCAACTTGTGCTTACTAAGAAGGCAAATAATAAAAAACTACTTTGTAAAGTATATCGTGTGTGACTTTTAACACCAAGTTGTTCCCTGCCGATTGCTCATAAACAAGTTCTGAAGTCAGTATCTTTTCTTCTTTGTACCGACCAAGTGATTCCCATGCCAAATGAAGCTGACGTATTGCTAACCGAGACCACCATTATCTTTGTCTTTGTCCCGCGACGCCGTAGAACCCTTTCTCATCAGTTATGGCGGTTGGAATCGCTCTTGGATCTAAACCCGTTAACACACGAACCCGCTTCCATTTCTGCTCGAAGCTCAGCGCGCGAGAGACTCCTTGATCCTTTGTGGCACATAACTATAAAACCCATATTGCTGACCCCTGTCAATTGATGAAGTGCTGGAGTATTTAAAAACAGAGGAGATCAGGCCCAAGACGAAGCCCACAAGAGAGGAACTAGAGGACGGCCTATTTCTAGAAATTAAATTTGCTTGTCACCTCAGCCGAAGTCAATGACGTGGCCCAATAGGAAAAAGACAAACGAGTAGAAACCTTAGAAAA
Organism: Rhynchospora pubera; assembly: GCA_028095005.1. Lineage (NCBI taxonomy): Eukaryota > Viridiplantae > Streptophyta > Magnoliopsida > Poales > Cyperaceae > Rhynchospora > Rhynchospora pubera. The sequence goes on from CM051461.1 coordinate 184,913,931, forward strand.
TTATTAAAAATAATAGAGAGCCCCCTAAAAATATAAACAACACATCCATAAAATTCTAAAAATCCAAATAAACTGGTTTCACTAATACATTGATACGAAAAGATGTCAAAGTAGTGGCCTTTTGTATTTTTGAAGTATTTTCGCTTTAAAAATGAATTCTATAAAATGAAATAAACCCTTTTATAAAACGCTAGGTATTTTCAAAGCTAAGATTTCAAATATACTACTTTCAAAAACTAAATATAATATACTCAAGTATAAAAAGTATTTTCAAAAGTCTAAAAGATTTCAAGTATCTAGTATGCTCGATTATGGATATTTTCCAAAGCCTAAATAATTTCGAAAATAATATCTTTCAAAGTCAAATATCTTCCAAGATTAAGTATTTTGAAAGAGAAAAGCATTTTCAAAAGTCAAAAGTATAAAAGGCCAAAGTGAATAAAATCACCAATATCCCAAGTGAAGTCTCAGAAATTAAAAATCCAAATACGAAACCAAAGTCAAAACCGAAACCTCTTCGTTTGAGGAAAAGTCCCTCGCTAGGGTTAAGATCGACCTTAGATGACTTAGAAATCGAATTCTTACGGGCTCCCTCGTCCCAAGAATTCCTTTTTGTTCTCACAAGAAGACCGACTAAGATGGTCCCGAGAACCGACTCTTATTAAGAAGACCGATGAAGATAGTCCCTAGGGTCGTTAAAGAACCAACTCTTATTAAGAAGACCGATGAAGATGGTCCCTAGGGTTGTAAAAGAACCAACTTTAGCTCAAAGGCGCCACATGCCCCTAAGGTTGTAAAACTCCTCTTTTGTTCTTACAAGAAGACCGACTAAGATGGTCCCGAGAACCGACTCTTATTAAGAAGACCGACTAAGATGGTCCCTAGGGTCGTTAAAGAACCAACTCTTATTAAGAAGACCGATGAAGATGGTCCCTAGGGTTGTAAAAGAACCAACTTTCGTCGTTGCCGCCCAAGAGGCCCCGAAAGTTGTAAAAGTCCTCTTCACTCTCACAAGAAGGCCAGTCATAGCCCCGAGAGTTTACCAGAAACAACCTCAAGTGAAACCTCTCCTTTCATTGATCAAAAAAACCTCTTCTAAACCAAAAATCCATCCTTTTCTTTTGGTTAAGTTAGAAGTCTTTCGTCGATCCTTAACTGGGTCCCGTCCATTGAGCTTGGTACCATCAATTAAGTCCTCCGTGATAGCACTCCATAAGTCTCTTTCCTTAGCCCATTACGTCAATACCCTTTATGTCCCTTAATCAGAGGTTCTCGTAGGCAACTACGAGGTAATTAACAGTAGGGGCTTGCGCCTACTGGAGAGAAAGGACCCGCTAAATCAAGAAACTTCTTTAAGTAGCGACTCTGTACAGGGTTCTCTTGTGTTGAGAGATACTCGCCATGGAGATCGAAACCTTAAGGGAGGTGAATCTAAGGCTATGTTCCCATTGTTCTTCGAGAGATTCCTTCGAGGAGAATAATGACGAAAAAGCCGCGACAACTGTAAGAGTATGAAGAACTAATAGCAGTAGCGGATGATCCCCAAAATGTCATATCAAGCATCAGGAGGATGATACTGCTAGAGGATCCATATCAAGGATCCACAGAAGAACAAACACAGGCCTATCAAAAGCTCGAGCGCCTATCATGCAACCATGTTAAGGATCTGTTCAATTACATGAATGATTGCAAGATCCTTGCAGCAAAATCCGGGAGGATGTACATTTTCTCTGAACTCTCGGAAAAATTCTTTAGAAAAATGCCACATTTAATCAGTCAAGAACTCGAAAAGGCATTTTCAGACAAGTATCCTGGAGCAACAATTGGTGTTATGCCAAGGATAAATTTTTCATATCAGTACCTGGCTGAAAGGTGCAAACAAGCTGCACTCCTAAGGAGCTTAAAGGATCCCTCCTTTTATAGCAAAATTCCATCGCATGGCTACTATGAGAAAGAAAGAAGTATGGATTCGCAAGTCCAAAACATATAAAAACAAACCTCATGAATCTCATGTGCGAGTATTCAAGAGACAAAATGCTGATAAAGTCTGCAAATGTAAGTGTTTTATTTGTGGAGAAGAAGGACATTTTGCACGAGAATGCGAGCGCAAAACAGGAAACATTGCCAAAGCAGTCATTGTTGAGAACACGAAGCTGTCAGACAGTTGGGATGTTCTCTCAGTCGATCTAAATTAGCCGGATAGTGATGCAATATGTTCATTAACTGAAGGAGAAGTTGGAAACGTTGCTTCAGCCATAATTAATGATCTACCATTTGGCGAGCAATCATTTATGATGCAAGCAGAGCAACCAAGCTGGCATGTCCATATTCAACTGCTTGAGCACCAGAAAAAATTGTCCTCACGACTGGAAGGATAACAATTCAGTTCCGACAGGACATGAAAGATGTTCCATGTGCAAAGAATTGACAACCGAATCAACAAGGACATACTGTAAAAACTGTCGCCTAACACTATGTCCTATATGTTCAAGATTCAGACTCGGTAGAAGGATACGAGCTAAAGTGCAACTAATATCACCTTATGATAGTAAGGATCAGCTAATCAATGAGCTGATGTCTTATGTTCAGTACCTCTTGGCAGAAAATGGAAAGCTCAAACAACAACTGTTTGAGGCTAGAACAGAAGATCAGGAAGCCGAGTTTGATGAATTAATAAAAAAAGATAAAGGATAAATCAAACTACAGTTCGAAGATGAAGAGACAGATGAAGAAATAGAGATAGAATTGAAAAATCCAGATGGAGCTCTTAGAATAGCTTCTGCTAATACCGTCTCTATCGAAGAAATCGAGCAATTTAATATAGTGGTTCAAGACCCCGTAGTGGACAAGAGAGTCCTAAACATACTCTACAACATGGAGATAACTTTTGAGATTCTAGGAGTCAAACCGTTCAAGGTCAAAGCAATGATATAAGAGCAACTGTTTGTTGTGTAGATCAAGAAATTGTCCCACAAGAGGTATTGGAGCCAAGTGCCTGTCCCATACAGATAAATGGGGTAAACTCGACTCAGATAGCCAGTTTGAAACTCAAAAATGACTGTATGCTGATTGAGTCGAATAGGTTCTGAATTCTATTCACCTATTCTTTCTCGATGGGAAAGAAGGAGGGAGTTCAAATGTTGATCGGGTGCAATTTTATTTGATCCATGCAAGGTAGTTTGCAAATCGAGGGGTAGAATGTGACTTTTTATAAAAATATCACGATGATTGCAACCACAACAGATGCTTCATGACCTCGACCTAACGGGCTTGGAATACATTAAAGTAAGAGAAGCAATAGCATACTACAAAGAGCAAGAATCACAATAATTTAAAGAAAAGTTCAGACCATTGCTCAACAGATTGAAAGAACAAGGGTTCATTGGAGAAAACCCTTTGAAACATTGGTCTAAAAACCAGGTGATGTGTTCTCTTGATATCATAATTCTTGACCTCCAAATTAAGGATAAACTTCTAAAACATGTGACGCCACAAATGAAGGAACAATTAAAAAGACATACAAAAGCGTTACTACAAATGAGAGTAATTAGGCCTAGTAAAAGTAGGCACAGAACCATGGCTATAATGGCCAATTCCGGAATTACCATTGACCCAGTCACTGGTAAAGAAATAAAAGGCAAGAAGCGCATGGTATTCAACTATAGGTCCCTCAACAACAATTCTCATAAGGACCAATACAGCCTCCCAGGCATCAACACCATCCTCAAGAAGGTCGGCCACAGTAAGATTTACTCAAAGTTCGACCTCAAGAGTGGATTTCATCAAGTAGCAATGGCACCTAAGTCAATTGAATAGACTGCTTTTGTAGTACCTGGCGGTCTATATGAATGGCTTGTTATGCCATTTGGACTGAAAAACGCACCAGCTATTTTTAAAAAAAAATGGATCAGTGTTTTGCTGGCACTGAAGATTCCATAGCGGTGTATATCGACGATATTCTAGTATTTTCTAAGAACGAACAGCAACATGCCGAACATCTCAGAAAAATGCTAGAAATTGTGAAAAAATGGGGTCTTGTTCTCTCTCCAACAAAGATAAAAATATCAGTTAGAGAGATCGAGTTTCTTGGAGCAATTACAGGAATGAGCAAAGTAAAACTCCAACCTAATGTCATAAAGAAGATTGTCTCCTTTGATGAAGAGAAATTGAAAGAAACGGCCGGACTCCGAGCATGGTTAGGCATCCTTAATTATGCCAGAAGTTACATTTCAAAACTTGGAACTCTTTTAGGTCCCTTGTGCACAAAAATCAGCCCTCATGGAGATAAGCGCCTCAAGCCATTTGATTATGAATTAATTAGAAAAATCAAGAAAAATGTGCAAAACTTGTCAGATTTGGAGCTTCCACCAGCGAGGAGCTATATCATTCTTGAAATAGACGGATGGGGTGGCATATGCAAATGGAAACCAAAGAAACATGACCCCAGATCCATAGAAAAGATTTGTGCCTATACTAGCGGTAAATTTTCGATAATTAAATCAATCATTGATGTAGATATACATGGTTACATAGAAACATTGAAGGCACTAAAAATCCATTAACTAGATCAGCAGGAGATAACACTCAGTGATATCTCATTTTTATATGTTTATTTTGACCATACTTAGCACCAAAATAGTACTCAAACCAATATAAATTGTCTCATAATTAACTGTGATTTTCAGGATATTGGTACCGCCGTCGCTTCTTTGTTATTTTGTAGAATTCTCGTGAAGATTGAAGACTAGACACGCAAGCAAGACGAATTGGAGCTTAGGTCACAGCCAGACAACTCATTCCTGGCCCACAGACGCATGAAATAGACCAGGGGAGGCCTACAAAGCACCAAGCCAAGTTTGGATCTTACATCATGGCCTGGACTCTAGTTATCATCCCAGACCAACGATATTTCGGTCTGAAATTATGGAATTTCGGTCCGAAATTTCATGTATGGAAAGATTTTTTATGGTAATTCGAAAGAAAGGAAATTTCTCTCTTGCCTTGGCCGCCTCTGGGATTTTTCTTAGGTATTTATATGCGTGATTCTTGACCAGAAAGCATCTATTATTCTCTACACATAATTTCCATACTTGGCACGTGTGTTCTTGGCTCATTTTACGAGATTTGAAGAGAAGAAGCGAGTTTGGACAAGGCGACAGCACATCCAGATCATTCTCCATCGATTTTCTGACCATAGAAGAAGGAGTAAAGCACGAGGGTTACTTGGTTATCTCTTTCATACTTTTATTTTGATTTTCTATGGGTTTATTTGTTGTTTCGTGCATTAGGATTATTGTTATTTGTAGTTTGAACATGTTAGGCTAAATTTTATGTGTCTTAAGGTTAGGATGTAGTTTAATTTGGTATTTTCTATGGTTTGATGAGATACGATTATGCTATGTGATGTTTACGTGTTGAGATGTTATTTTTATGCTTGGTTATGTTTATGACTTGTTTGATTGTTTACTTAAGAATGAACTGCAGCATTTTTAGGACAATAAACTAGAATAAGTTGTGAAATAAACTAAGTACTTGAGGTAAGCCAAATACTCTAAAGAGAGGTTAACTAATCGACCGATAGGTGTAGTTTCTACGATCTAAAAGGACTTAGATGCCTCTGGAACATCAACACATAACCTTTAATCAACTAACTTCCGACACGAGAGTTTAGGATTAGTTGATTTCTTAGTAAAAGTCAAGTTCCATACCAAATTCAACTGAAATTGCGACAGCTGATGCTAGGATTTAGGTCTGGTTGATAAGTAGCTTTCACATATTCTAACCTAAAATAATCAAGCCAAAACAAAGAATCTAGAACAATTTACTGCACCATAATCTATAAATTTCGGTCCGAAATTTATAGATTTCGGTCCGAAATGTATAGATTTCGGTCCGAAATTTCTGTCTGTTTCGTGCGAAAGTAAGAAACAACAGCGTTCTAGAGCCAAACTAAATGAACTCCAACCCTTAAGACATTTTCTGGCATCTGTTTAAGTCTAGAAACAAAAAATTCAACCCAAAAATATTTTATAATTATTCTCTAAAAATTAATTGTTGTTTAATTGCTACTTTCAATTCAAATCCTTACAATTTTATTTGTCCAGCTTTTAAGAAAACTTAAGTCCGATAATCAGTTTTACTGTCCCTGAGGATCGACCCTTAGTTTTGCCCCAACGATTGGTAAGGGTAGAACGAAGGTTATAAATTTATTTGACCTAGGTTTTAATTCCTTTATCACTCAGGATTGACTATCAAGCAATAATATCATTTTTCCAATAAGTCAGCCCAAAATAAGCCATCAAGGGTTAGATGGATAAATTTTTTTTATTATGTAACAGGGACTGAAGTGCAGATCAACTTTGAGCACATAGATGGTAAGCTAAACAGCTTAGCAGATGCACTCTCCCGATTAACAACAAAATTGGTTGTCACCAATGAAATACAAGAACAACAAGAGTTATTCTTAGCCCATCTCGAAGAAGCATTCAAAGAAGCAGATCGCTTTAGTGACAACCTAAACAAGCAGATGAATGAGCTAATTTTAAAAATTAGCTCTTTATTCTGATTCCTCTTTAAAATCCAAATAAATATGTAATTATCTTTGTTTTTTTTCAAGTCTGATGGTAATCTATGGAAAACCATTGATCTTTGACAGTAATCTACGGAAAACTGTCTTTTGTTTAATAGTTTTAGTTTGTTTATATTTTGCAGAAAAATGGTACTTGAGTATTTAACCCATATTTTTAGAAGCTATGAAGGATCCTCACGTTATGGTCTTAGACTAGATTCCATGATAGCACTCAACAACGTTGTTCGTTGGGGATCATTATGTTGCCAAACAGAAGAAATAGATGACTATTGGACAATCACTTGTGATTTATTATTTTCAAGGACGACTTTGAATATGGAAAAGGGGATGAGAACAAGGCTCATGGAATTCAAACGCAGATCTACATACAGGCAAGCCCAGGCTTGTTTCCTGAAAATTGAAGGCCCGATAGTAATAAAATCAACCGAAATTTTAAAAAATAATATTAAAATAATATAATCCAATAAAATTAATATCAATTTAATCAGTTTAATAAAAATAGTATCGTAAGATCGGAATCCTGGATTCCGAACGTTAGATCGGATTCCTGGATTCCGATCTAACGTTAGATCGGATTCTGGGATTCCGATCTAACGTTAGATCGGATTCTGGGATTCCGATCTAACGTTAGATCGGATTCTGCGATTCCGATCTAACGTTAGATCGGATTCTGGGATTCCGAACAGTGCTGTAACTGCCCAATTTTGTCTTTTTCATGGTTTTATTGTAATTTAATTATAAAAATTAATTAAATATATGAAATTTTAATATTAAATTAATATATTATGAAATTTTAGTAATATATTTTGAAGATAAGATATTAAATTAATATATTTTATTTTACTTCTATTATAAACATTAATTAAATATATAAAATTTTAATATTAAATTAATATATTATAAAATTTTTGTCGTTTGTTTAGAACCGGATTTTTTATATTTTGAAGAATGTTAGTATAATATAATTCTATATTATGAATAATATTTTAATATTTAAAGTTTTGATATTAATTTGATATGGATGGTTTTATTTTTAATATTAAAAATTTTCAATTATGTTAAATGTTGTACATAATAAGTACATAATACTTTATGTAATAATTTATTTATGGCAATAATTATAATATAAACTTATAATTAAATATTAGATTTATTTCATTTAATTCATAATATAAAAATACAGGAATTATAAGTGTCATCATCGGCAAATATACCATCCCAGCCTTCGGTAAATACAAAGTGAACATATACCGTAAATAAGCTGAACATATAGTCGATCTAAGTGAACACTTACTAACTTATTTTTATAGAACTTATTTGTTTGTATGTGTTCACTTAGATCGTTTATATGTTCACTTTGTTTTATGTATATGTTCACCATTAGAAGAAGAATTGAATTTTGTAACCATAATATAGATTAGCACACTAAAATAAAAGAAAGGAAAAAATACATGAAAATCATAATATAATTTAGCACACTAAAATAATATAAAAGGAAAAATGTAATAAAATTTTATGTAATAAAATTTTATGTAGTTATTTGAAGTAATTAAATTAATTTAATTTTATTTAGTTAATTTAATTTGATTGAGCTAATATTTTTTTGAAGTACTTTAATTTAATTTACAAAACAATATAAATTATTAATTTAATTTTACAATTATAATTAAAATATAATTATTAATTTACTTAATTTAATTTAAATATGTAGCTAAGATCGAAATTCTGGATTTCGATCTAATTTATTTTAATTTAATTTAATTTAAATATGTAGCTATTGAATATGGAATAATTTAATTTAATTTAACTAATTTAACCAATTTATTTAAATTTAATTTATTTAAATTTATTTAAATGTAATTTATTTAAATCTAATTTATTTAAATTTAATTTAACTAATTTAATTTCACGAATCTAATTTATTTAAATTTAATTTAACTAATTTAATTTCACGAATTGAATTTAATGCAAAGTCGGCTAGCTTCTGCACATCGTCGTAATCAGTACGACCGGTCACCATCAATTAGAAAGGAATTGACTCTCTTCTAAACAATTTTTTACCTACATTTTTAATTAATACCATCAATTATTATCATTTTTCTAATTTTTCACATATTTAATTATCAAAATCTTAATTATTAAAAGCAAAAAAAATTAAAAAAGATGTTTTTCCCAATTTTTGTTAGCCTTGAATTTACTAAAAACATCCTGATATTTATTCCAAACCTCTATTTTGTTTATCTGATCAGGTAGAATATGACGTTCATCTCATAGAGAGCAATCAGACTGAGAATGCAATTCTCGAGTTAATTCCAGTACTGAACATAAAAAATTTGGTCATTGGAACATCAAAGTCAAATTTGAGGTAATAAAGTCCTGTATTTTGTTTTCTATTGTAAAGATCTATTTTTCTATGAGCATTTGCACAAAAGAATATCAAGTCATTAACAAACACAAGAATACTCATTTCTTTATATTTCATGCACTAGCACATGGACACTTGACATTTTTCAGTAGGTAAATAAAATATTTAGAGCAACAAAGTGTTATTCAAAATACTACTCTTTTTCCTTTTCTTAATATAAAATACCTTATCTAAAAATAGGAGGTTGAAGAGAGGAGGCACAAAGGCAGGTATAATACAGAAAAATGCACCTCTCTACTGTGAAGTCAAAATAATTTGTGAAGGCAAAGACATAAGAACAATTACAACTACTCCAGATCAAACCCCGCCGCCGGCTTCTTTAGGGTCAGAAAATGCAAAAACAAAAAGAAGGGAACTTACTCCAAGTCCTTCGTTGCCACAAGAAATTCAAAGTGTGAGTGGAAATGGAGGCTCAAACCCTAGAAAGAAAAGAAACTTCAAGAATCTTTTCAGATATTTCTCTTGTAGAACTGGTAATGATGTACTCTAGAAAGACTGGTGTAAATAAATATTGCACATACCCATTTGATTGATGGGATTGTATGTTTTCTTCCATTTGTCTCTTCTTCTATTCAATTGTTTGACATGAAAATAGATCGATATCATTCATTAAGTCACAGTTGCAGATATGGAATTCTAGATTTAGTATATAATTCAAAATCCTCTAATATGTTCAGTCTCATGGGCAAGGTTGTCAACGATTAAATATTGCGCAATCATTAATCATCATTCTGCAATCCACATACATTGTGTTACTCTTCAACCTTTGGTCCCACCTAACGAAGATAACAAAAAAGAGTGTTATAATCGTGACCCAAATTACTGTTGGCCCATTGTCTTTTGCTTATACTATGTAATATGTAAAAACTGAAACAGCATTGAGAACTTTCTAGAGAATACATTTTGATCATCTCTTGCGTTTTTCTCTGTGCTCTCTACCGCCCCTCTTTGCTTCTCCTGTTTACTCCATCTCAAAACCCTCATAAATCCACAACAAACTGGTATCAAGAGCCTAAGATTTTTTATTCTGCCGTGGTCCCTGCGTGCGTGCTACTTGAGGGTTTCCTGTTTCTCACCGTGCACGATCTGAACTCTGCCGATTTCTTTTGTCTTGAGCGCAAGCATAAGGAGCTGTGAGCCGCGCCTAATCAGAAAATCGGTTAGCATCTTGTGGCATATTTGAACATTTAATTTCCGATTCAATTTGGTGGTACTCATTTGACTATTGGCTTTGGCATTTTCTGCCATTTGGTTTAGTGCGTTCTGGAGCACATTACCTAACTCCATTTGTTTATGCATAATCATTTTTGCAATTTCATTAATTGCAATTTTGATTATTAAATTTTTATTGGTGCTCTTAGTTATTTGAGTAGTTGGTGAATCGGAGAATTTGGTGATTTGAGAATTGTTTGGAGATGGAGATGTCAACTAAATTTGATATTGAGAAGTATGATGGGAAGACGAGTTTCGCACTATGGCAAGTGCGTATGGCCGCCATATTGTGTAGTCTTGGCATTAAGGGTGCCATTTATGGCCGTGACAAGTTGATTGAAGCGGTGACGGATAAGAAGTGGAAGGATATGGATGACAAGGCGCTTTCCACTATCCAATTGTGTTTGAGTAATGCAACACTTCAAGAGGTCCTCTCGGAGAAAACCGCTAAAGGTTTATGGGATAAGTTAGAGGATATTTTCATGAAGAAGTCTCTAACTAACCGGTTGCGGTTAAAGTTGCGCCTCTACACTCTTCGTATGGACGAAGGTACATCTATCTCTAACCATATTGCGGAGTTTACCTCCATCTTGAATGATTTGGATAGATTAGGTGTTAAGGTAGAGGATGAGGACCAAGCTTTGTTGTTGTTGTGTTCTTTGCCCGCTTCATATAAGTCATTTAGGAACATGATGGTCTATAGTAGAGAGAAAATTTCTCTTGAGGATGTCAAGAGCACTTTGCAAGCGAAGTTGCATTTAGATAATGAGATGACCAATGTTGAGAAAGGAAAAGGGAGTCAAGATGTTGGTTTAGTTGCCGATCGAGGTAGGTCGAAGGAAAGGACCTCGAAAGGAAGTAGAACCCGATCAAAGTCGAAGAACAAGAATCTCACTTGTTACTATTGTAAAATGAAGGGACACGTAAAGGCCGAATGTTATAAGTTGAAAAATAAATTAAAGGCCGAGAAAGGTGTTTCTTCGGAAGATGCCAATGTGGCTAGTAGTGATGACACATATGACACACTTTGCGTTGTTGATAGTTGTGTCAATGATGAGAATTCTTGGATTATGGACTCGGGTGCTTCTCAACACATGACTCCAAATAGAGATTGGTTTGAGACATATGAGCCTTCAAGTGGTAAGGTTCTCATGGGCAACAACCATTTATGCAAGGTTGCCGGAATTGGCTCGGTGAAAATTAAGTTTCATGATGGCAAGATCCGAAGGTTGACGGGTGTGAGGCATATACCCGATTTGAGCAAGAATTTAATTTCTTTGGGTTCTCTTGAAGAGAAAGGTTGCAAGTTTCAAAGTGAAGGTGGAGTCCTTCGTGTTTCCAAAGGGGCTCTCACTATCATGAAGGGAAAGAGAGTTGGAACTCTCTATTTCTTGCAAGGTTCCACGGTTACGGGCTCGGCCGCTATTGCGGGTTCGGGTCCTACCTCGGATGCGAATACTACAAAATTGTGGCATATGAGGTTAGGGCATATGAGCGAGCGAGGAATGACCATCTTGAGTAAGAGAGGCTTGTTGTGTGGCCAATGCACAAGTAGCTTGGACTTTTGTGAGCATTGTGTATTTGGCAAGCAAAAGAGATTGAGCTTCTCGACGGCCATTCACTCGACCAAGGGAACATTGGATTATATTCATTCGGATCTTTGGGGGCCATCTCGTGAGCCATCAAAAGGTAACGGTTCTCGTTATTTGCTTACTTTCATTGATGATTTTTCTAGAAAGGTTTGGGTTTATTTCTTGAAAGAGAAAAGTGAGGTCTTTAAGGTGTTTAAAGAATGGAAGACCCTTCTTGAAAACCAAACCGGAAAGAAAGTGAAAAGATTGAGAACCGATAATGGTTTAGAATTTTGTAACCACCAATTTGATGAGTTTTGCAAGGCCGAAGGGATTGTGCGACACAAGACGGTGGTTAATACTCCACAACAAAATGGAGTTGCGGAAAGGATGAATAGGACAGTACTTGAAAGGGCTCGTTGCATGCTTTCCAATGCGGGCTTGGGTAAGGAGTTTTGGGCGGAGGCCGTTAGCACGGCTTGCTATTTGGTGAATCGGTCTCCTACCACTTCCATTGAGTGCAAGACACCCGAGGAAGTGTGGTCGGGTAAGCCGGCCGATTATGCAAATTTGAGGGTGTTTGGTTGTCCCGCTTATGTGCATGTCAATGATGGTAAGTTGGAGCCAAGAGCAAAGAAGTGCATCTTTGTTGGGTATCCCATGAATGTGAAGGGGTACAAGGTATGGTGTCCCGCAACTTCTAAATTTCTCATCTCAAGAGATGTTACTTTCAATGAGTCGGTTATGTTGAAGGCAAAGGATTTTGCACTTGAGCCGACTATTAAGGAGAATGAGAAGGTTGGAAAGAAGGTGGAGTTTGAGGTTCCGGTCCAACAAAGTGATGATGAAGAGTCTATGTTGCATGATGGTGCTCATTTAGAAGAACAAGAAGAAGTTGAGGAGCAACCATATTTGTTGGCACGGGACCGAGAAAGAAGAGAAATTTGGCAACCGGCAAGGTATGCCGATTTTGCTTATTGTCTTGCAATTGCCGAAGAGGTGGAGTATAGTGAGCCGTCTTCCTACAAGGAAGCTATTTCTTCCAAGCATGCGGCGGATTGGATTTCCGCCATGAAGGAAGAGCTTTGTTCATTAGAAAGAAATCATACTTGGACTCTTGTGAAGCCACCTAGTGGTAAAAAGATTGTGGGTTGCAAGTGGATTTTTAAGAAAAAGATGGATGGCTCAAGTTCGGATAATTTCCGATATAAGGCGAGGCTTGTGGCTAAGGGTTATAGCCAAGTTCAAGGTGTGGACTTCAATGAGGTTTTCTCTCCCGTGGTGAAGCATACCTCAATTCGGATTTTGCTCTCTTTAGTGGCAATGAAGGATATGGAGTTAGAGCAATTAGATGTGAAAACGGCCTTCTTGCATGGTGATTTAGAGGAGCAAATCTATATGAAGCAACCGGAGGGTTTTGAGGTTGTGGGAAAAGAAGACCATGTGTGTTTGTTGAAGAAGTCCCTTTATGGCCTCAAGCAATCACCTCGGCAATGGTACAAGAAATTCGACTCTTTCATGGTTAGTATAAATTTCTCCCGCTCTAATTATGATAGTTGTGTTTATTTCAAGAAGTTGGGTAGCGGGGAATTTATATATTTGTTGCTCTATGTTGATGATATGTTGATTGCGGCCTCCAATATGGATGAAATTGTGAGGTTGAAAGAGCAACTTGGTTCGGCATTTGAGATGAAAGATTTAGGGGCCGCCAAAAGGATCCTTGGAATGGAGATTACAAGGGATCGGTCCAATCGGAAACTCTTTCTCTCTCAAAAGGAGTTTGCCGGAAAGGTTATTCGCCGATTTGGCATGGAGAAAGCAAAGGTTGTTTCAACTCCTCTTGCGGCGCATTTCAAGCTTTCGGCCGCTTTGTGTCCAAAGTCCGATCATGAGAAGAGCTATATGGAAAAGGTTCCATATTCAAGTGCGGTTGGAAGTCTCATGTACTTGATGGTGTGCACTCGACCCGACATAGCTCAAGCCGTTAGTGTGGTAAGTAGGTATCTCTCTTGTCCCGGAAAAGGGCATTGGGAAGCGGTGAAGTGGATCTTCCGCTATTTGAAAGGTACCATTAATTCTCATTTAGAATTTGGAAATGGAAATATGACACTAACGGGTTATGTAGATGCGGATTTTGCGGGTGACTTGGACAAGAGGAGGTCTTTGACGGGGTACACTTTTACCCTTGGTGGATGTGCAATTAGTTGGAAGTCTACACTTCAATCCACCGTTGCACTCTCTAGTACCGAAGCCGAATACATGGCAATTACGGAGGCTATCAAGGAGGCTCTTTGGCTCAAGGCTTTTGTGGGTGAGATTTCTTCTCTTGAAGGTCCTATCACGGTGTTTTGTGATAATCAAAGTGCCGTTCATTTGACAAAGGACCGTATGTTTCATGAGAGGACCAAGCATATTGATATCCGGTACCACTTTGTGCGGGATGTGGTCTCGAAAGGAAAGGTTGTTGTGAAGAAGATAGGTACCGAATCGAATCCGGCCGACATGCTCACCAAGCCTCTTCCGATTGCTAAGTTTAAGTTTTGCTCAAGGGCAATTTCGGTTTGCTTCTAGTTTGTTTTTAGTTTGACACTAGTTGGTTACTAGTTTAGTTAGTTTGTATTTTGCTTTATGTTTAGTTTATTTTGATGTAATTTGGTTCAAGGTGGAGATTGTTATAATCGTGACCCAAATTACTGTTGGCCCAATGGGCTTGTCTTTTGCTTATACTATGTAATATGTAAAAACTAAAACAGCATTGAGAACTTTCTAGAGAATACATTTTGATCATCTCTTGCGTTTTTCTCTGTGCTCTCTACCGCCCCTCTTTGCTTCTCCTGTTTACTCCATCTCAAAACCCTCATAAATCCACAACAAAGAGCAAAGAATAAGCTTGAAACTTTTCACTTCAAATATAAGCAACCCTAGTCAAAATGCAATGTATAGTGCTTATATCATTTAAATTGTATGAAAAATGAATGTCATTTGATCATTCATAAGTGTATTGCTAGCTTGCAACATTGAACCACAACAATAATATTCATTTCAAATCCAAATTGATACACTAGGGCTGCAAATCAGACCACAATATGGAACAAACTATTTAGGAAAAGGAAACAACAGAAAATTCAATTAAGCAATGTTCATATACACATTAAAGAAAAAAAGTAATGTTCATATACACTACACATTTAGTCATTTTTTTTTGTTGACTTTTTTTGGAAGTAATCTCAGTTGTAAGTTGTAACCTTGATCCAAAAAAAATTGAAGGCTTTCGAGGTCATAAATATGAACATTTTTTTGCCTTATTCTAACCATCAAATCCGAAGTGACCCATTTCTCTCAAGAAAAAACAAAGCCGCATGGAAATTACAGAAATGAACTTATGGCACCATGACAATCATTACGACTCATACAGCTGAATATAACTGCAAGCTTCTCACTGTACAAAAACAATATCCTCTCTTCACTATCTCATCTATATAACTGATTACAACTGACAAATCTAGTACATAACTTTTATGCCTCAACTTTACTAAGCTCTATCTAATAACTTGCTTCCTTCAACACAGTTCCGCTTAATAAATATACATGTTGTTTATATAACTCTAGTGCTTCCTTCTCTAATCCTGCACCAACTAATAGATCAACGGTGCAATCAAAATGCTCAATCCTGGGTACAATATTGTAATCTCTCTTCATTCTTTCGAAAAATTCTAAACCTTCAGTCACCAGACCCATGTGACAGCATGCACGCAAAACCCCTATAAAGGTGAACCCGTTAGGTTGAAATCCTTGTTGGGTCATCCTAGAAAAGAGCTCCAGAGCCTTCTCACCTTGCCCGTGCATTGCATACCCACAAATCATAGTTGACCAAGAAACCACAGTGCGCAACTGATCAGGCATTCCATCAAACACCTCCCTTGCAACATCAATGGACCCACACTTCATTTTACAATTTATTATCTATTTTTCTAATTAATTAAGTAGTGAATAAACAAATAAAAAGACAAAAAATATATCCAATATAATTAATAAATTACATACAAATTTTTTCTGATTTTTTTCTGATTTTTTCAGATTTTTTGAATATTTTTCCAATATTTTTCTATTTTTTTATTTAATTAACTAAATTAAAAACTAATAAACTAAATAAATAAATAATTAAATTAATAAAAAAAAAACTTACTGTTCACGGAGGAAGAATTGCGTCCGAGAGCGAAAGGCAGCGAAAAAACAGATCGGAAACCCCTTATGTATATAGTAAAGGTTAGATCGGAATCCCAGAATCCGATCTAACGTTAGATCGGAATCCCAGAATCCGATCTAACGTTAGATCGGAATCCAGGAATCCGATCTAACGTTCGGAATCCAGGATTCCGATCTTACGATACTATTTTTATTAAACTGATTAAATTGATATTAATTTTATTGGATTATATTATTTTAATATTATTTTTTAAAATTTCGGTAAAATCAATCGGTGCTTGAAATCTGGCCTAAGTCGACCTGGAATTTTTTTCTCTCGACTTTATTTTTCCGCTCGGCTTCGGACAGGTCTAAAATCAACAATTTAGTGAATTAGGTTTGATTTTAAACAATGGTGCTCCTCCAAATTCAATTGCAAGTTTGATTTGTCCCTTTCTTTCCAGTATCTCTCTTGAATGCATTTTTTTTTTTTTTTACTCACGTTGGTTATATGTTAGGGCGGGAGTAATAGCATAACTTTTATTTGTCTTTAGGGACAACAAGTAGTCCTAGGTTCCGTTTGCATGAGCCCTAGGAATTAGGGAATAAGGAAATAAGGAAGTAAATTTATCACAAACAATCCAAACTCTTCATAAAGTTACACACTTTCCAATAATTTTTTCCTACTTCTTCCCTTATTCCTCTTATTCCCACACCATCCAAACGGAGCCCTAGATAATTTGTTACGGTTTAATTCACTTTGATGTTGACTTAATCGCTTGGCTATTTGTCACACCCCGCAGCTAGGCACGACAGCTCCCGCCACAAAAGTACATGAGAATGTACTCTCGTAAGGCTTAATAAAACCTAACTCTTATTACTAAACAGATAATATAAAAGAATATCATCAATTAAAGGTTAAAAATAAAATGAAAGGCAAAAAATTTTAAAAACAAACGAATCAAAACAAAACTTCAAACTGCGGCATATATACATAACACATAACAGTACAATATAAGGTAATATGTCTGACACACAAGACTAGAATTTATATACCAACACTTAGCCTGGTCCATATATAAACATCAAAATAAGGACTAGGTCTAGTGTAACCAAAATATAATCCTAACTTAACTATAACCTAACATAAAAGAAAATTAGAACAAACTATAGCTGAAGAAACATATTAAGGAAGTGTAATATGTAGGTGGGGAAACAAAAGTCTCGATGTGCGTAAATGAACCCTCAAACACCATCAAAGGTGGTCCCCTACTGAGATGCATCCTCTGGAACCCCCATCCGCCGAGGAACATGCAAATAAGCATGGAATGAGAATAAATTTTTCAGTGCGGGTTTTAGTTCCAGACGTAAATTTTTGGTCGAAACCTTAATCCAGAAGTAATACCCATTTAATCGACATGAATATTAAATAATAAATAATGAGTAAAATATCAAACTACAAAACAGTGTAATAGAGGTAATGCAAATGCAAATCTTTAGTTAACTGCATACCGTACATCTGTTCAAGAAATGACATATCCAAAATCGTGCTGCAGAAATAAACGTGTAACAGAACATGACAAGCCAGATCAAATAAAGGACCAATCAATTCTCGTGACATATTATCGTGATATTATCGTGATTTCACTCAGGTCACCTAAACCCAACCAGTTGGGTCACGTGAGGAGACCTTTCCCTGACCTATGGGCACGTGAGAGACGAATCTCTAACCCTAGGCACGTGAGGGAATTCCAAATCCACATAGCGCTATTGAACTGGCCGATTTCAGAGAGTGATACTGATTCTCATACCAAGTCAAAATTCCAAAATTGTCCTTTCGTGACGTGAATTCAATCTTTCCAGGTAAGATTAACTTGAACTGAGACAGTTCAGCTCATTTATAACCCAAAAGGATAAACAAACTTACCTGATTTCTCATAATAACATGAACAAATGAGATCGATATCAATATAAGTTATAATATTGATCATGTATGCTAACATGATAATGAATAGTGCATTCAACATAACTCGTCAACATGCCATGCATAATTTAAAGTTACCGGAATAGATCTCTATAAAAATCTACGTATCTGCACCTGTTGTTGGGTCAAAACTCGTCTCCGTCAAGTCCCTTGTAAGTCGGTCAAAAACCATTAAGATTTAACCAAACGATTTTCGTTTGACCTTAACTTAAAAATTTAAAAAGTCCGGCTTATACTACTAGACTGACTCACATTTAATTATTATTATAGTAATTGCTTGTGTTTTCAGTAACTTTTAGTTTTACTTATTATTATAATATTTTCTTTTTATTTTCATTTTATTTTATTTATTTATTTTATTTTCATTAATTCATAAGTTATATAATTTTTCTTAATTTAATTTATTATTTCTAAATTTATTTGCTCAATTTAATTTTTTATACATTGTTTATTTAACCTTTAAGTTGTTATAACTATTATTTACTTAAACCTCTTTTGTTTAATACTTACGCAATTTAGTTTTATTTGACAAAAATTATTAATTATGTATTTATTTGTTTAAGTTTTTATTTAATTAAATAAGAAATAAAGATTAGTAAATAGAAATTAGAATTTAAAATAAGAAAACATAAAAAAAATACAAATTAAAATTACAATTTGATTGGTTAATTGTTTAGGATCAGACAGTCGATGAAAATGTGTCGTCGTATCTGTTCTTGAGTTCACTCGGACTATTCTCATCATCTCCCGAAAAAATCGAATCCGACTTAACTAAAGGGATACCCAATTATTGCTAATGGCCTTTCCTTTAATTAATTGTATAATTATTAAGCATACTATTTAATTAACTTAATCTTTGATTAAGTTTAAGATACATTAAATCTGATCCATATTTAAAGTCCACAAATTATTGCATCAGGCCTACTAATTTCCTGTACTGGCCCAAAGAAATTCCCTTTTAAATTTTTCGACCAGAGCCCAAAATAATTCCAGCCCACAATAGATCAAGACAAAACTCGCAGGTGGCTGAGCCAGGTCAACCTGACCCAGTTGACCTGAGCCAACCATAACGGATCCGCTAATCATCCGACAGAATCCGATGGCCAAGAGGCCATATCCGACCCGCAATCTCTACATAATATTCCCAAAGGCTCCTGAATCAAATTATTTCACATTCCAGTTCTTTTTCTTACAAACAGGCCCCTAAAAATTTACATATAAGTCCTTTTTCCTCACAAATCAGTCTCTGACTCACGTTACAGCGTACCAAACACTGGTACCAAGCCTCAAACCTCACTATTGCACATCACATAAATTCCCCTTTTGCAACAAACCGTGAAATTAACCCAAAATTCCCTCAATTTTGCTCAGTTCATTTCGGGACAACCCAACTTCACAATTTCTAAGTTTTAACCCAAATCCACCGCGCGAAATTTATTTTAGATGGTTTAATTAGCCCACTCAAGGTCATCACAACATCAATCGACACATAATATCATCCATAAGTTAGAAATTCAACCCAAATTCTCAACAGAAAAATCAGAAAGGTCAACTTAACCAAATCCAATCGCAACACGAGAGAGAGGGGTATACCTTGGATCTTCAGCTGTTGCTCCCTCCCTCTCTTTCTCTATTTCTCTCTTTTCTTTTTCTGTGAAAAACCCTAATCACCAACCAACCGACAAGAACCTCAAGTGTGGACTGTGTGGTATTTATAGACAGTGTAGAGAGGAGGAGAGAGGAGAGATCAACGGCAGAGATCCTCCTAAGTTCAAATCTCACAGGGGTCAAAGCATCAACGCTTATCCACTCTCTCGTGGATAAGAACAAGAGAGAGCAAGCAATCAGAGTTGAGGCTCGCTGTGGCACGGGCGCACGGCGGGATTGGCTGGCCACAGTCTATCCCTCCTCAATTTTTCGAGCTTGGTTTTCCATCGGAGAAGAAGAGAGGAGAGAGAGAGATCGGACGGATCGAGAGAGAGGAGGAAAGAGATGATGCAAGCGAGACTTGGGATTTTTTTTTTAAATTAGTCTCTGGGATTTTCTGTGGCATGATTCATGCAGCTAAGAATGCTGTAACTCATAGAAACAAATTAATTGATTTTCCTTATTAAATTAACTCATGATTTGAGCTCAATTAACCTAGTAATTTGAGCTTTGATTTTGCTAGAATCTTTTAAGTCATTTTTAGATACTACACAATTTTAAAGATTTTGATTTCGAATGAGTTTTACTGTTACTCATTAATTAATGATTTAAAAATTAATATTTTAAAAATTTTATCTATCTTTGTATTATTTTTAAAATTAACCTAGTTGTCACAATTGAACTTGGTCTGGTAGTTCTACTATGTTATACTATTTTTACAAATTAAACATTAGTTCAATTTTAACAAATTAAATATGAGTTCAATTTTTTACAAATTAAACATCAGTTCAATTTTTACAAATTATAAAAATTTGTTCAATTTATGTCCTTTCGGTACCAACCTATTTTGATTTGTTCTCCACTACATGGGTTAGTAAGCATTCTTTTTTTCCCTAAAAAAACATCTTTATAATGGTGCTGGTATACAATAATTGTACTGGTGTGTTTGTAGTGCTCCACCTGATGCACCTTTATGCGCATTATTGAGTAGTACGCTTTATTTTATTTTGCTTTTGCACTGGAGAAGTGCTTTGCCTTATTTTATTTTCAGATCGCACTAAGTGTGTCGGTGCGTATCTTTTTCTTTAGGTGGAAGACAAAAGTATGTGGTAATCTATAGTATAATATAATATTCTTGGTCCTTTCTCCTCAAAACCCTTTGCTGCAGGGGTTCCCATCAGACTTCTTACGATGAATTGAACTTCTTTTCAATTCCTCGTGCTCTTCCTTGTTGGTTAATGGCCTCGTTGGTCCCCTTTTCTCACATCAGTGTGGCCTTCGTCAAGGGGATCCTCTCTCACCTTCTCTCTTCCTTCTAGCTTCTGATGTCTTATCTAGAATGATTCAAGCGGCGGGCCATGACTTTATCGGACCGCCTTTCACCTTCTCTCGCCGATCCTTTCTACATTCTCCAATACGCAGACAACACGCTTTTTTTCTCTACTGCTAAGGGTCGAGCACCTAGTACACTGCTACCTGTATTGGATAGTTTCTCCAAGGTTTCGGGGATGAGAATCAACTTGACAAAGTCCTCCTTCGTCCCTTTTAACTTGTGTGACCAAAGAGTCAACAATTTACGGGATTTAATGGGCTATCCTTCAACCACCCAGCCAATCCATTATCCTTGCCTCCCCCTCTCTGACAAACGCCCCAACATGGCAACCTTTCAATCACTCATTGACAAACTCACGAAAAGGTCGTCTGGCTGGAAGTCTAAACTTCTTTCTAGGGCAAGGAGACTAGTGCTGGCCGCTTCAGTGCTCTCAACAATTCTCATTTTTTTCATGTCGGTTTTCAAACTTCCGGTATGGATAGTTCGGGCCATTGATCGCATTAGAAGGGACTTCATTTGGAAAGGAGCAGTGCAACCAGCTCAAGGAGTACATATAATTTCATGGGACACGGTGTGTTTACCGAAAAGCCTAGGGGGGTTTGGCTTGCTAAATCTCACCTTCCATAACTTGTGTCTCTTGTTGAGATGGTGGTGGCGGCTTTACAACAAACCAGATTCGCAGTGGAGTACTATTACACGAACTCTATATGGAGCGTCGGATAGCTCAAAGCCACCCCTAGCTTGGAAGCAGTCGGGTTCGTTCTTCTGGAACGATTTACAACGAATAAAGGCACTGTTTCAAATTTCTGTTAGAACAACATTAAATAGTGGGGAAAACACGCTATTCTGGTATGACAATTGGGCTGATGCGATCCTTCATTTCTTTGGAAAAGACCTCCCGGCTAGTAACAGATACATCAGTGTGAGAGATGCTATTCCAATCTTGAATCACCTGCTTCCAGCCACCATGAATTTTAATGAGTTCCACATCAGTTTAACAGCACAAAACCTACAGTTCCACCATGAAAAGGATGAGCTTCTTTGGAAGTGGAGGGGTGATGGCAATTATTCTACTGCTTCTTTGTATAAAAGGTTGGTCTCAGCTGGAAAGTGTGATTTTTAATTCAAGAATATTTGGAAGTTAAAGGTCGCCCCTTCAGTTCATTTGTTTCTGGTACTGTTAGCATATGGACGTATACTGACACAGGACCAGCTCTTAAAGAGGAACATACCCTTTCAACCAAGGTGTGTCATGTGTCATCATGTTATCACAGAAAACAGAGATCATCTTTTTTTAGATTGTGCTTTTGCAGTCAATGTTTGGTCCAGACTACATATTAATCAAGCTGGATTACTCACTCTTCTTGAAATTCTCTGTTCTCCTGACGAGACCAGAAAAGTTATCATCGCGACTACTCTGTGGGGGATTTGGTCGGAGAGAAACAGTAGGACTTTCAGGGACGAGCATAGATCTTTGGATGTGATTCTTTAGTTGTATTCTGTTTTTACTTACTGTTCTTTACTTTACGCTATCTAGTTTTTTTTGCGCGGATTTTAAAACAACCATTCGCTATTCGCTCAGTGCAATGAAACTTCAGCGATTATTTCATATTTTTGTGGCGTAGTACTATATGACTTTATGTGTGTCTGATTTTACTACCCCGATAACGACCCGTTACACTATAATATCTGGAGTTTCCATCGCATCTTATTTCCTCTTAATGAATGCACTCTTTCTTTCCCGTCGTCGATTTCTAGGTTTTCCTTCGGATCTCTTCTCTTCCCTTCCCTTTGTACAACGCCGCTCCTCCTGCCTCTCTGCATCGTTTCCTCTATGGCCTCCAACCGGAAAACGTAGGCGTGTCTCAGATTTATATAGAACAACCCATTTCTCTATGGTCTGCCAACTCGGCAACTCCTCCGCCTCTTCTCTCTCTGCTTTGCTCAAGATTTTCCGCTCTTTCATTATCCAAAATCAAGCAGAGTTCTCCGTACCCTCTGAATTTTATCGAGAGGTCCATGCCGAGCTCTGCCAAATTTTTTTTCTCAATTTTATTTGGTTCTTAATTGAGGAGGCAATGTGCTTCCCAAGTCCCAACTATGAGATGTTCAATAGGTATGGCCTATTTTTTGGTGCTCTCAACTAGATTACTCAACAAATCACTTCATCATTAGCTAACCTTTGCTTCATATCATCTGTAGTCTAAACCAATTTAGCTTCAATCTGTTTTCAACAAAACCCAAATTAAGTGCCCTGACGCATATTGTAGACTGATTAAGGCCCTGATCAAAATGGTTTTTTCACGGGATTTCAATTCAATTGATTTTATAGGATTTCGTAGGATTTCGTTGGATCTAATTACATAGGAATCCTAACCAAATGACACCAAATCCGTTCATTTTGATCAATAATTTTCCAATGAAATGAAATCCCATGTTAAAAAAATGAGATTTTGATCAGGGCCTAAGTGGACCAAAGATAGATGAACAAAATGGGCTTACCTTTTAATATTAATTTGCTGAAAATGTTCTTCTTTTCAGGAAATAAAAGGAAGCAGATAGACCAGGTGGTTCGGTTCCTACAGGAGAGGCTGAAGGAATTGGATGAAGAGAAAGAAAAGCTAAGAGAATACCAGAAACTCGACAAGCAAAGGAGAGCCCTGGAGTATACCAATTTAGACCATGAACTTAATGAAGCCAGAAATGCACTCTCACTGGTGAGAAAAATAAGTAATTAAGGAAGCCGAGTACAAGATTTGTACCTCTAAATTGTGATATTACATTTTCTTTTTAAAATTTTATAATCATCCGCTTTGTTTTCAGATACTGATTGGAGTTTTAAGTAGAGCTTAAACATCAACATGTAGCAAAATAACACGTGAATTGTTGCCCCAACCATTAGAATTTATACCTGCATTAACTAAAAATAACAAGTTTGGTTCTTGGTGTTAAAGCGTTCAGTTTTGACCTTGCTCACAATTAATATATAAACTATATGTAAAGATTTTATATAGCATAGTAATTTCATTTATCTTTTATATTTTTTCATGGGAATTTTTTAGAAAATATAATTGCGTTTTAGCCATGAGAATAACTTGGGAAGCAAAATGAATATATCTATTTGGCACTGTGGTAGGTTCTATAGCTGATGAGTATGCCATCTCCTTCTCAATATATAATTTTAAAAAAATCTTATGTTATTCTCTTTTTTACTTTTGAAATTGCTTCATGTACCTTATATTAACAAATTAATCACAATGCTCAGGTTATTTTAACAACTCAAAAGCCGCTGGATTTACTCTGAGAGAAGGATGGTTGCACACCGGCGACCTTGGTTATTTTGATGAGAAAGGGCAGCTTTTATCGTTGATAGGCTCAAATAACTTATTAAGTACAAGGGTTATCAGGTAATTTTTCATTACTTATCTTTTCATCACAATGCTCATCCATTTTTAAGTTTCTCATATCAATTGTAAGAAAGAACAGTCACTGATTATTGTCCAAATAGTATTACCAGTTTAATTGTCTTTGTTTTCGTGCATTACATTCCGAATATTATTTTTCACAGGCTATCATGACTATTGTTTTGCCGATTTACATGACCGACTAACAGGATGAAGGGTGTTATCCATGCTAGATTCCTGATATTATTTATTTGTTGTATTCACATTTAATAATTATCTTTTATTACCAGTATCAGATTAGTGATGGTGGTCGATTGAGGCTAGGGATGATACCGAGGAGATAACACAAGAGATGCTTGGTCCGTGTGTGTTCTTAGGAGGAAGAGATCTTATGTGGCTGCATCCATAGCTTGACTCTTTCAATGTGTTCATACAAAACATAATGTAAGAAATTGTAGATGAATCAATAAACATAAAGATCCTCTTATGTCCTTGCACAAACTTAGTCGTCATTCTAAACTCAGTGAGTTAATTCTCTCTTCGTTCGTTGTTTTTAGTATTTTTTTTATATATATTTTGGATTGAAACTCATAAGAATTTCTATTTAAATGTAGCTGATAAATCTCGCATGAGATGACAATTAAGTTATAAATATCTTCTCATGTCAAAAAAATAAAAATGATTTTGTGTGATTAATGCAGAAATTTGGTGTAGGCTATCAAATGGCAACTGGACACCTGGGAAAAGTAAGTTAGCTGGTTCTGCTTCAGTTAAGGATTTGGTAGTACCACTGAACTTACCAGTTCATATGTTCCAATGTATCTTGATTTGGTTAGTAGTGTTGTTACACCAAATAGGACTGATGTACAGACTTCATACTGGTATAGCCATTTACTAACTGGTAGAAACGCCTCTACTGGCAGATATTAAATATTAGATACTTAATTTTAATTAACTGTTGGTGGGTTCTATATAGTTTTCTTTCGAATTCAGGTACTAAAAGTGAGCACTGAAAGTCTCTCACCAACAAACCCCAAAATTCTAAATGGAGTTGATAACCATATGCAACTTAGTTATCTGCATGAATCATCAGTACTATACAATTTCCAATATAGATACGACCAAGACATAATATACATGAGTGCTATCCATATGGCATCACATCTCTCTTTAGATTGTTTAAGTGTTTGTTTTGTTTCTCTATATTTACAACCGACAATAATGACAAAGCTTCCTTAGTATCTAGAATAGACAGTCGGTTTGTACTCTTTACAAAAGGAACAACCACTTAATAAATAAACATGGCTCTTTTGTTTCTCTATCCCCAAATATTGTATGTTATACTTGGTGTAATTGTGGGATATTTCCTTTGTTTTATGTGGGTATTGTCATATTGAGTTCTCTCTGGCATTTGGCCTTTGAGAAAGGCAAATATGAACTTTCTAAAAATTAGAAGACACGCGAGTCCTCTAGCACAAGAAAAAGGTCGAAATAGCATTTATAATAAAATAAATTGAGATGCCGTAACAAACACAAATTCTTAGAAAAAATAAATTTCAAGACATTCATTTTCTTGCCAGATGCAAGGGGCAGGAGAGATGTCAACCTAGCACATCTTTTGAAAAATTTTAAAATCATTTTTAATTTCATCTTGCATTGTACAAGACAGACTTCATGGGTCCCAAGTAGAGAAGATTTAGACACCGACATAAATGAATACTAATGAGTTTCTCCTATATAATTGGCAGTATTGAAGTAAACTTTGTCCATTCAAGGGTGGCAAAGCCAGTGGACGGAGAGGCAATAAGATTCAGTAATTCACTATGCAATTTTCTTCTAGCAGTATTAAATCCACCTACAGTATGGCCAGCAGATGCCTCAACTGTTAGAAGAAGATCGTTCTATGGAGCCACTATATTGTAGGCTCTTACTTATTTTATTACTTTTGCTATTCTTTGATGCTCATAATGTATAAAAATAATCAATGCTAATAATAATTAGTTATAAAGTTTGAAAATATTTTACATAAAATGAATATTGGTTGTTTGCAGGTAATTGATAATAAAAGATAAGTAAAATCTTCTAGATCGAGCGAAGCTCGATGTCCAACCCTAGTCCAATTAATTGCATGACGATGGGGCCCAATAAGCACCCAATACATTATTGAGATACTAGACTCAAGTCTTTATAAAATAGTGTCATTCAGAAGTTGCAAGACATGCAGAAAATCTCTGAAGTCTTACTTCTTCTCCTGTAATCTTACTTCATCAATAAAATCTTTTCTCTTACAATTCTACTACTCTATAAAAATCTCTGAAGCCAGCATTAATTATAATGAAGTTTCAAAGTGGATCCGATTAGTCAACATTTATTTTGGTATCAGAGCAAGGTTTGTTTCTTAATACTTCTTATGGCTTTCTAAATTTCTAAGTATTCTAGGTAGGTACTTAAGGGAAGATTTTACCAAAATCTTTAGAAATTGTTCATAACTTAAAAATTATGGTTAAAATTAATAATTAAGACTAAAATTTTAAAAGTTTTTAGAAGAATCAAAATAATTACCCTGCCGTACAAACTAAAAACAATAAAATTAAAAGTTGTTAATTATTGATCTGGGTACACAATTGGAGTGACTTTAGTATAAATATCATGAAATATTCCCTCCAGAGTGACAAAAATACAAGGTTAAAGTTTTTGGGTGGCATAAAAAAATTTGTCCCTTCTTTTTATGTTAATATTACAAGACCTTTTTCTTTCAATCTAAATAAAAGATAAAAGGAATGAACGAGAACTTATAATTTATATATTATAAAATGAAGCTTTAATATATAGAAGGCTGTCTAAACGAATTTTTAAATGAAATTATGATTCCAAATGAATTAAAAATAGATCGTTGGCTTAATTTAAGCGTAAGTGTAAGCTTCCAGGCTAGGAGACTAGAAGACGTTGAGGCATTTGATTTAATAATTAATAATCAAATTAAAGAGAGGAGGAAAAGGATCGGCTGAAGAAAAGGAGACGCTTCCCGTTAAGTTAGTGCCGCTGACTAGTGGCACCCTTGGATTCAATAAGAAGGTAGGAGGTTAGGACTCCGTTAAACATATGCTTCTGCTAGAAAGGGCTCATGGTAAGTTTAATTAAAAAAAAAAAGTGATGACGCCATTAACAGCAGTTAGAGCTGAAATGGAATTACCGTAAAGAGATGAGCCGCCTGGGACCATTTCTAGTACTACTTAGCGGAGGTTTCTCTGCTGGATTAGTGAAAGGATGCAGGATCCTAAGTTAAGAGTAATTTTTTTGAGTTTACTTTGTGGTTAATTCTTTTCTGTATAAAGGGCAGGATAGAGAAATGAGGATATTTTTGTTCTTTTTTATAGGCATCAGTTTTTCTTCATCTCTTCTTCATAAACAATAAGACGAAATTAAATTGAAAATTATTACAAAATATTTTCAAAACATAAAGATGCCTTATAGACCTCATAAGATTCCTAAGAAATAATAATGGCTTAAATGATTATTTCATCAAAAATTTTAACAGTGTTTGATAAAAATTTATATAAGAACCAACTTTTGATCTAGTGTAAAAGAACAACTCACTTTTTCTAAAGGTCTTGGATTTTGGAACCCGACTAGGATTTCTTTATGACATTTAATTTTGAAATAAGTTGGAGTGCTTGACACTATCTTATCTTCAAAAAAATTGGTTTACGTAATTTACAGGGGAATAAAATGTTTCAAACATATATTGGTGAATTTGTTCCATTAAGTACGGACTAAAGTGGAGTGGGTAGAGTTCAACATGTTGGACATATATACTTGTCTAACATGATAAAATTTTAATTTTTTAGATTACAATGGTTGACCCGAACCGCTAAATTGTTTTTCATAATGAAATCTCCACAAAAACCAAATTTTATATTATTTTAAAAAATTCTTAATTTTTTTTTTTTTGAAATTTCAGAAATTGCTCAATCTAATTAGTTTTAATAATCGGTATTCGTACAACAAAAACACCCACAACCTTGTTATATTTCGCTTAATAATCCCGCTAAAATATTCCGGCACTGTCGAAAAAAATTAAATATGTAGATTTTTTTTTTAATTTAGCAACGTAGCATTTATCTTATCAATTAGCAATGGTATTGTGAAGCTATTCCCGCAATTTAAATATTTGGTTCAGGTCAAATACTCTTTCTACGCATATTCAAATTATAGTGAATATTTAAAATATTTACAAAATTTATATATAATTTGTTTGGTCAGATATAAACTATTTATAAATTTGAAATTTATATTAAGACAAAGGATAATACATTTTAAGCATAAGTTCGCATGTTCACAATCCGGATCTTTTTATGAACATTTAAAATTTTAAAAAAAAGTTAGAAAACTTGATCCCGATTTATCATGAAAACAACATTTTATAAAAGGAGCTATATATCAAACAGAAACTCTTGAATTTGCAACTCTCTCTATATTGGACCACGTTTGTTTAATGAATGTATGCCCTTGAAAAAGAAATTACTTTTTTCCCATATTCAAACAGAATTATTTGTATATGCGCAAAGAAAGAAAAACATTTTCCTTTTATACTTTCATTGTGCACGAACAACCGAAATATTCAAACATCAAACAATTCCAAGTTGACTAATTATTTTTTTCCCTTATTCAAAAAGAATTATTTCTGTAGTGGAAGGAAAAATAAATAAAATAATTTCGTTTTTTCTTTCGTGGTGCACGAGTAACCAAAAGATTCAAACCTTAAAAAAAAAACTTCCCATTTGGTCCATTTCCTGGTTATTTTATTATTTTGTCTTGTTCTGCTTTTAGTAAGTGCTTCGCCACCAATTAACTTTAAACTTGCTCCAATAAATATAGGTATAATCTTAGAAAGAATAGACTAGCTTGTGTTACTGTTACTATTCCATGGTACAGCTGTACACAGAGTGTTGTTTTGATTGGTAGAGAGAAACACGGGTCAGAGACTCAATTACCGCATTATAGGCTCCGTTTGGATGTGTTGAGAATAAAGTATGAAGAAGGAAGAAGAGAAGAAATTTATTGGGAATGGATAAATTTATTGGGAAGTGTGTAACTTTTGTGAAGAGTTTGGATGGTTAGAAATAAATTTATTGGTAAAAAGTGGTTATTCCTTATTCCTTATTCGGGAAGAAGCCATCCAAACAGAACCATAAGTAATAAAAGGCCTTATAGCCAGTTCATTACTGCAGAACAGTTCAAGGAATAAAAAGAAATTATATTCAACAAAAAAAGGAAAGAAAATAAATCGGCAACGAACCAATTTGTCTTCAACTAATCACCACCGACCAAAGAATTGATGAGAAGTTTCAAATTACCACAGAAAAATGACCTTAAACTTTTTCTCTAATAAATTTACTAGGAAATTGAACAAATAATTTACTAGAAATAAGTGTTTTCAAACTTTTCTTTAACAAATTGAGAAAATTACACGAGAAAGTATCCTGAAACGTTTCTTTTGTGTAATTGATAAAACTTCTTTCTAGTAGTAAATTTGTTAAGGTTCAAATCTGTTCAATTTGCTTTCTAAATTAAACATTCATAATAAAATCTCATTACTTTTTTCTGTGCCCTGCTTTTCGTTTCGTTGACCTCATTTTACGGACTTGCCAATTGGCGATTACACAGGGACTCCTTGCAAAATTTTTAGGAAGAATGTAGATTGTAGAAAGAATTTAGATTTTAGGAAGAATGTAGGAGCTCCATGCAAAGTTTCCAACTCGAAGTAGTGAACATCCAAAAGTCTCTGGCCCTGGCCAAGCCCTTCTAACACGAAGGGCCGACCCGGCCTCCCTAAGCCCTTAAGAAGGGCCAGGGCTTAGAGAGGTCAGGCTTTGAAAGGGCCAGGGCCTAGAGAGGCTATGCTTTAGAAGGGTCAGGGCCTAGAGAGGCCAGACTTAGAAAGAGCCTAAGGTCTAGAGAGATCGAAGTTATGAATAATCAGGCACAATCTCAAATGAAAAGTAAGATCCTATCTGATACAATGTAAATTGAACAGTCATTTCAAATAATATTTTAATTTTTGTACATGATGTTAAGACAAGTTAAAAATATATACATATTTCTCAATCTTTTACGTTACATTATTTCATACATTTATAATTTTACTTTATTTTAATTCATTAATACAGTAAAATTTTTTTTTACTTTTTATGTTATTATAATATAACCGGTCTTAAAATCAAATTAAAGATAAAAAATAAAAAAAAATATTATATATAATGAAAAATAAATGTGCAAAATTATATTTAAATAATTTATAGCATTTTTATTATCTTTTATAAATAAAAATTATTCATTTTAAATATAGTTTTAATAAATATTTAAAGAAATAGATTGTATGTCCGTCAGCCCTTCAAGCCCGGCCTCTTGAAATCCGGAGGTTCGATCTTCATATTTAAGTCTTTCTAAGTCCGGCCCTTCCAAAAGCCTCCCTATGTTCAGCCCGGCCCGGTCCTTAAATAGGCCCTTTTAGATCTGACCTCTCGGAAATCCGGCCCAGCCCTAGAAGGCACTTGCTGGAAGAAGCAAATCCATGGCTTTTGGATATAACCCTGTAATCTACTAAAAGAAGCAAATTCGTGGCTTTTGATCTTTTGGATATAATCCTGTAATCTTGCTCATCCGGATATAATCCATGTAATCCCCATTTGGATATAGCACTCCAATCTTTAAAACTAGAAATAACACCTGCAATCTTATTATTTTTAGATATAAACCCTTCTCGTCAATTTAAATAATATTTTAAATAAAAATTTAAACATTTAAAATATATAAACTACCTTGTTTTTTTCATATATTTTAAATGTTTAAATTTGTATTTAAAATATTGTTTAAGCTAATGAAAAGGGTTTATATTCCAAAACAATAAGATTATAGGGGCTTATTTTCAGTTTCAAAGATTACAAGAGTTATTTTCAAATGAGCAAGATTTGAGGGGTTATATCCAATTTTCCCTTAAATTATTTTATATTTTATATTTTATAATAATATCGTTCACCTTTTGACACCATTCCCCGATTCGCATGGCTTTTGATACCAAATACCGTTCCCCGATTCGCATGACTTTTATAACTATATATAAGTGAGAACCATAGGCGGATGCTTCTCCCCTTTCTTTTCAACTTTCAAGTAAAATTGCGAGGTCAACTTGAGAAAATGTCATTATGTCAGGCATCTAACTAAATGCCTTTACTCTTACAAGAGGAAGAAGCAATTAATGGCAGCGTCACCTCCTCTAGATACGTCTCCGGACACCTCCGCCACCTCCGACTTGGAGCGGAGAGTGATGGCAACAGTGATGACGTCGGAGACACGTGGAGTCCCGTCATGGCTGTGCGCTGTCAAGGTGGCGCAGTGCTGTGGCAACGAGGAGAGCGACAGCCCAGCGTTTCCCAATGCTGATTTGGCAGCGATCATGGTGTCGAATCTTTGCTTCTCGCACAATACGCCTTACATGTGGAAGCTTCTTGAGCAGTCCATGGCGACTAAGCTCGTTTATCCCTTGCACGTGCTTGCATTGCTCACTTCCAGGTTTCCATTACTATTGTTACTCTACACTTTGTTTCTTTGGAACTAAGCAATGTAGTCCCTCTACTTGATAATTTGTTGAATGTACCCTTTGAAGTTGGAAATTGGGCATTTTGTCCATTTGTCCTGATTCTGTTCAGCAAACTGAATCATAATCCTATTCTTTGCCCCTAAAAAATGAAAAAAAAAGAAAAAGAAAAAGAAATTATAGTCCTATTGTCGGTGATATAATTTAATGAATCTTTTACTTGAGATTTGTTATTGTCAGGAAGTTCAAGTTTAAAGATAAATAAATAGAGGAAGTTATTATAGCTTAAAGATGAGTAAATAAATGAAAACAGATAATGAAGGATTTTTTTTATATATATACTGATAAATCAGTTACAAAAAGTTGATTAAATTTTGGGATCCTGACCTATTAAGAACCAAAAAGTTGGTTGTTGCAAAATGGTTCAGTAAAAATATGGAATATATCGTACCTTAAATGATCATATGCTATGCTACTCTGAAGATCTCAAAACCAAGAAAGAAAAATTGATAAAATTGCAATTATAATAACAATTATGAATTTAACTAGATAACTTATACTTCCTCCTTTGAGTGTCTCAACTTAATTGGACTTAATATGACAACAATCAGGGTGATTCAGAATCGAAGAGAACAACCCCAAGCGTACCGACTTTATTTGGAGCTCATGAGACAATATGCTGTCTCCTTTTCTTTACTAGACGCTGGGCCCCATAAGGAAAAGTAAAAGTTTTCAATAGTTTCTTCAGTATTTGCATGAGATGTTACACCTCTCAACTTTACTTTATTAAACATTTGCTGTTCAATTTTGTAGGATTACAAAATCTATTGATGATACCTTGCAACTTTCAAATACCTACCGGTTTGAAAATTGGGATTTGGGAATGGCTGTGGTTTTATTTCTTGTTAGTGCAATATCAAGCTTACTTGATTGTGTCCTTCAAGACTGGGGCTCTTTAGTAGCTTCTCAATGCCAGCTTGTGAATGAAGGGCCCCAATCTATGGATGTAGATGTGAACAGTAACTTGAGCAATAACAAAAGCAAGCACCTTGAGCTGTTGAGGCAAAACCATGCTTTTGCAGCCTTAGAATTCCTGGAAAATATGTGCTCAAGTAAATATGTTAAAGTTTCACTTCGCCTGGTTCATTTAAACATGTATGCATAGTTGCCGTATTGTTTTTTTTTTTTTCCAAAATCCATCTTTTCATTGAAAAATCACACAATGAAGTTTAGCTATTGTTGCCTGGGCAAACCAAAAAATCAAATATGTTTACATTTTTTAAAAGGTACTTCAAGTCTTCAACTATCAGTAGCAGCATTAAGCTTGCTTTTTTCTGATGAATTCCAACTTGGCATTTGGCAATTGTACCAGTGGGCTCAATCCTGTGACCTCCTGGTTTTTCTCCTAGTTGTTTCCACTTAAGTCTAGTAGCCATTGCCAACCTTGGAAAATATTATGCTCTCCTTGGTCACTTGTATGAGGTCGCTAACTGCTTTTTCATGCTAGGCTAGGTCTGAATCATTCAAAAGCCTGTTTCAGAGGCTAGAGCTTCTCCAGGCCCAAAATTCATCGCATCAAAGTTTGTTACCCCCACATAATCTACTTGAAAGATTGTTTTCTCATGTAAAAGATGCAAGAAATACAGATTATAGGTTAAAGAGGCGGCACCTTCTAGGCCATGTGTTTGGTACAGGGTTGGCTGACTCATCTCTATCGCATCTCATCTGTGCTGGAAAAACTAGTTGCTGGATTCCATTTGATATTTTTATGGAGAAAGTTATGGATGGGAAGACATTCTGCCCTGCATCTTCCATTGAAATACTAACAGGTGATTTTAATACTATCAGCTATATATATATACACACACACACACACAAGCAGTCACCCCCACTCATTTGTGTGGGAAAAGTTTGTATTAACTTTTTTTTTTCTCAGAATATCAAAAAGATTGAAATTAATATTACTCTGAATGATCTCAATCCAAATATAGAATTTCATAAAATTGATCAGAAAGAACCAGGGATTGGATAGGAAAAGAGCTTGAGGAAAAAAAAAATTGGTGTTGGTTATATTCCTAAAATGAGTTTAGCTACGGTGAGATGCATCACAAAAAATCTTCTACGTGTCGCGATCAAAACTCCTAGATCTGATTCAAAATGACCGATCCAAACCGTCCAATATGATCTTCCTGTTGAAATATCCTTGAAGACCAAATTTTATAATTTTTTGAAATTTTTAAGTATTTTTTTCAGATTAAAAACTGTTGTTTTTGAACGGTTCAGAGCTAATTAGATTAACTATTTTCTAAAATTTCATAAAAAATACTTACAAATTTCGAAAAAAATGTAAAATTTGATCTACATGAAGATTTCAATAGGAAGATCATATTGGACGGTTTGGATCGGTCATTTTGAACCTGAAATCGGAGTTTTGATCGCGACTCACGGATGACTTTTTGTGATGCATCTCACCGTAGCTATACTCTTTCTAAAATACTATATACAAGGTCGTTTGGATTGCTTAGGAATAGGAGAAATTTCCAATTCCTAGGCATAAAGTATTGGGAAGTGTGTAATTTTATGAAGAGTTTGGATTGTTTATAATAAATTTATGTCTAGGAATTGGAAATTCCCCAAATTCCCATACCATCCAAACAAGCCCCATTTCCTTCTTTTTTAATCGCATACATAATTAAGAGGGAATTATTATCAGACAAATTTGACACTATTTTCTTCATATATGTACCCGGAATAAAATATTGAGAGAGTCAATATGAGGTAATACTATCGCAGTAGTATCGCCACTCAATGAATAGTATTTTGACTCAAGCTCATGTAACATTAATTCGGCCAATCAAAACTAAAGGGTGATCAAATAATGAACTACGAAAATGATACAGCTTTATGCAATGGATAAATATCAGCAGCTTTTAATTGGTAATATTTAGAGATAGATCTAAAAAATTCATTGAAATGAGACGAAAAGAAATAATCTTCATATTGAAAGTGAAGATAAATGGAAGGAAGATAACAAGAAAATAATCACAGCAATTACTATTGATATACTGTAAAACAAAAGTACCAAAAATAAAAAGAAACAACATAAAAATTGATAAATAGTTTGAGTTCACAAAAAAAAATTCATTTCTATAATTGCCAAAACCACCACATTTTCAGAAGAGAAATCCATGCATTGAAGAGCATCGTATCCCTTCACAAACTCTATAACCTTCAAAAAAAAATAATAACGTGAAAAGTGATTCTTAACAATAGTTAAACATCTTGAAATTTTCATTTGATAATAACAACAGAAGAATCATTGAATCAGTTATACTCGGTGGTGCTTAATTTATTTCTACAAGGGTATTTTCTTCTCAATTTTGAGACCAGTATATGCAGCCTCAAAATTCGCTCAACAATTTTGCTACTTTTTTTGTTTACATACCTTAGCATAATGGTTTATGCTACCGACTTGAATTTGGAAGAAGTCGAAGCCTAAAACTGAAGTACACATTAAAAAAAAAGGAAAGACCTCATTTGGAATAGCTAAAAAACATAATCATAATCTGCTTACTACAAGTCAGTGTCAGATGCACATTATCTTATCAGAATTTTTTTAAAATCATTTTGCCTTAAAGATTCATTAAACAAAACAATTAAATGTGTTGTGACTCATTTATCTGACAGGTCCACCGATCATATGTACCAAATGGGCCCTCACTTCTGTTCTATTGCTAAATATTATTCACATTTCAACAATGCCACAATCTGTCAATCAGGCAGGCACCACTAAACAAATATACAACAGAAATTCTTACCATAGTAGCAAACAGAAATATCAAGGTAGTGGTATGTCTCACTACAACAAATTTAAAAAAGTCTAAAGTCTAAGCCTTTTATCCCAAACAAGTTGGGGTAGGCTAGAAATGACACCCCGACCCTGGTCATTTCTTGTATATATGGCTGAGTTTTTACGCTGGCTCGCCAAGCCTATCGCAAGCATGCGGGCTTGAACCCTGGACCTCTTAGAAGAGAGCCAAGTGCTCTTACCACCTGAGCTACTAGACCACATGCAACAAATTTAATAAACAAAAAATATTAGCAAGAAGGATTAACTTATAAAAGGACCTTTCTGTGTCCTTATTTGGAATACTGATAGGTACTATTACTAATGTTAATAATTAAACCCAATCAGCCAGCTCCAAACTCTGCACTCTACCTGCCATCAGCCAGCTTACTAATTGTGTCTATCGTGGATGCACATGATGTCATCTCCAACCTTGAATTTGTCTCCTCTGAGAACCATATCTCAATTGATCTTCTCCATGCCGAACTATTTTGCTGCCCCCTCTGACAATCGTGAGGCGATTTTATAGCTAGGTTGCAGCCTAATAGGGAGATTCTCTTACCACCGTGTGGAGCCGTCGCCACCTCTCCGCTGTATGCTTGTGCTCAAATCTAGGGTTTTCAAATAGAATAGAAGAGATCCAATACATATATATGCGAAGCATTGAAGACCTAAGGAAAACCGACAAAATTAAGGGAAAGGAGAAACACAATGATTCAGATTCCAAAGATTGAGTTTAAAAAGGAAGGAAATTGGTGAAAACAAAATCGTGCATGGAAGGGTTCAAGGAAAGGAAGGAAATTGAATACTGAGCGAAAACGAAAATAAGGATGAGCGGTCCACAGAGCGTCCTAAATAAATTCATAAAAATGAAAAATAGCACAAAAATTAATATGTTGGAGCCGATATTCGAACATTGGACACATAGGAGACAAAGAAAAAAAATGCATTCTGAATCTAGCGACTTGACCCCTTTACGGAAAAAGGCCGGACCTTTTATTTCTAATACAAATCTAAATAGTACATCAAATCAATTTGCACATATCAATGGTTTATAATTGATGTTAACACATGTTTGAACCACCTTTGGTGATTTTGTTATGACTCTCTCTTGATGCTTTTATAAGTAGTAAAGATAAAGATGAAGATAAAGATATTTTGCTGAAAATGAGTTTGTCGTACAGGACTACAGGAATCTTAACAAAACAAAAATTGATGGATACCCTTCTTTAAAGACGAGTAATATTTTTATCTTTTTAAGTATTAGAGATGTTAATTTCGCTTTTGTTTGTTTGCAATGTTTAACAGGATTGACCAAGACGTTACAAATAGTCAACCAGGCCAGCTGGCAGGAAACCTTTCAAGCTCTGTGGATCTCTGCCCTTCGACTTGTCCAAAGGGTTTGCAGAACAGTATTTTGGCTTTTTCTGTATATGTTTTTGCCTTCTTGTTTCTTTTCTTACTGCAACCACTTTTCTGTATGACCATGATTGTAAATTCAATAAATGCATAATTTTTCACTTGTGTGAGGTTCATTAAATAAAATGTTCAAACTAAGCTAATGCATTGGGGGTGTTTGGTAATCCCAGCTTATTCTAGACTAGATTGAAAAATGAGACATTCAAGAAAAACACTACCATAAGGGTGTGATAAGGGGAGCTAAAAAGCCATTGGAGTATCTTTTCTTATAGAACCAAGCCAAAGTTCCTCTATATTTTGTTGCAAAGTACCTTCATCATCCTCCCTTCTTTTTTGTAGTCATTTCAGCTTCAAATAATTGGTTCCACTCTCTCTTTCGAACACGATTACAAAATTTCGAAACAGAAATGAGATAATGGTTCTCTAATAGCTATCTTTGGCCATCATCTGGAAGTATTTTGATGTATCAAACATGACCATTATAAATAAGTTGTGAGATTTTCCCATCTTTCTGTTGATCAGAAAAAAAATCTCAAAATGAAACAGAATAGAGGTGTCTTACCAGAAGTACTCAGCCAAACACATCTGAACCTGATCAACCTACAAACACCGACTATACTAGACTAATGCTGAATAATGCAAAACCTGAAATTTTTTGTACCAAATAGACCACAATGCTAAACCCAACCAATCCCAGGTGACACTTAACCGACCTTTTTCAACAAACTTGTTATGACCCAAATCCCAGATAACCCAATGCAGTGACCTTGGCCTGAGATAAGTAGGAAAAAGCAAATGAGACAATACTTGAAAATGGCAGGAGAATCAACCTGAAACAACTTAACCCGGTGCTGCCTCTAAATATTTTATAATATGCTCATTCATGTTTAAAATTAGATTGTCAAATCCTTTTATTTTTGTTTTAAAATAAACAAATTCTGAGCATTGGAAAAACATCCTAATGTATTTGCCAATGATTCTGTTACAAAACCAGGCCAGGGAACCGATGGCTGGACCAGTACCCTACATCGAGTCACGGCTATCCATGTTATTGTCTATTGTCCCCTTATCAATTTCACTTCTTATGAGAGAGGAGAGCAATCCAACTAGTGAGGGAATTAGTGCTTCTTCTAGAAAGCAGAGCTTAGTGGCGTGTCTCCAGTCCCTGACACAGTTCTCAAGACTCCTTCACCCACCTGAGCATGTGGTTTGTGCTGCAAATGATGCTGCCACAAAGGCAGCTATAGTTGTTACAGATTTTAACATGGCAAGCAGTAATCAGATGATGCATCGCAAATATTTAATAAAAGCAGGTAGATTTTTATTGTTATCTTTTGTGTGAGGCAAATGCTTTAGAAATTAGTGGTGCTTAGTTCAACATCCTTCTTTTAAAACAAGGTTCTGAAATGGATATGTATACTATATCAGTTTTCCTGTTGCTGGTACAGCAGTTGGCAATCTAATTGGTGTTGTCCTAATAAGGACAGATTTCTGTCGGGATTCATATTGGATGTCAGGAGTTGGGAACAAAATATATTTAAAAATTAATTGAAATTTTGTCATCCTCTTGCAGTGGGGAATCTGTTGCACCTAGTGGTGGAATCATGCATTGCAAGAGACTTGATCGATACATCGGCCTATTTTTGGCCGGGTTATGTGATTCCATGCAATGTTGCCAAAGTCCCCAACTCTCTACTAAGTGAAGACTGCCCATGGTTGAACTTCATGCAAGGAGCTCCACTCGCTGTGTCTCTCCAAAATGTACTGATAAACATCCCTGCACCAAGGTATCTGTTATTTAAATGCCAAGATTTAGTATTGACTGTCCTAGAATTTGCCTTGCTGTTTGCAGCTTGTTGATTAGTTGGATCTATAATTTTTTCCTTGCCTTTAGTGTAACAGAACTGAAGAAATTGAATCATTTAGCATTGCATGGATCAGATGAGGAGAGATCAGCTGCTGCAAAGATCTTATGCGGTGCATCCCTAGCTCGAGGCTGGAGGGTTCAGGTGCTTGCAATATATAAATTGGTTTTGCAATTCTTAACATCCATTAATGCAGAGAAGTTTTAAGAGATGCACAATATTTCGTGGCTATTTCCAGGAACATGTAGTCCATATAATAGTGAGGTTGTTGTCACCTCAATTGACTCTCAGATCTCTTGGAATTGGAGATGCTAATTTTTACCTCAGTCATATGAACATGTTGGCTGCACTGCTGTCCTGCCTTTCTCACAACTATATTATTCAGATCCTTTCATTATACGGCTTGGTAAGATATTTAATATTACCTACTTTTAAAGGATATTATCATCATTTTTCATAATGTCCTTGCTACTTGTGATTCGGACTGTGAACCAATATTGTTTAACCATTATTAAAGGAACCTAACTGGAATACTGAACCAATATTTTATGAAATGCAAGGAGAACTGAATTATCAAATATTGCATCAGTTGTAGACCCTGAAATGATCATGATTCATGACAAAATGTTACTGGTAATGTGTATTAAAATATAAATATTGTTGTTTCTTCGTTTATGTAACAGTGCTAGTCTTTGCAACAACATATTCCTCGTAGGTGTGGTTTTCGCCACCCTACCCTCAAAAAAAAAAAAAACATATTCCTCGTAAATTTGAATTGTAATGAAATTATCAATTAGTAGGTAAATGTCATTTACTTCTTATTGAGAATCCCTTGGAAAGGAATTAAATTGGTATCCTGCTTTCTTTGTGGCAACTAGCATATTATGAGATTAAGGTGATCGTTCCTCGATGAGAAAAAAATGAGTAAAATGTTTGCTTTACAGTATTAACTGAAGAAAGCTTGTTACTGTTGGCAGGTGCCTGACGTTGTGGCTGCTCTGATGCCATTATGCGAGGCTTTTGGGTTACTTCCACCCCCTTCAATCAGCCAGTCTACCGGGGAAGAAGTTTCTCCATACTCTGTCTTTTCCTTTGCATTTCTCTTTCTCCTGCGCTTATGCAAATACTACGGACCAGATAAAGAGTTCTATGCCTCTAGCTGTGGAGGCCCTGTCCGTCCTGATTTAAAACTGGACTTCCTCCTCTTAATGCGCAATAGCCGTATTCAGAAGAATACTGCTTTAAGCAACAAGTACTATGCAAATAATGTTGCTGACCCATTTCATGATTTACGATGTCAACTAGTATATGTTGATTCATTCCCAAAGCTACGTGCTTGGTACTTTGAGAACCAGGTATACTTGACCTCGAACCTCTCAGATGAGTGCAATGGTAATAGGAAGCGCGAGGTTGCAAACAAGATTTTGATTTTAGTTTGTCGTAATATGAATAAAGATGAATGGTCAGTGTCAAGTAGTAGTAGTAATAGTAGCAGTAGTAAGATCACACATAGAAGCTCTAGTACCTTTTGTTCATCGACCTCTGGTAGTATTAGCGGGTCATTTGAGAGCATGTCAGGTGATGAAATCCAAGGGCTGCCACATTATCCTGCTTGGGAGCTGCTTGAGGCTGTACCACTTGTTTTGGATGCTATCCTTAATGCTTGTGCCTATGGACCGATCTCATCTCGTGACTTGACTATTGGTGAGGTCAACTACACTTTCTTTCTATGTGAAACTCAACATAAGTGAAAATTATGCTTTTACTTGTTCTAGAAAAGCAAACATATATGTACTGGTTGAATTATTTCCAGGATTAAGAGATCTAGTGGAGTTCCTCCCGGCTTCCATTGCAGCTATTATACGATACTTTAAGGCAGAGATTACTCGTGGTGCCTGGAACTGTGTCCCATTAAATGGAATTGACTGGCCCAGTCCTGCAGAAGCACTGGATTCTTTCCATTTGGAGGTGAAGGAAGTACTTGAACGTGTCAGCATCCACATTCAGAACTGGTATCCACGTAAGATATTTTTTTTAATTTACTCTTCTTTTAATACATTTTTCATTTTTTCTGGTTAAGCTGCTTTGATTTGTGATGGTTGTTATCTAAGATTCTGTACTTATATTACATAAGAACCTACCAGCACCTGGAATGTTCCTGTTGCTTTGGTTAAGTCTTCTGAAAAGGGTACTGGACTATGAGTGGAAGTGTACTACGTACTTTTTGGTTTTGTTGTGTCTTTTGTAATTTTGATTTTTTTTTTTCTGTTGGGGTGAACATAATACCATACTCTGTATTGGTTTTCTATGCAGAGGATCTGCAACCAATGCTGCCCCTCCCATTGGCAGCATTCTTGAGTTTATCAATTACCTTCAAGCTGGATAAAAAGTCAGAGTACACACGTGGTGTCATAGGCCAGGCCATTGAAAATTATTCTCGATATTGCCCTTGGCCCATCATGTTGACAGTTGGGGCCTTATTGATCCAAAAGGCCCGTAGATGGCATGACTTTGTAGTCTTTTTGGGTGCCCGATCCCACTTCACGAAAGACAAGGACTCCGTTCACCAGCTGCTATGCAGCTGCTTTAAATCCTTTTTGGGCCCCGGCTCTTTGGTCAGCAAATTTACAACTTCATCAAATGGTGTGGTTGGGCTTTTGGGTGAATCTGTTTGTGATAGACTTGCAATGCATCCAGGTATTTTGTTCTTGAATACGTGCCATGTGTTCCGTGCTCCACGATATTTCAGTGAGGTGATATGTAAATTGGTGGTCGACTGGACTTCTAAACTGGCAGGCGAGTGGAACTCAGGAGGCCCCACACAGTTGAAATTCGGACAGACATCTCTTGCTACAGCTCTGTGTGAAGTACGCCGGGTGGCAATTCTTGGGGCAAGCCTGCTTTGTATGGCAGGCCGGTCTCCATTGGTCCAATATTTGTTCGAGGAGACAGCACCCACATTTTTATTATCAATGCATGAGGAAAGATCTAAGCCGACAACCTGGATTTCTAGCATGCTAGAAGGGTACGCTATATCTTACCTATTGTTCTTCTCTGCAGCTATAGTTTGGGGAGTCCGAGCTGGAACAGCCCCAGATAAATACAGGAGCTCTGATATGTCTCCATATGCTATTAAGAACCACCTGGGTTTCATAGCCAACGTTGTAGAGGGGAACATAGTACTAAGAAGCAATCCTGATATGTGGAAGGCGCATGTGTCAAGCTTTGTGGGATTGATAGTAAGGTTTGCACCTTCTTGGGTTCCCAGTACTAAACTAGATGCGCTAAAGAAAATATCAGATCGTCTTAGGGGATGGCACGAGTATGAACTTGCACTTTCTCTGCTTGAGTTAGGCGGGATCAGTGCAATTGAAGCTGCCCTTGAATCGCTATCCTAATTTTCATTATTGTTAGTAATAGGTTGTGCTTTGTGAATTATAGTATTGACGAGTCTAATAGCCTGGTGTCTAGTATGAAATGCGAGCAGTTCATTTCTGCACTGGTTAGTGGGTACGTCATATATATTAAATTTACTTTTCAATTTGTCACCATTTGAGGTGATTCTCTTTACATTTAGTTATTTTCAATATAATAGACACATTTTTTAACCTTCGTATAGTAGATTTTTGTATCTTATTATTTTATTCTAATTTTATAGGTACAACCATGCGCGTGCGTTTCAATAAAGTATATCTTGTCGTCTCCTCTACTCATAGGTCGTACTTTAACTTTTTTTATAATAACATTCGTTTAAATATTGATTTATAAATTCATTGTTGTACAACGGAAACATGCTAGCTATGTTTCACGGATACTTTCTAAAATACTGCCACAACGGTATCGCACCGGTATCCGATACCGATTCTTGTGCAATTCTCACCCGATCCTCCATGTGATGAATCATATTATTTTAATGTGTTTGATGGATGGATTCGGTCTAAATTTGTCAATATTTGCGTTGGATTCATTTTTTTAAGTATGTTTTGAATATATTTTTGGATTGGATACTCTATAGTTGTAGTTGAACTATAAAAAAAATCATATATTTTGATATAAAATGTGATTTTTTTATTATTTTATATATATATTCCCGTATCTTTTTTTTTAAATATCGGATTTCCGCACCCGCATCGTATCTGATGAAGGCTTAAAACCTAGGAATCAAATAAATTTATAAACCTAGACCTAACCTCACTAGTCTTTTGGAGTACATCTTTAGGGTCGAACCCAAGGGACGGTTTAATTGATTACCGAACTTATCCGTTTTCAAAAGCTACACAATAATATTTTTGTGGAGTTTTGATGAATTAAATGTAAAGGTGCAAGTAAATAAATATTTTTGGGTGTTTTAATTATCTAAAAAAATCTAAATGCCTAAAGAGATGTTTTTGGTGTTTTAACAATATAAAAGACGTCTTAGGGTTCGGGTTTCACCTCGGTTTGGACTCTGGAACACAGAACTTATCACTTTCGTGCATCAAACGGTATTTTTCAAGCATATACGCTCTGTTCGGTCCGAACAGATGGTATAAGTGTATGGTTTTGACTCTTTATGAAAGTTTATGCTTTATGTTAGGGTTTGTTGGTCA
Organism: Rhynchospora pubera; assembly: GCA_028095005.1. Classification (NCBI taxonomy): domain Eukaryota; kingdom Viridiplantae; phylum Streptophyta; class Magnoliopsida; order Poales; family Cyperaceae; genus Rhynchospora; species Rhynchospora pubera. Next base: position 184,957,598 of record CM051461.1, read on the forward strand.
AACCTAGATACTCTAATCCTCAGCTTTCGCTTGTTGGACTAGACACTGGTTCAATCACAACCTAACCTAATTAACTCAATTGGTTCACAACTTTTGATATAGAATTCAATCAACTTAAACTTGTTTGTTGGAGTTCATAAGGATATCTAGAGGTCTTTTGGACTTGTCTAAAAGTTACACTTTTGGTGTCAACTAATCTCCCCTTTCGGATCTACGATTTATCTCAAATACTTATCTAAATTATCTTAATTAACCTAACTTTAGAACTTAACTAAATGCGACCGTACATCTAGAAGTTAATTAGACTTTAACCAAGTAATTAAAACAAGCAATTAACATAATTCTCAACAAAACATATCATATCATATTGAGTCAAATCACAACACATCGAAACCTAAGTTACTTCCCTACTCCTAAGACAACATAAATCTAGCCTAACATGAAAGCAAAATAAGATACAAACTCCATCAAATCAAATATCAAGAGAATGGAAGAAATAAACCAAATATCGCTTCTAACTCAAGATACCGAACGTCCAGAGCCGTGGTTGGGTTGATTATGCCGCCGTCGCGCCTAGAATTGCTCCAAAGATGATGTCATAGTCGTGCTATGATGCAAGAAGTGGAATCTCACGCCTTTCGACGCGAGAACGATGGTGGAAAGGTGCCAAAACGTGGTAGACCGTGAAATTTCGTGTATGGTGGGTTCTCCCCTTTTCTTCTGGCCTAGGGGAGCATAAATAGTTATCTTCTCGACTTGGAAAGGAGGCTAAGGCGTCATGGCAAGAATTCATACCAAAATATTGAGTTTTCATGCTTGAAAACTTGCCAAATGCACTATGTCGGCTCTCAACTCGGACCGAGATGGCAATTTAGCAGTTTTCTGACTTTCAACTCGGACTGAGATGGATCCAACTCGGACCGAGTTGACTCCAGACCGAGGAAAGGTAGTATTTCGGCCATAATTCCTTCACCCGAACTCCGATTGAGGCGATTCAATAGGCGTTGGAAAGTTTAGGATGAGCTCTTCAATGCTATTGATTCCATTTGACCAATTGTTTCTCTTAAATCCATCATTTTATGCATTAATTGAGTTTGATCCACCGAGGTCCTGCAATTCAATACAAAAACCACAACAGTATCCAATTCTAGACAAATATAGCATGAAGCACAATGAATATAGGGGTTTGAGTTACCATTAAGTGTAAAGTCCGGCCAAAATGCAAATATAAATATGAGATATCAGTATCCGATATGATACCCGCACCCACACCCGCACCCGCACTCGTGCAACATAGCATGCTTGGTACGACCATGAAAATAATACTGTGGCACATCTCTTTTTCAGCACATGAAAAGTTATTATTTTATTTTTAGTCCATGTAAATAATTAAGTCCGAACACTATGACATATTATTTTATTTAGTTCCATGAGAATTTTCATGCAACTGTTTAGCCATCTACTCTAGATAGTATTTCTATGTAAGTAAGAGAAATTTATAGTAGACAAATTTTAAATCAAATTTGAAATTCTGATCATTCATTTCTATTTATAATTTTAAATGAACGATTAACATTGAAGCATAGTTTCAAAATTATGTCCATGACAGAATTTACCATAAGTATATATTAGAGATCTCCCTGGCGCTGGACATATAATATGCAACTTACAATGTTACAGATTATAATATAACATAGTAAGAAAAAAATAATGAGATACTTTAAATACACCACATAAAGTGACCCAAAAAGTTTTGGAAGTATATATCGGTTTCACCACAAATACATCAAAGTATTACACAAATGTGCCACATTAACACACTTGCCCATGTCGCACTCTTCTTGTACAAGCAAAAAAAATCCCTATCTAAATTTTCTCCCCTTGAATTTGTCAGAGTACATCTCCTAGAGGCTGTATATTGATAGCGGCTCTGCTTCCTTTCTAACATCTCTTATAGTTTATCTTTACATAAATAGTTATTCTAGATTAATAGACAATCCAAACAGTATAGGATTAAGGATTTAATCCAATCCGGAGTTGGATTTTAACTAATCCAACAAAATGTTGGATAAAAAGGTGAGATTAAAAATTTGGAAGGAGAGAAAACATCTCATTCGGTCAGAGCTCATTATTTTTTTCTTTCATCATCCAGACAAAAAGTTTTGGGGCAATTTGGTTTGTGCCACTAAAAAATTTGAAATTCAAAATATGCCATTGTAAAATAACTAATTAATTTTATGCCACTACAAAATAATACAAATTAGTTTTATACCATCGTTTGATTAAAATGATCGTATTACCCTTCTAAATATGCCACTAGGAAACATTCAAATTGGAGGTATGCCATTCTAGAATAATTAATTCATTTATGCCACTGGCCAATTATTTTACACCTTTTCGTAATGGACTGTATGTATCGACATTATTTATCAGTGATCAATTATTTTACTGATAGTTATTACTTCCAGCTTTTACCAACAAATGATATATCAAATAATTCGATTGAGTTTTCTTGCAGTTAATGGTTGGATTGTTATTGCTTTATTTCCCTTCACATGTCTCTAATCTCAGTTTAATTCACTAACATCTAATTTTGTTCAATTTTGCTTTGTTTCATAGTTGGTCTGACAAGTTGGTTCTAAATTTTCAAACTAACAAAAATGCCCAAAGTCCCTTTTTTCGTTTTTTTTTTCAATGATGTGTTTGGTAAGGGTGTTATAGGAATTGTAAGAAAATCTGACATACAAAAAGTACTTTTAATATGTTTTTATTAAAGATAGTGGCATATTTCAAATTTGTGGTGTTTTATGATGGATATTTAAAATTGAACTGTTTTAGAGTGGCATAAATCAAATTTTTCCAAAAATTTTATTCTACGAGTAAGATTATTCTTAACAATTTTGGATTATAAATTTTATTCTTAATTAACTAATCGTTCTCTTAATCTCATATCATCCAAACGAACCTATATATATTTATTTTTGTTCATAACTCACTGGAAGCTAGAGCTGCTAATGGACAAAATAGTCCAATGGACAATATGGACTCAAAAATATTGGACTTTTATAGAATGGACTAGTTTTGGACAGGACTAAAATCCAGTCCAAGTCCAATTGCTAAAATTTTTTTGGACAAATTATGGAAGTTACGGATGAATTGTGGACGAATTAGTAAACCAGATTGTCTCTCGCTCTCTATCTCGAACACTTAGGCCAGATACATCTCATCTTCCCAACTCGACCTCGACCTTCGGCCATGGCAGCACAGCACTGCGATGACCACCACCTCCTCTCCTCTCCCACTCCCTCTCCCTCTCCCTCTCGTTGTTCTGTCTCATCTCGTTGGATCGAGTTCCGATGTCGGCGTCGGCGTCGTCCCTTTTTCTCTCCCACGCCGCTCCAATCCTGCTCGCTCCCTACCAACCTCTCTAACCAAGGATGTCTCTCAAGCAGGCTTAACTGGACAAAGAAGAGGGTCGAGCGTGGGCTTGACCGGACAATCTCGAAATTTTTTAAGAGAGACAGACGTTTCAGCAGAAAGCAAGATTGGACTCAATTTGGTCATTAAATTTTTTATTAGAACTCTGTCCACATGGACAATTTAGGGACAAATAGTGGACTGCAATTAGTTTGCAGATGAACCGGATATGGACGAGATATTAGTACATAGTTTGAACATGGACATTAACTTTTTATTATTGGACTGGACATGGTTTGACCGGAATCCGTTTTTCTTTTAGTCCATCCAATGTACCCGTCTATTTAATTTTAATAAAAAATGATTTATTTGAACGATTCAATTAAATTTTTATATTGAACATGGTAGGAATAATCAAATTTTACATTTCTTAGTTTTCTTTTTTCTATTTTTTAGTTTTTCACAAATATTTCGAAAATTTGTTATTAAATAATTCATAATTATTTGATCAATTGAGTTTTTTTTTAAAAAAAAAATAAAATAGTAAGAAAAAATAGTATATAAAATATAATTTGCTGATAGATTTCGATATAAAAATCATATTGAATAGTTAGAATTGAACGTTTTAAGTTAGAAATCTGAAGATGGATGTATTGCACAGATACGAAAAATATATACTAGAACCAAATGTGTTTGTCAAATATGACCGGATCTCAATTTATCAACTTCAAAATGCTGATCCGTTTATTTATCGTCCTCTAAAAATTTATTATATAGAATTATTTCCTTTCGTGACAGCTTTCATGGTGCACGATCCACCGAAAGATGCAAACCTCAAACAATGCCCAAGTTGACTAATTAATTTTATCTTTCAAAGCGTACTATTTCGTAGAAGGAAAATAAAAAAACATTTTAGCTCTTAATTTGATCGTCATGTTGTACGAATTAATGATTCAAACTTTAAATCATGGTTTTCAATACCCTACCGGCATCCATACCGGTCAGTGACCGAAATCTAATATTTTCCCGAAACTTCCCGCTATTTCCTCTCGAAATATCGGACCGCCATTTCGGCCACCGTTCCGGTATCCGGTATTACCGGAATTTTTTGGTAAGCGGTAGGTATTGAAAACACTGCTTTAAATAAGTCCCAGTTGACCCACTTCCTGATTATTTTATTATTTTGTCAACTTTTTTTCATGATAAGTGCTTCGCCATTATGACCAATAACCTTAAATAGTATGCACTATCTATTTTTCTATTCCAAAAGTACCTTTCAATGGATTTGATCGGTAGAGAGAATCACGGGTCAGCGACTCAATTACTACATTTAAATTTCTCAGTAACTAAAAGTCATGCACTGGAAGTCTGGAACCAGTTACTGCAGAACGGCTCAAGGGAAAAAAAAAATGAGAAGAAATAAATTATTGGAGAATTGATGAAAAGGTTCAGGATACTATCTAGAGAAAAAAGTTCTCAATTTTTTCTCTATTTAATTTGCTACTAAATTGAAGGAAAATAAAATACTAGAGAAAAGATTCCTCATTTTTTTTCCCTTGTAAATTTACCAATAAATTGAAGCAAACTTTTCTTTAGTAAGGAAGAAAAGTTTGTTTTTCTTGTAATTTTATTAGCCTTTCAAATTGTGAAAAAACAAATACTGAAGTAATGTTATTGAAAAAAAAAATTGAAAGAAATAAATGGAATGATCTTTTTATTCTGTTCCATTTGCCTTCTAAAATTAAAAGGAAGCAAAATAGAAATTAAAAGAGTTCAAAGGAGAAGAAAAGAAAAGAAAAGATTTCACAAAAAAAAAAAATTGTCGATGGAAAAAATGAGAGGTCAGTTCTTCGCAATGCTGCTTTGTTTCTCTTCTGCTTCAGCTCATTATTGGGAGAATTCTCGCTAAATTTCTTTCCTTTGGCGATGAAATTCGAGTTGGGATTTCACCAACACGAACTAGCCAAATTCATTTTTCTCCGCATCCTTCTCCCTTTCAATCACAGAGTCTTTACAAATGCGATATCCACTAATCCACATCTCATAATGAGATTTGGTTTTAAAAGTATAGGATAAAATTATTAACATAATTAAATATTTTGTCATGTCCTTTCTTTCATCTAATTAATTAAATTATGCACCTCAGTATGATGTGCAGACACTAAACAGCAAACCATAACTTGTCTTCTGGACCTTATTTCATTCACCTCATTTTTACAAACTTTCCAGTTCCAGTTGATGACTATATTGGGAGTAATATTATAAAAGCAGCACCATCACTGCACATGCACATGGTGCTCTTCGAAGTGGAGCTCCAACTCCAAGTACAAAGAGGAGGTCCCGTGGGGTAGTTCATTAATATGTCAGGAGAAAGTTTCTTTTTTAATTCTGGTTTGGTTGCTTTTTTTAGTTACCATTTTGCAAACTTCTTTCATCCCTGATGGGGGTCTGTACCTCTAACTTTGTAAACTGCTAACTTTTTTTTAAATTAATTACATTCTGTCGGCAACTAGCCAACACGCCTTCTGAGAAACAAAAAATAATCAAAGTACAATATTTTTCAGATTTAATAGTACATTTCTTTCTAGAAAAACCAACTTCCGTGGCTTTAAATTTATTTTATTATTATTATTGTTCACCTTTTGATAACCATTCTCTGATCTCACATGACTTTCATGAGTGAGAACCATGGGTGTATGCTTCTTCGCTTTTCAAGTAAAACTGTGAGGTCAATTGGAGAAAATGTCAGGCATCTAGTCAGCAAAAAAAACCATGGCGGCGCCATCTCCTCTAGAAACCTCTCCAGTTTTCTCAGCCACTTCCGTCTTGGAACGGAGAGTGATGACAACAGTGATAACGTCGGAGACACGTGGCGACCCTCCATGGCTGTGTGCTGTCAAGGTGGCGCAGTGCTGTGGCAACGACGAGAGCAACAGCCCAGGGTTTCCCAATGCTGATCTGGCATCTATCATAGTGTCTAATCTTTGCTTTTCGCACAATACGCCTTACATGTGGAAGTTGCTCGAACAATCCATGGCGACTAAGCTCGTTTATCCCTTGCATGTGCTTGCATTGCTCACTTCCAGGTTAGGTTTCGGTTTCCTGTTATTTCGTTTCTTTGTTTGGGATTAAGAAATTTAGTCCTTCGGTTTGACATTTTTGTTTATTGTGCCCTTTGAGGTTGGAAATTTGGCATTATGTCCCTTCTGTCTTGATGCTCAGCAAACCAAATTTTTCAATTTTGTCCTATTGGCCAATAATAATTTATTGGAGCTTTTCTTTAAGGTTCGTTAGTATAAGCAAGCTACAGGAATTTACAGTTTAATGAAAAGAAAAAAAAAGAGTTATGACAATGGATTTCCAAAGTTACCTTTCTTTATTTGCTAATAATGATTCAGTAATTTAGTTTGATTGAATTTTAGAATCCTGACCTGTTGAGAACCAAAAGGTTGGTTGTTGTAACGTGGTTCAGTATAGCTATGGAATTTATTTTACTATTGAGGAAAATTAATTGTGATATGCCATGCTAATGTGAAGGTCTGAACACCAGGGAAAAAAAAATCGAATTATTAGCGCTTATGATAATTATTACGAAATAATTAGATAATTTACCCTTCTGGAGTGTTGAACTTAATTTGGAGCTCATGAATCAGGGTGATTCAGAATAGAAGAGAACAACCCCAAACATACAGACTTTATTTGGAGCTCATGAGACGATATGCTGTCTCTTTTTCTTTGCGGGAGTCTGGGCCTCATAAGGAAAAGTAAAAGTTCAAAATTGTATTTTCAGTACTTGCATGAGATTTGTTACCCCTTTTTATTAAATCTTTGTTGTCCTCTTCACAGGATTACAAAATCTATTGATGATACCCTACGACTTTCAAATACCTATCGGTTTGAAAATTGGAATTTGGGAATGGCTGTGATTTTATTTCTTGTCAGTACAATGTCAAGCTTACTTGATTGTGTCCTTCAAGACCGGGGCTTATTAGTAGCTTCTCAATGCCAGCATATGAATGAAGGTTTCCAATCTATGGATATAGATGTGGACAGCAAATTGAGCAATAATAGACGCAAGCATCTTGAGCTGCTCAGGCAAAACAATGCTTTTATAGCTTTAGAAGTCCTGGAAAATATGTGCTCAAGTAAATGTATCCAAGTTTCGCTTCGCCTGGTCAACTGTAACATGTATGTATAGTTCCTATATTGTTTCCTCAATAATCCATATTTTTCACAGGAATGTCATTCCGTGAAGGTTATTTATGGGTACCTGGACATACCAATAAGTCTGATAATTTATAGGGAATCAGTTTTTAGTTTAAATAGTACTTCAGCTATCAATAGCAGTACGCAGCTTGCTTTGTTCTGATGAATTCTAACTTCGCTATTGTACCAATGGTGTTCAATCCCAACACGTCTTGTCATTTTTCCTAGTACATGGCTAAATGTAGTTTCATGCTAGGTTAGGTCTGAAACATTCAAAAGCTTGCTTCAGAGGCTAGAGGTTCTCCAAGCCCGATGTACATCACCTGAACGTTTGCTGCCTATAAATAATCTTCTCGAGAGATTGTTTTCTCATGTAAAAGATGCAAGCAATTCAGATTATAGATTAAAGAGGTGGAACCTTCTAGGCCATGTGTTTGGTACAGGGTTGGCTGACTCACCTCTATCGCACCTCATTGGTAATGGCAAAACTTGTTGCTGGATTCCATTTGATATTCTTATGGAGAATGTTATGGATGGGAAGACATTCTGCCCTGCTTCTTCCTTTGAAATACTAACAGGTGATTTCAGTATCTCCCGCATAGGATTTTTTTGCTTAAATGAGTTCGTTGTATAAAAGATTAAAACAAAAAATGATGTATTCTATTCTTACTTTCGAAGCGTTAGAGATGCCAATTTTTCTTTTCTTTGTTTAATATGTTTTACAGGATTGACCAAGACATTACAAATTGTCAACCAGGCCAGTTGGCAGGAAACCTTTCAAGCTCTGTGGATCTCTGCCCTTCAACTTGTCCAAAGGGTTTGCAGAACAGTTTTTTGCTTCTCTGTATATGTTTTTGCCTTCTATTTTTTTTCCTCACACTACTCTTTGCTACCATGAAAGTAAATCCAATAAATAAATGATTTATCACTCATATGAGGCTTATCTAAATAAAATGATAAAGCTAAGCAAATGCATTGCGGTTATTGGGTAACTCCACAACCTGTTCCAGCCAACCAAGCACAAATAAAAAGGTGTTATAATGGGAGGATATCTGAAAGGCCAACAAAATACAGTTAATGAAAAAAAAAATTCTTTTAGAAGAAAGCAAAAGTTGGAAAACTTTTGCTGTAAAGTTGAACAAAACAGGGCACGTTGAGATCTGTGATAAGTTATACAAAATGAACCCAAAAATGTCCAGAACTTCAATTGACCTGAAACTAAGACCCACTCCTGACCACCTTTTATGCCTCTAAATAGAATATAATATGCCCATTAATTGAAAATATTGGAAAAACTTTCTAATGCATTTGTCCATGATTCTGAAAAAACCAGGCTAGAGAACTGAAGGGTGGACCACTACCCCAAATCGAGTCACGGTTGTCCATGCTATTGTCTATCGTCCCTTTATCTATTGCACCTATTTTGAGAGAGGAGAACTATGCAGCTAGTGAGGGAATTAGTGCTGCTTGTAGAAAGCAGAGCTTAGTGGCTTGTCTTCAGTCCCTGACACAGTACTCAAGTCTCCTTCGCCCACCTCAGCCCGCGGTTAACGCTGCAAATGATGCCGCAGAAAAGGCAGCTAGAGTTGTTAGAAATGTTAAAATGGCAAGCAGTAATGTGATGATGCATCACAAATATTCTACAACTGCAGGTAGATTTTGATCATTTATCTTTTTCTCAAGACAAATGCTTTAGCAATTCGTGGTGCTAGTTCAACATTTTACTGTCTTCTTGTTGCTGGTACAGTAGTGTGTGACAAAATATAGAGAGATAACGAGGAAGAGATAAAATTCTTTTAACTCAAACTTTCATATTATTTTCTCTCATGCATAAAATAAAGTTACATGGGACTCTTTTATAGCCATACAACCACATTCTAATGCTACACTTAACAAATATTGCACTACTAAATATAATAATCCTATTTACTAATTTTCTAAAATAATTAGATTAATTATGACCCATGCTAGAATTATATTTCCTAGAATAGGCGCTGCAGTTTTTTTTAGTTTAATTTTCAACAAATCCCTCCTTTAAACTCAAATCTCTTCCATCCTTTATTTCGATCTTCATTACTTCTTCATCCCGACTTGTCACATGACTCATTTGCTCTTCTCTTTTCTTCACATGTTTAGCATAAACTTTCATACCATTTGATGCAATATAATTCTTCATATTCGTCTCAGCAATCTCTTCATCACTCTCTTTGTTAGAGCTCCGTGAATTCAGTTCTTCTCTCACCTTGACACTAGCTCAACAAGCTTCGCATTCTTCTCTGTAGCTATCAGTTTCTTATTTTCCTCATTCCTTTTGGGAGCAACTGTTGGCACAATATTGATAGGAACAATCTTTGATTTCAACTTTTCATCTTCATAATCATCATCAAAATCACTTCCATAATATTCATTATCATTGGACTCTTTTTTAGCAATTACTTGAACAACCTTAGGTGTCCAAATAAGCTTCTTAACAGGTGCAACATGCTTTTCTTCGCTGCTTCTATTACTGCCACAAGTCTTTACCTTCTTCAATCCATTTGTGACAGGTCGTGTGGACATCTTTGTTGGCCTCTTATTCCATAACGAAGTTTTGTTGGTCAAGTCACTTTTTAAGTAAGTTTGTAGTAGATTCCTCAAATCGATTTTGTACATTCGATTCTTGCTCATTTCCACTCGTGCAATTAACCGACCTCGTTTATCCTTTAGATGCATGATGCGATCTTTCATAAAGACCGAATAACCCATTTCCATTAATTTTCCTATGCTTAGGATATTACTTTTTAAGCATGGCATATAATATACATTTTCAACTGCACCTCTTTTATCACAATGACCAAAATAGATTTTGCCTTTTCCTTTCACTTGAATTTTTGAGGCATTACCAAAAGAGACATAACATTCTTCTATTTTTTGCATCTCCATAAATCGATGTCTATTACCGCTCATATGATTGCTAGCACCAGTATCAAGATGCCATGTTGTGTCGTCGTTGGAATGATGTCTTCGTATGCCATTAAAAGTACGCCTTCATCCTTCGTCTCTTCTTCTTTAATGAGATTTGTGTTCTCTTCTATCTTCTCCGGCGATCTACAACCTCTAGCATAATATCCATATTTACCACAATTGTAACAATCAACATTTGGACGGTATACATAACCATCTCTCCCCCGACCACGTCCACTACCGCGACCAAATCGACGACCTCTAAAATTATGTCCTCTTCCTCGGTGGTTATAATTAACATTCATAACCTCTTCTTCTTTAGTTGTGGCATTTGCTTGTAGCGCCTCATTAAGCGACTCTTGCATTTTCTTTTTCTTTCTTTGCTCATGCGCCTCAAGTGAACCAGCTAACTCGTCAATGGTCATCTCTTCAAGATTTTTCGACTCTTCAATAGCACACACCACGTTCTCGAAATTCTCGGTTAATGACCGTAGAATTTTCTCAACAACCCTTGCATCTGTAAGTGGTTCACCATTGCGCTTGAGTTGATTCACCACCGTTTGCACACGTGTAATGTAATCGGAGACTCCTTCTGTCTCTTTCATCTTCATGCCCTCCAACTCGCCGCGAAGAGTTTGGAGGCGTATTTGCTTGACTCGACTAGCACCTTTAAACACGTTTTGTAGTGTGTCCCATGCCTCTTTTGTTGTTGTCGCACCGGCAATTCTCTCAAATCCTGATTCATCCACCGCTTGAAACATAAGATAGAGAGCGATCTTGTCCTTCATGTGCTTCTCCTTCCATGCCTTCGTTTGAACCAGAGTCATAGTATCGATCTCGTTGTTGGTAGGTTCTTTGTAGCCGGTCGTGACAATTTTCCACGCATCTTGTGCACCGAGCAAAGCTCGCATCTGAATACTCCAATTGTCATAATTTAACTTGGTGAGTTTTGGCAAAGGTATTTGACCCAACACACTTCTCGAATTCATCTTTCAACCAACGCTCTAATACCAATTTGACAAAATATAGAGAGATAACGAGGAAGAGCAAAATTCTTTTAACTCAAACTTTCATATTATTTTCTCTCATGCATAAAATAAAGTTACATGGGATTCTTTTATAGCCATACAACCACATTCTAATGCTAGACTTAAAAAATATAGCACTATTAAATATAATAATCCTATTTACTAATTTCCTAAAATAAATAGATTAATTATGACCCATGCTGGAATTACATTTCCTAAAATAGGCGCTGCAGTTTTTTTAAGTTTAATTTTCAACAGTGTGTACTAATTGGTTACAGACATGTTTCTTTTTTATTTTTTTTTAAGGTAGGTAGACGTTAGTCTTCCTACAATTTCATTGAACCAGTATAAATTGGTACAAAGTAAAACAAAATTAAAAAGGAAGGAAGAAAAGAAAAAGAGAAACAAATCAAAGGAGAGAGTACACTTTACAGCCCTGAATCGCATATATACACCCAGCCAGGAGAGTTAAACAGTACTAGCCCTTAACTAACAATATAAAATCCAAGCTTTGTAATCTTGAATTGTCTTCTGGATAACCTTATCTGCATCCGGCAAAGCCCCTTCAAAAATCACAGTGCATCTCATCTTCCAAATGTTCCAAATGCTCGCCATCCAAAGCGTGTCCCCATTATCCTTGAACCTCGTTTCTAAAAGCTATCTATTTAGTAGCCAGACATCACTGAGTTTTGTATCCATTTTTAGGATAGCTCCCGGACGGATGAAACTGTCCCAAACATATTTCTAAACGGGCATTGTGCGAACAAGTGTATCCCTGTTTCAAAAGTATTATGACACAAAACACATTTTCTATCCACCGTTTATCCTTTATGGTGCATGTTTTCAAGTGTTAGAAATCTATCTAACATTGCGATCCAAAAGAAAACCTTAACCTTCAACGGTGATTTCGTCTTCCAAAGGTAGGAGTAATAAGGTGATCTCACGCTTGGGTCTCGCATGATAAAATACACACTTTTTGAGGTAAACCCCGTCCTTGGTCCATTTCCATGGTATCTCATCTTTGCTAGGTTGAACTATGATGGAGGCACAAACTAGTTGTCTTACCGAAAGAATGTCCCTTAATCCAAAAGAAATTTTGCCGATGGTTGATAGAGCTTGTAAGTTTATTGAGCCATAAAGTGTGTTGATCAGCCTCGACCAGGCTGAATTTCTTTTAGCCACTAGTTTCCATAGCCATTTAATCAAAAAAGCATCATTTTGTGTTTAGAGGTGTAGTATTTCCAATCCTCCACATTATTTTGGAAGGCAACATCTATTCCAGTTCGGTAAACATTTTCCTCCTTAGCACTTATCAGACCATTTCCACAAAAATGTTCGACAGATCTTATCCATCTGAATCAGCAGCTACTTTGGTAATTTGAAAACTTGCATGAAACGTAGAGGGAGTGCTGCAAGTATTGATTTAATCATGACTAATCGCCTCCCCCCTCCAAGAAAGATAAGAATTTGGACTTCCATCCTTGCAACTTATCAGGCAGGGAATGTACAATAGGAAGTGTATCTTCTTTGGTTTCTTAAAAGACAAGAGTAGACCCAAATAGATTATTGGAAATTCGCCATCCGAACAATGAAGAATTTCTCCAGCCATGTGTATCTCTGATTGTGACATCGCAATTGGAACAAACAACGATTTTTGGCTATTTACTCTGAGTCCTGAAAGACGAGAAGTGAGACAAAATTGCGGAGATGACCTTATGTTACGCGGTAATTCCTCCATAAAGATTAAGATAACATCAGCAAATTGCAACGTCTTTGGCGGAATGATAATCAATCCTGAGAGCAAAGGGCCCGCATTTGAAATGAAACTTTGTAATGTGTCTGCCACTATAATAAACAATAGTGGTGAAAGAAGATCTCTCTGCTTTAGGCCTCGTCTATGCATGAACTTATCTGTCAGCTGGCCATTAATCTTCAATGCTGAGGATGACGAATTTAGGAGGTTTAGAATCCAACCGCACCACATTGGTGGGAATCCTCTCTTTATCAACACATTAATCAAAAAATTCCATGAAACTGTGTCAATGTTTTGTCAAAATCTACCTTGTATGTTAATGACGGAACTTTATTCTTTATGGAAAAAAAATAGTTCTCTAGCCATCATAAAAGATTCCATTATCGATCTACCTTTTGTGAAAGTCGTTTGTAGTGGACTCACTAAATTTTCCATATATATGCAGCTATAGCCTATCTGCTAAAAGTTTAGAAATTATCTTAATTAAGGTGTTGATAACGCTTATTGGTTTGTACTGACTAATAAAGGTTGCATCATTCTTTTTGGGAACTAAAGAGATGGTCGTGAGGTTAAGTTTCTAAATATCAAGAGAATTACTGCTAAATCACATCTCAGAAATGTTTAAAAAATTCTGCCAGCCATCCGTCGGGCCCAGAAGTTTTGTCATTCGGCAGAGAAAAAACAACCTTTTTAATCCCCTTATTCGTAAAAGGCTGCTGTAAAAACTGGAGGTCGAATGACTGACCGAGTTTACCTCGCAAGTCATATGGAGGTTGATGAGGTGAAGGTGCTCCTAAGACTTGTTTAAAGTATAGAAGAAACCTTTCTGCAATTTCTTCTTGGTTGGTTATGTTACTTCCTTGGGCCTCTAATACATTAATGCTATTGGTTGTCTTGCGAGAACTAGCTACCAAATGGAAAAACATGGAGTTTGAATCTCCATTCTTCAACTAGTTAACTCCCGAACTTTGTTTCCATTTTGCTCTTCGAGCCGCAACAAGCACCGCTAGTGCGTTCTTTAAAGATTTCCTCGATTCAAATTCATGAGGATTCAAATATCTGACTTCCTCAACTCTATCTAACAGTTGAATGAACCACTTCATTCTTACCTCGGCCTTGTTAAAGCCTTTGAACTTCTTATTTGACCAGACCAGAAGTGCTTTCCTGACCGCGCGCCGAGCTTTTTCTAATGAAATTCACGGCTGGATTAGTGTGCAATGGTATCGAATTCCACGCCGATTCGACAATGCTTTGAATTTCAGGAAATGCGAGCCAGAAGTTCTCAAAATAGAACTGCATTTTTCCAAAATATCTCACCGACTCAATTTTAAGCAGCAACGGGGTATGATCTGAGTGACTATGAGCTTTCTTCCGATTGGTTGAGGAGACCAGCTTTCTTACAATTGTTGTCCATTCTTGATCGTCTTTGACAAGAAATCTTTTAGTCCGTACAGGAATCGTCTTGCCTTTCGCCTCTCCAATCGCCCTTTTTTCGCCCCTCTCCATCTTTTTCCCCTATCACTACCAAACAAGAATACCCAGACAGGTTTCGTTTTGGATTCATCTTGGATGTCAGGAGTTGTCCACAAAATATGTTGACAAACGATATTACACAAACTAACTTTTATTATTGCTCAACTATATTCTTAACATACAACTCACTCACTTATCATACACATACACTAGCTAGCTATTTTTCTATCTATGGTGCGCACACCTAAATGCAACACCATACTCCTATTTATACTAGTCTATGTCGGTTCATACAAGCATCTAGAAATTTACCGATTTAATTCTTCTAGTATATTCAAAGTTGCTACTTAAATCTTGATATTTCTAGATAGTTCTCCATGTTAACCGCCACATAATCTTCTTGATTACTCTGGATACTTTAATGTTCTTAGATAATAGATTTCCCGATTGGTCTTGAGCCTTGAAATGAATTTGGGCTTTTCGGTGTTGAATTCAACACTCCCCCTCAACACCGGCTTCTATGCTTCGGCACTCCACGTCCATCTGGATCTTTGTGCTTCTTGTGATCTCTTTGATATTTTCGAACGTGGCATCGCATTTCTATCGTCGGCTTATCTTCAACTTGCTTTACTACAAATTTTGACTTTGAGCGAGGTACCTGTAATTGTCGTCGTTGAGTTCCTCTATCGTCTGCTCGACAAATTCTGCGACCATTCACTTCTTGTCGCGGTATCGCTTGTACTTGAGCAATCTTCTTCATGACTGCTACATCATCACTCTCTTCAGTGATGAATTCTATGGTTGTGTCCTTTTGTGGCTTCTTCTCAGCTGCCACCACCGTGCAACTTCCTATTGCAGTCTCCTCCTCGGCTGCCTCTTCGAAGAACCACGGTTCGAAGTCGATCTCCTCTTCAGACTCTGAATTCGTCTTGTCAACTATCGCGACGGTCGCCAAACCGTCCCACTCTTCTTCACTCTTTACGTCGAATGGTGCCTTCTCCTTCATGGCCACCACGACGTTTCCCTCTTCATTTTTGAACTGGCACTCTCTCGCATAGTGCCCTTGTTGTCCGTAGCTGTAGCACACTACGATTCTCCTGCGAGATTCACGATCAGCTCCATTGCCCTCCTGGCCTCTTGGAGCTCCCCTGAACACGTGCACCTGCAACACTCGTGCACAGTCTTCTCAGCCTTCTCGACAACCGGCTGCCTTCTGTGTTGGCTTCTGTTTGACACTCCATGTTGACCACTATACAGGGTCGTCTCTTCTTCCTCCTTCTTCATCGTCAGGCAAGTTCCTTGACAAGTGCCTCTTGACTTGCCAACAGACTCTCTAGATCCAACAAGGATGGTTGCGTCTGCCACCCTTGGATAGATGTCGCGAATGCGCCAAACTCCGGTCGCATTCCGTTTATGATTATCCGCCGCATTCGATCTTCGCCAATCTTCGCATTGGCATCGAGCTACTCAATCTCTCTACATAAATTCTTAACTTTCAAAAAGTATTCACTTACAGTCATGTTGTCCTGCGAGATGTTCATCAACTCTCTCTCAAGGAGTTGCAACCGACTCGTGCTCTTCTTCGAAAATAATGCGGCGAATATATCCCATGCTTCCTTCGGACTCTCGACGTCTTCGATATGCGACAACAAACTCCTATCAACCGTCGCCTTCAACACAAATAAGGCTCTTCCAGCATTCACTTTCCATTTCTTGTACGCTCGGATCGAGTTTGGTGGCGGCTCCGTCTCATCACCACCGACAACATCCCATAAGTCTTGTCCCTACAAATAAGACTTGATACATGTGCGCCAATCCCTATAATTATAACTATTTAACTTCTCTATCAAACTACTCATACCACTCAAATCAGACATATCGACTCCACTAATTTCACTCAAGACATGACTCGACAAGCTCTAACCGGCTCTGATACCAATTGTTGACAAACGATATTACACAAACTAACTTTTATTATTGCTCAACTATATTCTTAACATACAACTCACTCACTTATCATACACACACACTAGCTAGCTATTTTTCTATCTATGGTGCGCACACCTAAATGCAACACCATACTCCTATTTATACTAGTCTATGTCGGTTCATACAAGCATCTAGAAATTTACCGATTTAATTCTTCTAGTATATTCAAAGTTGCTACTTAAATCTTGATATTTCTAGATAGTTCTCCATGTTAACCACCACATAATCTTCTTGATTACTCTGGATACTTTAATATTCTTAGATAATAGATTTTCCGATTGGTCTTGAGCCTTGAAATGAATTTGGGCTTTTCGGTGTTGAATTCAACAAAATATATTTAAAATAAATCAAAATTTGTCATCCTTTTGCAGTGGGAAATCTGTTGCACCTAATTGTGGAATCATGCATTGCAAGAGACCTGATCGATACTTCTGCCTATTTTTGGCCGGGTTATGTGGTTCCATGCAATGTTGCCGAAGTTCCCGACTCCTCACTAATTAAATACTGCCCGTGGTCGAATTTCATGCAAGGAGCTCCGCTAACTATGTCTCTACAAAATGCACTTATAAACATCCCTGCACCAAGGTATATGTTATTTAAATGGTCAGATTTAATTTTACTGTTTTTTTGTGGCTTGCCGATTCACTAGTGGATCTGTTTGTCTTACATTTAGTGTAACAGAACTGAAGAAACTTAATCATTTGGCATTGCATGGATCAGATGAGGAGAGATCAGCTTCTTCAAAGATCTTATGTGGTGCATCTCTAGATCAGGGCTGGTGCATCCAGGTGCTTTGATTGTGCAATTCTTGCTCTTCATTAAAGCAGAAAATTTTAAGAGATGGTACAATACATTTCTTGGTTATTTTCCAGGAACATGTGGTCCATATAGTGGTGAGGTTGTTGTCGCCTCAACTAACTCTCGGCTCCCCTAGAACTGGAGATGCTAACTTCTACCTCAGCCATATGCACATGTTGGCTACACTGCTGTCCTGCCTTTCTCATGATGGTGTTATTCACATTCTTTCATTATATGGCTTGGTGAGCTTTTTGAAGTTACCTATTTTGGAATGTTAATAACTTAATATCATTATTTTTCACTCGGTTAATGTTGCTGCTTGAGAGGTGGACTATGTGAACCAATATTTTAAGCCATAATGAAAGCCTAACTGGAATAGTGAGCCAATATTTAATGAATGTTAAGGAACTAAATTATCAAATGTTGCATTGGTTGTAGTACACAACATTACAATTAGGAATATACCCTGAAATAGTCATTACTCATGATAAAACGATGCTATTGTTATGAGTACTGAAATTGAGATTTCTTTCACCAATAATGTAACAGTTCTAGTTTTTGCAAGAACAACTTCCTCTTAATTTTGAATTGTAATTATCGCCAAGTATATAAATGTTGTTACTTATAGAATGATCCTTCATTTGATTCTTTACAATTTTCTACTTTGTATTAAGAAGCCCTCGAAGGATTTAAATTTTTATCCTGCTTTGTTGGTACTTGGTAACAGCCTGCATATTCTGAGATAAGAGGTTATGAGTGCTCAATGAGAAAAAAAAAAATGAGTAAAAGTGTTTGGTTTACAGTATTGACAAAAGAAAGCTTGTTATCGCTGGTAGGTCCCTGATGTTGTGACAGCTCTGATGCCATTATGTGAGGCTTTTGGGTCATTTCCACCCCCTTCACCCAACCAATCTAGTACTGGGGAAGAGGTTTCTCCCTACTCTGTCTTTTCATTTGCATTTCTCTTTCTCTTGCGCTTGTGCAATAACTATGGACCAGATAAAGAGTTTTATGCCTCCAGCTGTGGAGGTCCTGTCCGTCCTGACTTAAAACTCGACTTTTTCCTCTTAACGCGCAACAGCCGTATTCAGAAGGACACTGCTTTAAGTAACAGATACTATGTGAACAGTGTTGCTGACCCATTTCATGATTTACGTTGTCATCCAGTATATGTTGATTCATTCCCAAACCTGCGTGCTTGGTATTTTGAGACACAGGTATACTTGACCTCAAACCTGTCAGATAAGTGCAATTCTAGTAGGAAGCACCAGGTTGCAAACGAAATATTGATTTTTATTTGCCGTAATATGAATAATGACAATTGGTTGGTGTCGAGTAGTAATAGTAGTACTATCACACATGGAAGTTCTAGTACCTTTTGTTCATCAACCTCTGGTAGCATTAGTGGGTCATCTGAGAGGATATCAGGGGATGAAATCGAAGGTCTGCCACATTATCCTGCTTGGGATCTGCTTGAGGCCGTACCACTTGTATTGGATGCTATCTTCAATGCTTGTGCCTATGGACCGGTCTCATCTCGTGACTTGACTATTGGTGAGATCAACTGCCCCTTTTTCTACTGTATAACTCACAAAATAAAAGGTAAATGAAAAAAAAATATGATGTTGCTTGTTATATTAAATGCAAAATATATGTTCTGGTTGTACTATTTCCAGGATTAAAAGGTCTAGTGGACCTCCTCCCAGCTTCCGTTGCAGCTATTATACGTTACTTTATTGTAGAGATTACTCGTGGCACCTGGAAAACTGTCCCATTGAATGGAATCGACTGGCCCACTCCTGCAGAAGCACTCAACTTTTTCCATTTGGAAGTGAAAGAAGTTCTTGAACGTGTTAGTGTCCATGTTCAAAACTGGTATCCGCGTAAGATTTTTTTTTTTAAATAATTAACTCTTGCTTCAATATTTTTTTTTTCCTCGTTAAGCTGCTTTGGTTAATTGGTTTGTAACACTTGTTATCTAAGATTCTGTACATAACACATAATAACCGACCGGCAACTGGAATGTTATCATTGGACAGAGTACTAGACTGGGATACCGTGTTCTTTTTGGTTTATTTGTATCTTTTGTAATATTTTAAATCTTAAATTTTGTTTGTTTCTGCTGGGGTGTATATGATACCATACTCATAATTATTGGTTTTCTATGCAGAAGATGTGGAACCAATGCTGCCCCTCCCACTGGCAGCATTCTTGAGTTTATCAATTACCTTCAAGCTGGACAAAAAGTCAGAGTACATAAGTTCTATCATTGGCCGGACCTTGGGAAATTATCTTCTAAATTGCCCTTGGCCAATCATGTTGACAATCTGTGCCTTGTGGATCCAAAAGGCCCGTATGTGGCATGACTTCATAGTCCTTTTGGGAGCCCGGTCCCACTTCACAAATGACAAGGACGCAGTTCGGCAGCTGCTAAGCAGCTGCTTCAAATCCTTTTTGGATGCCGGCTCTATGGTCAGCAACTTCACAACTTCATCAAATGGTGTGGTTGATCTTCTGGGTGAATCTGTTTGTGATAGGCTTGCACTGCGTCCAGGTATTTTGTTCCTTAGTACATGCCATCTGTTCCGTGGTTCTCCACGATATTTCAGTGACATGATATGTAAATTGGTGGTCGAATGGACTTGCAAGCTGGCTGATGAGTGGACCTCAGGAGGCCCCAAACAATTGAAATTCGGACAGACGTCTCTTGCTGCCACTATTTGTGCAGTACGCAGGGTGGCGATTCTTGGGGCAAGCTTGCTTTGCATGGCAGGCCGATCTTCACTGGTCCAATATTTGTTTGAGGAAACGGCACCAACCTTTTTATTGTCGACGGACGAGGAGAGATCTAAGCAGACGTCCTGGATTTCAAGCATGCTAGTAGGGTATGTTATATCTTACCTATTGTTCTTCTCTGCAGCAATTGTGTGGGGAGTTCAAGCAGGAACAGGCCCAGATAAGTTCAGGGGCTCGGATATGTCTCCATATGCTATTAAGAACCACCTGAGTTTCATCGCCAAAGCTACAGAAGGCAACATAGCATTGAGATGCGATCCTGCCTTGTGGAAAGCACACGTGTCAAGCTTTGTCGGATTGATAGTAAGGCTTGCACCTTCTTGGGTTCCCAGTACGAAACTTGATGCACTAAAGAATATATCAAGCAGTCTTAGGAGATGTCATGAGCACGATCTTGCTCTTTCTCTGCTTGAGTTAGGCGGGATCAGTGCAATTGAAGCTGCTCTTGAGTCGCTATCCTAATTCTCTTCTTTGTTAGGATTAGGTCATTTGTTTGTAGGTATTGATGGGTCTAACCAGGGGCGGATCTACCATCGGGGCGGGTCCCACCTCACGCCGTCGAGCCCTTGGAGCCCCCCTTTAGCCCCAGCTAATTTTTTCTGTCATTGAAGCACTCAAAAGTGGGGCTGAAGACTTAAACAGAGGTTGTCAGACCCACCTAGATATTTTTTCTAGATCCGCCACTGGATCTAACTGCATGCCTCGTGTCCTGTATGAAATGTAAGCAGTACATTAATGCTGCACTGTGCAAGTAAGAAATATATGAAGTTAACTTTCAAAGTTTGTCATCAGTTGAGGTATTCTCTTTGCAATGAGAGGAAGGATTTATCTTGATATATTAATCACACTTTCATTAAAGATCGTATATTTGTTTATAGTTGTTTCAGACAAATGGTTCATAAGAACTTGATTAAATCGTATACTGTTTCTAGTGCTTAATGCGCATAGTTTGAAAAATAACTTTGGATATGCATGATAAAAGTGTATAACGGGCAGGGGCGAAGCTACGTTGATTTTGCTGGGTCCATGGACCCACCTTAAAAAAAAATTTTATTTGATATTACATTTGTTTGTAATTAAAAAAATATATAAAAAGTTAGGGACCCATCTCAAAAATTTAAAGGACCTAGCTGGACATGTCGTGTTTGATTTGAATTGCATAACGACATCTAAAAACTCGTATAGGGACCCATATAGTATTTGTTCCTAGCTAATCGTCTTCTTTCCTCCTACCTAATTAATCTTATTAAGACAAAATTTAGAATAGAATGAAATATTATGATGAAAAATTATTTGTAGCATATATATACTAGCTCGAATCTCGCGCATTACATGATTCGTCTATATAATATTTTGTGAACTTTAAAACATCATAAATAAAAACTTCCACAAAGGATCAAAAATACAACTCAGATATTATATAGAAACTACCACTAAAAATAAGAAAAATAAGTGCTCAATGGTATTTCTAAAGAACTTATTATGCAAAATTATGAAAAAAAATAAAAATTCATAGGAAATTAT
The DNA here is from genome assembly GCA_028095005.1 of Rhynchospora pubera. Lineage (NCBI taxonomy): Eukaryota > Viridiplantae > Streptophyta > Magnoliopsida > Poales > Cyperaceae > Rhynchospora > Rhynchospora pubera. The sequence goes on from CM051461.1 coordinate 184,979,525, forward strand.
TGTACTTTTTTTTGTTGTCTTGACTTTTGAATTATTATCTTGTATAATAAATATATTATTTTAGATTTTCTATTGTTATTATAATATATAAATTTAATTTCTCATGATTTTTTTATCTAACATTATTTTAGAGTTGTTTATTTAAGAATTATTATTATACTATGTCTATATTAGACGTTACATCATACATAAATTTTCAGCAAAAAAAATTTTACGGACCCTGTTGACACGAAATCCTAGGTTCGCCACTGATAACGGACACTGAAGACAGGGTTATACACTTTATTATAAACAATCTAAACTCTTCACAAAATTACACACTTCTCAATACTTTATGCCTAGGAATAGAAAATTCTTCCTATCCCTAAGCGATCCAAACGGCCCTATTATATATATGGCCAACCTTATTCGCAATGCACATTGCCATGATGAGTTCCTTTTCATCTTTTCTGGTAATTTTACACTCATTTATATCCTGCTCAACAGAGCACATAATGCTGCCAGTTGAGCACATTGGCTTCCTGGCTGGTCATAAATGTCTCATGTGATGTGTCTCAGTGAATAATAATTAATGGCATCAGAAAATACTTTACATTATACTTCTCATCGTTTCTTTTATAATAACAAGGATTAAACAACGGGGGAAATCCACAGTACTTCCAAAAGATGTCGTGTGCATTTTAATTAGCGCTCATCAGCAATAATTTTATTTTCATTTAAAACAAATAGTCTATAAACTTAATGGTCCAAAATATATAATAAATTAAATGGTCCAATATATATATATATAATAAAGAATAATAATGTTTACGTCTTTGATCTAAATGTTTACACGCTTAGTACTTTTATAAGCAGTATGAATAAGAATATATAAGGAAAAAAATAAATAAATAAATAATTGTCTGTGTTCTGCCCTGGTATGCAAAAAACGCTATATAAACACTGTTACCTAACTTATCTTAGACTGCTCAATTGAATTTAATTTAAAAATATAATGTAATTAAATCTTCAATACAGGAACGTAATAAAATTCTTAGACCGTTTGATGAACATCAAACCGCCAGGAAAAGTCAAACTAAAATCTCTTGACCACGACAGTCTCCGCCAGCCTCAGGCTCTCCGTGTATTTTAATATTTTATACGGCTGCCTATTATATTATTATATCATTTAAAACGAGGTCTTTTTCAAACATGCAAAATATTCCTTGCAATCGAGGGATCATCAAGTCTATTATTCTATTGAGCTGGAATTTTGGTTTTTAGCGACCCTCCGTATATTTATTGAGCTGGAATTTGGTTTATTAGCGACCCTCCGTATATTAATTGAGCCGGAATTTGGTTTATTAGCGACCCTCCGTATATTTATTAAGCTGGAATTTTGTTTGACTTTATATTATATTATATATATCTTCATAGTCGTGCTCAATTATGCAATTTTCCTATATATATAAATATTTACCTTTTTTTTTAAAGATTAATATTTACCTTGGAACCTACCCTCTCTCCTCTCCTAATCCGGTCCCTCCGAGATCTTAATCGTAAAAAAACAATCCGATCCTATCCGAATCGCACAATTTTAAATCGTACGGTTAAGATTCCCTTCTTTGTTGTCAATGTCAGGACAAAGTGTTGCTGGGACCCGCCATTCAGTCTAATAGCATTAGCTATTTAATTTAGCTTGTCAGGACAAATCGTGCATTCGTGCTCGTGTTTTCAGCCCTCCACTCCACTTCCAAAGTCGCTTCCGAGAGAGACAGAGAGAGAGAGAGATGGCTCCTAGTAAGACACTGTTCTGCGTCCCCTCGGTGGCGAAGACGCCCGACGAGATGGCCGGAGACATGGCTGCTGCGGCGTTGATCGGCGCCGACGTGGTGGAGCTCCGTCTCGACTGCCTCTCTTCATTCCAACCCCGCTCCGACCTTGAGCGCCTCCTCACCAACCGGCCCCTTCCTGCTATCGTCACCTACAGGTCTCTCTCTCTCTCTCTCTCTCTCTCTCTCTCTCTCTCTCTCTCTCAGTAATTTTGTGCATATAACCCTCGCAACAGTTTTATTGCACTCGTGCGCTTCCTACATTGCTTGATTTTTTATGGCGCAAGTCGACTGGAAACTGTGACAGTTGGCGTACTTTACCTTGTAATTGACCTCGATTGGAGTAATTTATTCTTGATTGTTGTTCGATTTAAATAATTTCTTATGCACTTGAATTTTGCGTGGATGACCCTGTGTGTTTTGTAATTACAGGCCTAAATGGGAAGGGGGTGAATATGATGGTGATGATGAAACCCGGCTTGAGGTTCTTCTCTTGGCAGTGCAATTGGGAGCAGATTATGTTGATGTTGAATTTAAGGTTTCTCTTTGTTGTTTCTTCTCTCATTTACCATGTTTCATTTTATGTTTGTCATAGCTTAGTGCTATTGTCAGTTAGTGTTTATGTCACTTTTTATCTCAATTACTCAATTTGTAAACAAATGACGCATGTTAATTAGACAAGAAAAAACAAGGGATTAAACCAAGTTATCTGCTGTTTGTACAAAACCAAACTAGCCATGATCTTGTACAACACTCTCAGGATTTAGTGCTTTACTATTCCTGGTTGTTCTATATTTATGAATACATAATGGCATGTCCAGGTTGCAGAAAAGTTCCTCAATCTAATATCAGGAAAGAAGCCGGAGAACGTCAAGCTCATCATTTCATCCCATAATTATGAAATGACCCCTTCAGTTGAGGAGCTTGGTAATCTTGCTGCAAGTATACAAAGTTTAGATGCCGACATAGTGAAAATTGTCACGACAGCTAATGACATATCTGATGTATCCCGAATGTTCCAACTGATTGTGCATAGCCAAGTTAGTATGAGCAACTCTATTCAACCTTTTTAGTTTTGTTTATTTAATTCCTATGCTGTACCCCTAAGTTTCTATTGGTGTTATCAACCTATCTGTGGACTTTCCTAGTCTGATGACCTGATCCAAGTCCTTTATGGATCCCACATGCATTTATGGATGCATGCATGGAACTATATTGTAATTTGCTGAATGCGTGCAAAGATCTAATTTCCTATAAATGGACACATTAGTATTTATTCTTTAATCTTATATGCTCTTTTTAGCATGACTAATAAAATGCCTACTACACATAAATTGTACCTGCAATCCAAATCTGGTTATATTTCAAACCATTAACACAAATTCTCTGATAGGCCGGCCCGTCAGATTAGTAATTGCTGTTACAATCTGTGATTAAAACTGTCATTGTGATGGTGTTTTTAAGTTGGAAAATAATTATCTTGCCAATTTGGATGCATATATGATTCTAATTTAATCATTGAACTTGGATCCGCATTAGGACTATGGAATACTGAATTTTCAAGGGTTATGTATTGAAATCATCTCCCGGCCAATTTTTATCTTTTAAATTATCTTTTTTTTATGAATAATTTCAGATATAATGAATAAATTTTGGGATTACATGAGACTTAATGGTGGTACCGTGGTAGCAAAGTGGCATGTGAAAAAAACCATGATTAAACACAATGTACTTATTTGACTTTCATCGCATGTACTTCCTGATACTTTACTTGTATGAACTTATTGGTACGATGATGCTTTATGATTACCTTTCTAACAGATTAACCATTGTGTTTTGACTGGGTGCACGTCTTGGTAGTTCAACAGCTTATGTCAATCTTTTTATAGGATGATTCATATTTCATTCAATCTTATATTTGAATAATGAAGTAGGAAAAGCAGGTGCCAATAATCGGACTGGTCATGAAGGAAAGAGGCATCATTTCCCGTGTGCTGTGCCCCAAATTCGGTGGTTACCTCACCTTTGGTGCCTTAAATAAAGGGAAAGAATCTGCTCCAGGCCAAATAACAGGATCAGAGTTGCTTAATGTGTACAGAATTAGAGAGATTGGGCCTGACACTAAGGTCTTTGGGATTATTGGCAAGCCTGTTGGCCACAGCAAGAGCCCTAATTTGCACAATGAAGCATTCAGGTCGGTTGGCTTTAATGCTGTCTATGTCCCATATTTGGTTGATGATCTATCAAGCTTCTTGAACACATATTCTTCTCCAGATTTTGCAGGATTCAGGTACTTCTTTACCTTCTACTCGTGTGTTTGAAATGGCAGGTTCAAAAACTCAGTATCTGGCACACAACATTCCTGAGATATATTGCATTAAACGCTAATAATTGATTCTCCTGCTGTCCATATTGTACTCTTAGTCATCAATTTTAGCCAATCTAAGCTTATGTTATTATAAATGAGTTGAAGTTTGTATCATTGAATGAGCTGCTTGTGAACTTCTGGGAGTTTGATATACTTTTTGACATTTTTTTATGTTGTTTGGTCTGCTTATTTTTTATTGCAAATGGCTCAAAACTAAATTATGAGAAATGTTGATGTAACTGGGTACAATATTGGGTGATGTAGTTCAATTTCTTACAAGAGAGGACCCTAGTTTTCTTGCATTTCTTCATATTTTGCTGATATTAATGCTTATGTATTGGAATTACTTTGCTAATGTGATATTTTATGGTGTATTGCAAAGCTGTACAATTCCTCACAAGGAAGCAGCTGTGACATGCTGTGATGAAGTAGATCCTATTGCCAAGGTGAGGTCCCCTTTAAATAAGTGGGAGTCAAATTCTAACAATCCAATGGAAAGCCTGTTTAAGTCTTATATTGCAATTGCAAAATTTTATCCTTGGAGTTTTTAGACCTTGTTTGTCATTATATATTTGATAAAATGCAAAATATAACTCATTTTTAAAGTTCTGTATAAACTTGAGAACTACCTTCTTATTCTTTTTTCATTTGTTCCTTTTTCAGGCTATTGGTGCTGTTAATACCATAATTAGAAGGCCTTCTGATGGGAAATTGATTGGCTACAACACTGACTACGTTGGTGCAATTTCAGCTATTGAGGATGGAATTGCAGGTCAATATATAATTGACTCTCTTACACTGTATCCCTACTGCACTCTATGCTTATATAGTCTTAATTTAGAAATTTTAGCCATCCGAGATGATTATATAATATTGGATGTTGTTATGTTGATGATATGCAATAATCTGAGATAATACATTTGCAGGTTATAGGGTGAAGGATGCTGCAGTTTCGCCCTTAGCTGGTCGTCTCTTTGTTGTTATAGGAGCTGGTGGGGCTGGGAAGGCACTTGCTTATGGTGCCAAGGCGAAAGGAGCTAAAGTCATTATCGCAAATCGTACTTATGGTAAATATATCGAGCTACTAGTCATTATTTGTTTCAAAAATTGCTTTATTGGGTTGCTATGATGCATCGAGCAGGCAAACTGGTTCGTTGAAAGTTCTCTTTTGTTTTGTTTTGTTTTTTTCTTTTTTTTTTAAATAGTATTACCTTGCTTTCTATTCAGCTGTATTAATACGAGTTTAAACTATATCAATTATGGTTCAGTTGAAGCTCGTTTGAGGATTAGTTGAACATTGATAGTTCAGTTAGGCTGTGGTGCTTAGTGCTTACTGAAGTATAAGGTCTTAGTTTGGTTTATACAATTTGGACAACTAAAGGAATCATGCCAATCACGAGCTGTGAGGTCAGGCTTGTGCAGGCATTTATCATATATGCCATATCAGGTTGTATACTTTCTGCTATAAAGGAAGTTGACTTCTTCTTTTCAATTTCTGTTAGAACGAGCAAAAGAACTTGCTAATTTAATTGGTGGTCATGCACTGACTCTTGCTGAGCTGGAAAATTACCACCCTGAAGAAGGCATGATTCTTGCAAATACTACATCCATTGGGATGCATCCAAATGTCAATGATACTCCTCTTTCCAAGGTTTTTCCCTTCTCAGTTATATGTTTACATTGCTACCATGAATGTGCAGTAAGGCTGGAATCAAAGCATTCCCTGACAAGAACCCCAGTTTTTTTTTTTTTTTTATGCTGCACAAAAAAGCACTTTTTTTGTGTAATGCTTGTGACGGTGGAACTTATGATTTATATAAACTAAACGGCTTACAGATAGATGCATTAGTTGTGCAGAAGCAAAGTGAAACTGAAGCCAAAAAAATTGGACAAATAAAAAAGACAGCAAATCATTTATCCAATTTTTTCATATGTGCCAACTTTTTTTTCCAATCTTTCCAGCAAGCATTGAAGCATTATGCAGTGGTCTTTGATGCGGTGTACACTCCAAAGGTGACTCGGCTCTTGCGTGAGGCAGGGGAGTCAGGGGCAAATGTTGTCAGTGGGCTGGAGATGTTTATTAGGCAAGCAATGGGTCAATTCGAACTATTTACTGGTCTTACAGGTAACCTTTTTTTTCTTTGCCTTCTCTATTTAAACAAAATAATATAGTGCTGTTTTCCAGTAATTTCATTTTGTGACAGTAACCTTGGGTCATGTATGCAAAAGTAAATTTACAGGACAAAGTATGAAAGATTAAACATGCTAAGCCCATACATTTTGTGTCGGGACTTTTTATTTAGATGTGAGCTTAATTTATAACTTGTCTAGTGTGTCTATTTCGGGCCTTATGCAGCTCCAGAGAGTCTGATGCGTGATATCGTGATGAGAAGTACATAAGAGCATGTTCTTCGTTCAGGGCACATAATTGTTTATTTGTTTTGGTACAATGTTCTTTTCATATTTGTATGGATTACCTCTTTATCCCTAAGAAATGCAAATCATGTGTGTTTTGATCTTTCTTTATGTCAATTCTTGGGAGTGTGAATGAGTTTGTATAAGTTGATGAATTACATTGTTTTTATCTTGTTTAGAACTTTTCAATTCGTGAAAGTTCTTTTCTATGCAGATGCCTAGCTAATGAATTTGTTCAATTTGTTTGGCATGAATTACAACGGGACATACAGTTAAAATTTTTTAGTACCCGATAACAAAAATCACATTTCACCCTATTATTGTATTGAAATTTCCCACTGAAAGTAAAAGTATCTAATGTTGTGCAATGTAGCATCTTGGACCGCTCCTAGTATTAGCAATGTTCCAAATTTTGTGTAAATATTGTTTATAGCACTTTTCATTATAGCTTATACTCATCTAAACTTCTCTCCAAGCCCATTACTATACAATTAAAGAGCAAACAATAAGCTCAAACACTCGTACTAAATAATCTATTACCCTATTTTGTTCAACAGGCATCTCAACTGCTATTTGTTATGCGTCTTTTAACGAGAAATAGTAGTACAAATATCACAATTTTTAAACACACACAAACAGAACATATCTCAAACTTTATATTCATAATAAATACTACTTTTTTCCTCATTAATTATTCAGAAAATTGTTCAGATGTGCACTCGCCTCTAATAAAAGATCAAAGATGAATCTGATGTCTTTGGTTACCACTTTGGAAAAAAATTATAGGTGGTGGTTAATGTATATGTGCTTCCTCCATGAATTCGTGTGTGCTGCCAACCTAAGAATAGAGAAAAAAATGGTAGGGCCGTATTCCATGTACTGTTTATTTGCTTAGTTTCAATGCTCAAAAAACAAAACGTATCAGCTAGAATCAGAGGGCATTTATTCCAGCCAGTTTTCTTAATTGTTCATACACGAGAAACGTGATTGTTGTCTGAGGGCCTATTCTCGCAAAAGTCGCAAAACCACTGCAGAAAATAGTTGACTATGTGATTAAAGATTTTTGACAATCACAACTACCAATAAATTAGAAAGATAAAATACAGCAACAAGAATTTAATCAAAAACAAAATGAGAAAGACAATTCTTACCCTTTGTAAAGTGCTCCTACACCTTCGGATACAACAACCTGAAAAGGTAGAAACGATTAAAGGTTTTGAGTTTTGACTGTTATTTCGCAGATAAAGTGAATATTTGTAACTAGTTTAGACGACAAAATTAAACAAGTAATTATCCAATAGACCCACAATTGTGAGAGGCATAACCTTCACAATTGAATGTTGAATGTCATAACCTAAACACAATGGTACATAGAACGGTACATACAAGACAATAGTGGCATTTCTCATTGATGGAACAATAAATTAAATGTAACAGGACACATTCTGTACAATATTGGCCAGAAGACACCATTATATCATATATACCTGGTAGGCACAATGGAATCCGTTTCGGTACATCCTGGCACCTCGAGATTCACTCTGGAGCATTAGACGGGTCTTGATCATATCAACTGGGGCTGTCATGAGTGTCCCAGTTGTGCCAGCAATACAACTAGATCTATTTAAATAACAAATAACCACGTAAATAACTGCTGAAAATTGGCTAAGCCAAAGAGAGATGAGCTTTGAGAATGTACATGAGATGTAGGCCAACACCTTCTTTAAGAGGGGTCCACCTGAGTAAGGCCTGAGTTAAGAGGATGACTGCATGTTAATAAAAAAAAAGTAACTTCATGTTGAACCCTCACAATAATTTGAGTGTCATGCATATCATCAAACAACAGAGAAAATATGGAGTGTACAGACGTGTACAGTATCAATTTCCCTTAAAAATAAAATGTGATTTAAAAGCCGCTCAAAAATCATAACCCAGTATCATGTTTCTCTTACATGAAGAAAAAACTATACAGTTTGGGTGGTTTATTGAAAGAGGACAGGTTTCTGTGTGATAATTACATTTCTTTTATCAAGGTATTCTCAAGTTGTTATGGGGAGGGGGGTACATGATGTCTGAGATTTATGGGGGTATACACGAAAAGTTTTTGTCAGGCAAAACATGAGCCTGGAGGACTTTGAGACCTAAAGAAGGGCAAACTGAAACAGTTCATTCCATGAAATCAAAGGTACCAGAAGAATAGGAGGGATAGAAATGGGATCTTACTGGGAAAGATGCTGAGATGGTACATACCAGAAAACATTGGTACACTGCCATAACCGTGGCAGACATAACCGGTATAGTGACTATTTAACCTGAAAAGAACAAGTTGTAGACTGGGAAATTAAAAACCTGCTTGGATTCGTCATAAGTGGCAACTTGAGAGGCTGTCAGGCAGCCAGCTCTGACCATTGCAGGCCCCACACCTTTCCAGAGAGCCCACACCCCTTCCTCTGTAATTATTTTACGCAGTTCTTTAACAGGACCAGTTGTCGGGTTCATTTGCAACCTGACCTACAAAAATTGTATTAAAGGAATTATTCAACTTTAGTATGGTTCCTGGTTGTTCTATTATAATTTATAATACACCAAAAAATTATTGAGTCATTTTTTCTTATAGTGTCTATTTCTATTTCCTGCTTACTTTTGGGGTCGTTTACACCAAAATATTATGAAATTGTGCACAAAGCTGTTGTGATCTCTTTTCCTATGGTGTGGTTATTGTGTACCATATCTTATTTCATTTTTTTGGGATGTGTTGGTGTCAATCCTCCTCATACCTTCAAAACTTCAGTTGGGTTTGTGAGAGCAGTAGCAAGTGCACCAGAAACTGCACCAGAAGCAAACTTAAGTGCAAAATTGGATGAACCAAAAGCATACTCACATGCATGTTTGCATGGCTCATACAACCCCAATCTGAGGCCTCCATATAGTAGCGACCTAGCTAAGGCAGGTGCAATTCCAAGGTATAGTGAGCCAGGCCCCTCTATTTTTATCATTTGCGTAAATATTTGGCCCTGCAATTATTAAGAAATGTTTTACATATAAGTTCGATATTTTAGGAACTTTACTCCCAGGCACCTTGTTTAATTCCAACTTTCCATTTTTATAACCCAGTAACATTATCATTCCATGTTAGGGGTAAGACGTATCACTGTCTTTTTTATTTATGGAATACAGCTGATATAGAGTAGGTTTTACCAATTTTCTGCATATAACATAACTGCCAAAGTAAATGTTTTCTATGTATAAAACCTTTGGAAAAACTTAAGAAAAAGGTAATTCAATAGCTAAGAACACAAAATTAGAAATGGCCCATTTGTACGATTTTTCCAATTTCCAATTTCAAATAAATCTATAAGCGAGACCCTAAGAATTCCAAGAGGAAAATAAACAATATAAAGGTGCTACTACCATTCCAACTAATTGACCCCTCTGACCAGCAAGTTGCATTTGAAGCCGAACTTTGAGCACATCTGCATATCAAAAACCATACTGCATCTATGGTTATAGTAACACTAGATCATACAACAAGATAGGTGAGCTATTGGGCATTTCTCTATATTATGAGAAATTTTGAACCAGCTATTTTTATTGCACAGTATCTTAATTTTGACACTTGTGGTCTTTTAAAAGCATATTATTAGTAGCAGGCTAGTGTGACAGATACTAATATTACTTTCCACTTCATTTCTCTCTTTCTGGTTTTTGTGCAGTTCAACTGAGATTTAGGTAGATCTCAACATTCAATTGAGAATTACAGGTTGGAAAAGTGATTAATTTCAACCTCTGGTGTTTAACAGCCACCTAAGCCAACTATTGTAAGCAAAGATTACCAAAATCTCACAATTTCCATAGACAAAACTGTAAAACCATCACACAAATTCAAAATTACCCATTGGATGTGTGATGGTTGTAGCCACACCAACGGCCACACCACTAGTGGAGAAACGACACAGCGCGTATGCAAGCGTACCGGGCTCATTGAACCCTCCCTTCTCCAAAATGCCTTCAATAAAAAAAAAAAAACAAAAGATGCAAAGGAAATTGATATGACGAAGAGGAAAAGTTGAATTGAATCAATGTCACGAGAGATGGAATTGAGAGAATTCGTTTAGGTTGGGTTAGGTTACCTCGAGAAGTGGGAATTGGAGAGACAGTTGTTGCTTCAGCTTCCTCCATTGAATGGGAATTGGAATGGGAATGGCGAAAAGTGTTCTTTTTCTTTTTCTTTTCTTTGCTTCTCTCCAACTACTAACCGAAATTATTTAATATAAAAATTCAGACACCAAAAAATTTAATACAAAGAATTATTTATTTTTTTTTTTAATAAGAAGAAAGTTCCAACGCGTTTATAAACCGCGCCACTCTCTCTCCTCTCTAGCGCGTTTTAAGGCTTCTAACGCGTTTATAAAACGCGCTAGAGTCTGCAGTGATTGCGGCGAAAGTTTCTGACTTTGCGCGTTATTTTCTGATTTTACGCGTTTATAAAACGCGTAAGAGGCCTTCTTACCCTTTTATAAAACGCATTCGAGAGATGTAATTTCCATATAAATACCCAACCTTCTGTCGTCCAAAATCAAAAGAAAAAAGATCAGAAAAAAAGAAAAAAATGAGAGGAAAAGAAGAGTTAGATGGTGGAATGCAAAATAATATTAGTTGGTGCGAAACTAATAGCCATAAGGGTTGTATGCGGCACACTTATTCACTGATACAGAGTCGCACACAATCCTTATGGCTATTAATATTCCACCAACTTTAAAATAAAACCTTTCCTGTGGAATCTGTTATTACGTGTAGAGGACGGTTTGTTGGGCTGGGTCTACGAGCCATAACACCGCAGCCGGCATCCTTGGATGAGAATCTGCATACATGGAGTCATCCTCATCCAAGTCTCAGAAAAAGAGGGGGTCAATATGACAATCAGTCCCCCTACTTTTCTCTATTAGTTGCGGTGATGTTTTCTCTTCCCACCCTTAGCAATGGATCCTCTACAATTTTTTTTTATGTGGTTCAAAATTTTAATATTATGCATTTTGTAATTTTTTTTGTTGTGTATTGTGTGGTTCAAAATTTTAATAAATTGTAATTTTTAATTTGTATTGTGTTTTTTGTTATAATGTTCATTGAGTTGTAATGTCTAATATAATTTAAATAAATATTAAGTCTATTAATATTAATATTTCGAATTTCACAATAAAAATGAAAATGGATAAAATAAAAACTAAAATAAATTAGATAATAAAACTTACAACACATATACTACACGAATTAATACATATACTAAAACACGAATTAATACATATACTAAAACATAAAAAAAACAGATAATAATAGAACACACAATAATAAAAACATATAATTATAGAAAACCTAATTATAGAACACACAATAATAAAAACATCTAATTATAGAAAACCTAATAATCAGTCCAAATGATATATGTCATTTCCATTTAACGGGTGATTTTCAAACCCAGGAGGACATGCCTGTTGCAAACGCAACCAAACGATTCCATCTCCACGTCGGACATGATATCCTCCATCCCTCTTAACTGCATCCGTCCAATATTTCGGCCCTCTGACTTCAAAAACGTCGCGTTGAAAAACCTTCACGTAAAATTTGTCGGAAGGATAGTGCAAGTAGACGTGCCGAAGAATATCTCGTTTACTTATTCCTCCATCTCCTTGTAGAAGCACACCGGTACAAACATGACGTGGTTTAGTTGACATTATGTTTTCTCGGTTTCTTTTCTCTGCGTAACTTCTCAAAAGTTTTGGTTTTTGATTTCTGAATTTTCGACGTGAATTTGCGGAGAAGCAGGACTATTTATAGACTCAACCCTTCGTACGCGTTTATAAAATGCGTAATAAGGTTTGAGCGCGTTTTATAAACGCGTACGAAGGGCTAAGTTAATGGAATTCAATACTTTCGCAGGCTGTCAGTATGTTTAACTGCGTTACCTGACTCCACCTTTTAGCGCGTTTATAAAACGCGTTCCAAGGCTTCCAACGCGTTTTATAAACGCGCTAAAAGGTGGAGTCCACTTTTTGAGCAGCGTGATACTTTGTTTGAGCACCGTTTTGAGCACCGTTTTAGACCCCTATATATAGGCTAAATAATTGCCTATATATATCTCAATTCGTTCTCCTATTTCGTATCACAAAATCACAACACAAAAGACACGTAAAATCAGAAATTTGAGAAATGGAGAAGGCTCAAAACAATAATAAGATGGGGGAGGAAACATCCAAGGTGGGAGAGGGAACATCTAATGTGGGAGCAAAAAGGACCCCATTTTACGGCCCTCTGAAGAGAAGGGCCGTCTCGGCTGTACGTCGTTTCCCTCCAGGATGTGGCAGGAGCCCTGATTTTAGTATGGGGGTTAAAATAGATGAGAGTTCTAGTGAGAATAAGGAGGAGGAGGAGAATAAAGAGGTTAAGGAAGTGGAGAAAAATTAGAGTTTAATTGTGCTAGAATAATGGAATTTATCTATTTTATTTTCTATGAAATTTAATTTGTAATATGAACTTCATATCTAGAATTTATGTTATTGTATGAATTAAAATATGAAATTCATATCTAATATTTACAACTAATTAATATAAAAATTAAAAAAAAATTTCATTACAATAACTATCATTAATATGAAAACAACGATTTAAATTAATAACAATTTTCATTACAATAATTCTCATTAATATGAAAACAACGATTTTAAATTAATAACAATTTTCATTACAATAATTCTCATTAATATGAAAACAACGATTTGCGGAGACTCTTGGACAGTTGCCCAATTCTGCGAGAGCCTTCGACAGTCGTCGAGTTCTTCCCTAATTGGGTCGGCAGAACTCTACCGCCCATTACCCATGATCGTAGGCAGCAGAGTGTAGGTCTACCTCAGATGATGATGAAGTTAGCGAGCTGTCCATCTGGGCCGACCTTCGTACATAATAACAGATTCCACCGGAAAGTCTCTTATTACAATTTTGCACTTATTAACATTGAGAGGTGAGAATGAGAGAGGTGAGAATGAGAGATGAGAATGATATTCAGAGGTGAGAATGAGAGATGCGAGAATTGGGCGTTTTATAAAAAGATAAAGCCTTTTAACGCGTTTTATAAAAGGGTACAAAGTCTTTTAACGCGTTTTATAAAAGGGTAAAGCCTTTTAGCGCGTTTTATAAAAGAGTAAAAAGCCTTTTAGCGCGTTTTATAAAAGGGTAAAGCCTTTGAACGCGTTTTATAATAGGGTAAAGCCTTTGAACGCGTTTTATAATAGGGTAAAGCCTTTTAACGCGTTTCATAAAAGGGTACAAAGTCTTTTAGCGCGTTTTATAAAAGGGTACAAAGTCTTTTAGCGCGTTTTATAAAAGGGTACAAAACCTTTTAGCGCGTTTTAACTGCTTCTCAACGCTAATTAACTGCTTCCCAACGCTAAATAGTTAATTGAATGCTGAGGGTCCCATTATACGAGTTAATTAACTGCTTCTGAAAGCCTTTTAGGATTTTGTAGATAACAAGAATGCATGTCTGTCAATGCTCTTCTTGACAGATCGAATTAGAATGCATAAAATAATAATACATAAAATAATACTAAATTAAAAGGCTTTACTTAGAATGCATAAAAATTATAATATATAATTTCGAAATTCATAAAATAATAGTATATTCTCTTACAATACATTCCATTACAATATATAAAATTACGACAACCCTTAATCTTCAATTATTTCATTTTTTTTTCCTACCGAAAGACAGTATATTGCCAAATTTCCCCCCAAACAATCCTTTTCGTCCTCTCTCCTCTGATGTATTGCCTTGATGTGTTGGAAATCTAGCCGACTCACTTCTCATATTTCCAGATGCGACATCCCTTACCCGTGGATCAATGCTTATAGAATTTCTCTGTGGTTGTACAGATCCTTGGTCCTCCCTATTATTGTTGCTTCGTGGATCAACATGCAATGACATTCGTCCTGGTTGAATGGGTGTTTGACGAGTCCGAACCGTACGTTCAGTACTCGCTGCCCTTCTTGGACTGTTGGCCCTTGTTGGTGGTCTACTGGTGTATCGACCGGATTGCAATGCGTCCATCGGATATGGGGGTTGAGGTGCTGCTAGTCGCGGTTGACTGGTTGAAGCTTCTCCTTGATTTTTCTTTTTGTTTTTTCTTGTGGAACCTCCACCTTTCCTTCCTTCCATCCTATCCATCCACATCTCTGCACGAATGATTTTGCGCCTTCCTCGATTGACCAAACTCTTGTCGGGGACAATTATCGGACCTGTATAAACTGGCCACTCTTCCTCATCTTTGTAACAATGAAACCGACCTGCTGACCAAATCATGTGCTGGTTTTGCATGCTATAGTGACCATCCACGAATTGATCTACATTGTAATTTGTCTCCCTGCAAACAGCAATGACATGTGCGCAAGGGATACCTGTCAATTGTGGTTTTTGGCACTCACATGTGGTTCGAGTGAAGGGCAATTGCACATCGGTTTGCTCCATGTCGGGTGGAATTTGAACTGTGTAATGGGAATAATCGTAGCCTACACCATCACGGTACTCCTCGCGAACTTTCACGCGAAATTCTCCAAGGTCCAATCTTAACACGAATGTGCTCATAAACTCCTCTGAGATTGAAACAAAAAGATGAAGTTAGTTCAAAATGGATTAAAATGAATGAATGAATTAAATTCTTTTTCTTTAAGTACTTACGTGATTTTTCATCATGCTTGATCAATTTATTCTTTACTCCTTCCGGCCATCTTTCTCCTAAACTCAACCTTTGAAGTGCTTCTTGTGTTCGCTTGTTCATCCAGTTGGCACATTTATACCACGTGCCTTCTATAAGTGCTGTCACTGGTAATCTTCTCTCTATTCTAAACACATTATTCAGACTCTCCGATCCATTACTCGTCATTATACCCCACCGATGCCCCTTGTCAAAACTCTGAGCCCATTTATATAGTTTTGGCCGCTCGTTGTTGTCATTTTCATTAATTTTACCACAATTTCTTAGGTACTGATAAGCTCTCAGGTTATTTTCCTTCAGAACTCCCCAATTCTCTCTAAAACGTCTAGGGTTTTTCTTGTTAGCAAGTCTACATTTGAAAAAGTTTTTCAAATCAGCATCTTGTGACCCGCCAGCCTCCTTCCATAAGTTTTCCGCAACATGCTGCATGCAGAACCGATGAATCGCTACTGCATGCGCACCTTGTGCCTTCCAACCGTAATCTACGGATGCAAATACCGCTTTTATTGCCTTATGACGGTCAGATATGACACAGTATCTAGTGTTCCGGCCTAAAACTTCACATCTAACCCAAGACATAAACCATCCCCAAGTATCCTTATCTTCTTTTTCGCCCAATCCGAATGCAACCGGAATTAATCGATTTTCTGGATCATAACCACACACTGAGAACAATCTACCTTTGTATCGGCCCGATAAAAAACTAGCATCAATTGAGATAACAGGTCTGGCATATTTCATCGCTTCTATGCACGGACCAAAAGCCCAGGCTGCCATCTTGAAGACGCCAACGTTAGGATCGTTTGTAGGCCAAGAAACTATTGTGTATTTCGTTCCTGGGGTTGTCGCCTTCATTGCCTCCAGGAGGCGTGGAAGTTTATTGTAGGCCCCTTCCCAGGACCCAAACAATTGCTCCAACGCTCGCTCCCTCCCACGCCATAGTTTATTATAAGTCGGTTCAATACGTGGATATCTAGCCCTTATGAGGCTTCCTATGTCCTGGACACTTTTTCCCAAATTTTTTTTCAATTCATCCCTAACGTGTTCGGCAATGAGACTAGCTGTAAGGTTTGCGTGACCTTTTTGGCCCGGGGGTCTGGAACAAATATGCTCATTTGGATTGGTAGAGATCTTCCAATTTGTATTATAACTCTCACGTCTACCATACAATCGCCACTTACAATTCGGTTTTTGCATGCAAACCATTACAATTTTTTGTTTATTGCTAGTTTCCGTTCGAACTTCTCGATTTGTTTTGCATGAAACATCACAGACAGCTAGAATTAATTGTTTTTTGGAACCGAATCGTTTACCAACAGCAAGTTCGCCTTGTGGCCCTAAACTACGCTCCGGCATACCAGCATACTCAAACATGGAAATATCACACAATTCACTTACAGGATGGTGCAAGTCCGTCCTTCCTGAAACGTATGGCTGGTCGCAGTTTGAATAAAAAGGCATTTCTCTCTCGGAGAAGTCATCCACATCGGTATATTCTTCTCCGGTAGGAAGGTCGGAGTAAGTCGCCGGACCCTCATCTTCATCACCATCGGCAACCTCGACTTCATCTCCTGATGTGTTATTGTCTTGCGTAGGAACGGACTGTTCGCCAGTGTATTGGTAAGGGGTGGATTGCTGGCCACACATAAGGTTTAAGGAAGTGTTTGGCTCACTGCTACCGGGCTCGTCAAGGGGTGTTAGGTTTAGATCTGGTCCCGTGCCATATACGGGGATGAAATCAACATGCAACTCAATAATCGGTAACCCTCTCGTCTCGAATGTCTCGTGGTAAAAAAGGCGCCATTGATCTTCAGAATTTACAGGAAGAAATAGTGATTCATATCTCCCATTTACAATTTCATTGTAACGACCATGGATATTCAAAGTGTACTGGGTTTCTAAAATCTGTAGCCTGCTGTATAATTCATTTCGAATTTCAGCAAATGTGGTATGCATACTACAACCGATGTGGAAGTAGGAAGCACCAAAAGTTGGACATTGGTTGACATATATTGTAATTGTAGACATTTTTGGATTTGATTGATAGGTTTTTAAATTGTAAGAGATAATCTGTTGTTGACGATTTAAATTTTGCGAGAATGTATAGTCTTATATAACTTCAAATAACGCGTTTATAAATTCACAAACTTATAGACAGAAATGACTAAAGTTCGATTGAAATGACTAAAGTTTGATCGAAGTGATAGAAGTTGGAATGTTCAGGCTTCTAGCGCGTTTTATAAACGAGTAAAAACCTTTCTAGCGCGTTTTATAACCGCGTTAATTGCGTTTTAACTATTCCGAAAGTTCAGGCTTCTAGCGCGTTTTATAAACGCGTTTTAGGGCCTGTAACGCGTTTATAAAACGCGTTCGAGAGGAGAGAGGGAGGCGCGGTTTATAAACGCGTTGGAACTTTCTTCTTATTAAAAAAAAATAAATAATTCTTTGTATTAAATTTTTTGGTGTCTGAATTTTTATATTAAATAATTTCGGAACTACTAAGGACTTGGTGTCACTTTTTTCATGTAAAGGAGCGTAGAAATTGAAAGGGTTAAATTTGACGGAACCGCTAAACTCACGATCGGTGAGATTTAGATCGTTGAATTTCAGGGATTATATTCATCTTCGTTGAAACTCATTTGGACAGTCGATGTTTGTAAAAGTGTACAGGTCGGTTTGGACGCGATCCGGATGGATGGAGGTAGAATCTTTTATGAGTCCCGTAATATTTGATCCAATCGGAGAGTTCCGCGTGTGAGTGTACTGACGAGCTCCGATTAAAATTTGACAAAATGCAGTTTCTAGAGCATAATTCATTTTTATTTTTTTTCAACAAAAAGAAAAATGAATTATTATTATTATTATAATAATAGTTTGTTTAGTGCTTAAAATATAATTATCCTAACGAGAGACTAAATTTTGCTGATTGAAAAAAAAAAATTTGATTAAAGAAAATGGGAGAAACTGTAGAAAGGAAAAGTATGAAGCATGAACAACAATTTCGGCGTGAAATTGGGAAAAAGTTTCTTATAGCGCTTGAATCATGATAAATGAATGGTATGATTTATGATTTTCTTTAAGGAAAAAAAAATTATGATTCTTTTTGGTATAGTAATTGAGTGAAGCTAGTATGGTAAAAGCTCATTGAAGAGATCAACAATTTCAAAAAACTACTAACCAGATTTGGCAGCTAATTAAGACACTTTAGTTATAATTTGAAATGTAACATAACAAAATACCCACCTAATATGCTATTCATGATCTAGTCCCCCATTGTTTATTTACAATAATAGTGTGATTTGCCAGAATCATTTGCACATTACATCGTGTCTTGCCAGAATCATTTTTTTTAGATACAAGATATTCACCAGATCCCGTTCGACACCTCAGGCTCCCTCCTGACTTGAAATCCATTCATTGTGCCCATTCGCTTTGTTCTAGAGGGTAGAAATATGCAAGCAATGAAAGACCGAAACTTTCAACACAAGTGCTAACTTTAAGAAAAACAAGATTGAATTTGCAACCTTACTTTTGCTTTCATTATCTGTAATTGCTTGATTTCTTGCAGAGACTGGGAACGAACCAACTACAGCCCAATTCTTCAGGTACCTGAAGCGTTTCAATTTTGCCATCTTTCAAGTTGTACCTAGAGAGTATATTGGTTTCTTTTATGTTTCTCTTTGTTAAAAAGTAGATGTTGTTCCCTATGAACCCAGAAAAATCATCAGCTCTGAAAGAACATCCATGTTTCCCATGCAGAAAAAGGAATTGATGATTGATGTTATCAATCTTGATCCAACAGGGATTAATCACATTCCCATCTCTATTACCGAGGTGCAATCGATATATATCAAAGTAACTGGTCTCTTGTTGACAGCGTTTATTATACTGGCATACTCTTAGAATCTCTCCAGCAGATACGATCAAATAGGCAAACTCCTTTCTTAGCTCAGATTCTGGCTGTGGCGCAACACAGATCACAGTTTGCATTGCAAGATTTATTACCACTGTGGAACCCGTGTCTCTATCAGTGGCATAGCACAACCCGTCATGAAAGACGAAGCCTTCAAGCAAACATTTAATTCCCATCCCATGAATTCTATAATAAGGGAATGACTCCTCTTTCATAAGGGTCCAGTCGAGATCGCCAAGTTGGCAGAAAAGCAAATCAGTGGTTTTTAATGTAGGATGGATGGAGATAACAGCATATCTCGAGCTCGGATCAGCTGGCACACAGGTAGGGTACCAAATCCCAACCGGAGAAGGCGGGAGTGAAATCTCATCCTTTGTTAAAGGATTGATGAGAGAACAGTCACATGTTTGCATATCATAACTGAACAAGTAATTGTATGCCGATCCTGTTATAAATTTCTGAATACTCCGGGGAACATTAAAGTTGTGGGTTTTACCTGTGAGTAAAGAGTAGAAACGCAGGTAACCTTTTTTGAAGCTCTGATCAGAATTGTCCATGATCCAAGGCAGCTGCGGAGCAAGGTCAGAGGTCCGGACAGCAGAACGCCATGTCTTGCAAACGGCGCGTAAACGAACGAAATCGAAGATGTCGATGAGTTTACGGGAGATGAGAGAAATCAGTTCGGGAGGGAGATCCGACCAATCAGGCTCCTCTGGTAGATGTGTCACTAACAAAGTTTTGTTCTTTGAGTTGAGAATCTGCCGCTTTGCCATGGATGCAGATGGGATTTAGAATTGCGCGACAGGAGGAGAGGGGCTCTTATCTAGTCATTTTTTTTTTCCTGGACCAGCGGGGTCCGTATCCTCTGCTCACCTTTTAAGGTGAGCAGAGTGCCTACCTCTGATCCGAGCCGTTCGATCTAATCTCGACGGTTAAAATTTTTCGGGCCTTACAATCTGGTTACATGCACGGGACTCCTTTAACCGTTAAGATTACATCTAACGGTTCAGATCAGAAGTGAGCAGAGTGCTCACCTTAAAATGTAGGCAGAGGATGTGATTCCGGACCAGCGGGTCTCGCGCAGTCGCTCGTTGCGGAATCTATTTTCACTAGGGCTCCCTTTGGATGTTGAGAATAAGACGAAGAAGGAAGAAAGAAAGAAATTTATTGGAAAAGGATAAATTTATTGGAAAGTGTGTAACTTTTGTGAAGAGTTTGGATGGTTAGAAATAAATTTATTGATAAAAAGTGGTTATTCCTTATTCCTTATTCCGGGAAGAAACCATCCAAACGGAGCCTAGATGAGGGAGGCGGCTTCGCCGCAATTTGATAAACTTGATGAATCTATCAATATATAAAAAGAAATATATATTTCCAATATATTTATTTTATATCTACTGTATAAAGAACTATGATAGATGATTGGCATAACTATTTTTAATATATTTAATAAAAAATATATTTTTAATTAAAAATCAATGCAGTCACGTACGGCTTTTAATTAAGAAGGGTAAACTTCTAGAATATATTTAGATTGATTGATCAACGAAAATCGAAAGATTAAGATTGTATGTTGTAGTAGGGGATAAATTTTTTTCTATAGATTAGGCATTAACTACCTTAAACTTCCAAATATATCTACTTAGATTTCAAAATATATTTAATTTTAAAATTAAATAATGATTACTATTTTTAATATATTTAACTAAAAAATATTTTTAATTAAAAGCCCGAAGTCACGACTTTTAATCAAGAATGGTAACTTCTAGCATATATTCAGATTGATTGATCAATGATAAATTGAATGGCTCAGATTACTTTTCGTATGAAGGGATATTTTTTTTCTATAGATTAAGCATGAACTATCTTAGACTTTCAAATATATCTACCTTAAATTTCTAAATATATTTAATTTTTAAACTATTTTTAATTTATATAAATAACATTGTAAAAAAATTGATCATATTTTTTACGGTATTTTAAACTTTAAAATGCGGCCACGGGTTTTTGATCGGTGTTGAGGGTACTCGTCAAATTAATTCCTTAAAATCTGATATTAATTCGTTTGTAGTACAGTTTAAGGGTTGAATATCGGGGACGGACTATTCCTTTTCCAAGTTAGACAATTCAGATTAAATTAGATCCTAAGGTTAAATAAACAATTCAAATTTCGAGCAGGTCTAAACAGAAAGTAAAGTGCAGTATTGAAAACCTAAATAACCAGAAAATTAAACTACTAAAGGATAAAGATCAAAAGACGAATGATTAGAGATTTAGGTTATCTAACTTTTCTCATCTGCCAAAGTTGGAACGGACCATCCTATTCCTAAGACGGACCATTTTGTACCCTGTCAGATGGTTGGATCAGGCCGTTCTGAGCCAGGCGCCCCCTTCCAGGCGGTCTGTCCTGACTCTGGAACAGTCTGTTCCAATCGCTTGATGCTTGTTTTGTCATCTTATTTGGTTATTCGCCGAGTGTTTTTACGTGAATTAAACCAAACCCAACCTACAGACTTGCGCTCTAACTTCCATTCAGGTCAAGTTGAAGGGGGTTCTGTTTGATAATTCCTAAAGCTCCTAAATTTCAACTTCTGTTTCTTGGTTTAAGTGCTTTAGATTGCTTTCTGGGTCTTGGTAAACTCTCAATCTTTCGGTTTGTTGAGTAAAACTCTAATTACTTAAAGTTTGGTTAAATCCTTCCGGATATCACTTACCTAATTAATCTGGACGTTAATTTGTAATTGCAATTTGATTTCAGTTTGACAATTAAACTAGGCCTTTGTTTAACGCAATAATCAGATTAAGCAATTGCAGATTTCAACAAGCAGATAGCAAATTCATATCACAAAAAGCGTAAACGCAACTTAACTTAGCAAGTAAACCAATATTCAAACAAAACAAATAACTAAAAGAAAAGTTATCAAACCATAGCCCCTAAACTAAACTATTCTAACTAAATCCATGCAAAAAAAAAGCAGATTTCATCACAAACAGATACATAGAA
This sequence comes from Rhynchospora pubera, assembly GCA_028095005.1. Lineage (NCBI taxonomy): Eukaryota > Viridiplantae > Streptophyta > Magnoliopsida > Poales > Cyperaceae > Rhynchospora > Rhynchospora pubera. The sequence goes on from CM051461.1 coordinate 185,001,798, forward strand.
AAGAGAAAAACCAAGTTACAACAAGTTGTGCTCGAAATTCCTGCAATTTTGTGTTCTGTCATGTCTGGGGTAGCCCGTCCTGATCCTGGGGCGGTGCGTCTCAGATAGGTGGCTGGCCGTCTCAACAGACTATCTCCTCTGCAAGTTGATTTTCTAGTTTAAGAATTAAGGTTTCGTGCGCCATCTTCACTTGGAAACAGGACAGGGCTTTTATAACAATCATATGGTGATTCTAAACGTGGCATACATGCTCTGGAAGACAGTGGAAACTGTAGAAACCGCCTGGCGCTCTATTTTTAGAAGTCTCGATTTAGCTTGGACGGCCTGGTCTGAAGTTAGGGCGGCTCGTCCCAGTCTGGTCTGCATCAAGTCGTCTGGACGCTTTCTTCACTGGTTGGGGCGGTCCGTCCCTGACTGCCTGAGTTGATGACTTGGTTGTTTTTCTCCGTTCTTCGTGCCAAAATGCAATGAACCTGTAAAAAAACTTGCCAGGCTACGATTAAACTTGCCTACATCCTAACATTAGCACTATTTAAAGGAAAACAAGTAAAAACACAAGTATTTGAACACAATTTGGGGTTTATTCTGGTTGAAAATCAAGTACGAAAACCGTACATCAGTTTTAATTTATATCTTAGATTAGATTTATATAATGCCACTGTATATAGAGTTTAGCTATGGTGAGATGCATCACAAAATATCTTCCGTGAGATGCGATCAAAACTCATGAATTTGGTTTAAAATGACTAATCCAAACCGTCTAATATGATCTTTCTATTGAAATCTCCATGTAGACTAAATTTTATATTTTTTCAAATTTTTTAAGTTTTTTTTATTTTAGAAAATTGTTAATCTAATTAGTTCTGAACCGTTCAAAAAACTGTCATTTTTAAAAATCCGAAAAAAATACTTAAAAATTTTGAAAAAATATAAAATTTGGTCTACAAGAAGATTTCAATAGCGAGATCATATTGAACGGTTTAGATCGATCATTTTGAACCAATTGATCGTATCTCACAGAAGATATTTTGTGATGCATCTTACCATAGCAAAACTCCTGTATATATTTTTTTTTGTTGAACAAAATAATTTTATTAGTTTATGTATAGTACGATAAAAAATAGCATCGAATATGAGAAAAGAAGTAGTATTGATTATTGTTTTTTGGGCGTACGATTGAAAACAGCATAAAGAAAATCATAGAAAAATAGTATATATGTAATGTTCTGACGAGTATGATGGGCTGTCTATTCCCAAATTGATAATAATTATATATATATAAAGAAAACTAATGGCGCATACTAATATACTTAAGTTTTGGTGAATATTGATCCAAACTCTTAAATCTGTTTCAAAATGATCGATTCAAATCATTTAATATAATCTCCTTACCGATCAAATTTTACATTTTTTTCGAAATTTTTAAGTAATTTTTCAAACTTTAGAAAATTGATAATCTAATTTTTTTCTGAATAGTTCAAAAATATCTGTTTTTAAAAAATAAAAAATACTTAAAAATATCGAGAAAAATGTAAATTTTGGTCGGTAAGAAAATTTTAATATGGAGATCATATTGGACAGTTTGGATAGATCATTTTGAAGCAGATCTAAGATTTTGAATTAGTTTGCACCGTATATTTTCTATCTCTCTCTCTCTCATATATATATATAGAAAAAAATTATTATGGTATGATGTATTGGGCCTATTGTGCACTGTAAATCTGGATCGTTGAATTTGTCTATTGATTCGCACTGATGAGATCGCTAAATGAGATAGCTTCGTGTGCTCCTCTTTCTTATTTTGTTCCAGCGCTCTCTTCTCTCAACTTGCTCTCTCTCTCTCTCTCTCAACTCAGACGGAACATAATACTCTTTCTAGGTGGAAAACCTACCTATGGGACCATTTGGATCGCTTAGGAATTTGGAGAATTTTCAATTTATAAACATAAATTTATTAGAAAATATGTAATTTTGTGAAGAGTTTAAATTATTTATAATAAATTTATGTCTAGAAATAAAAAATTTTTCTAATTTTTCAAATTCTCACTTCAATCCAAATGGTGAGCTTTTTATTGGTAGCAGATGCGCGTGCCTTGGTGTGGGCCCTACCTGCCCCCAATAATCTATGTTGCATTCATGTTGTTCTGATGTTCTCTACGCAATAATCTATGGAGTACCATCATCCACGTGAGAGCAATGACAGCCAATAGGGTCGGACCATCTCCCGAGGCAGCAAAAAGGCAATCGAATGGACAGCATTTCTTGAGCAATAAAATCAACAGTCCAAATTCAATTCACTGTGCACCGATAGTAGTGGATCCAGATCATTAGCGAGTAGACCCACCTGTCAACTACATTGCTAATCAACCGTATCTATAAATAATAAGTTAATAACGGATCGGATCTAAATACTGCAGTCTGCAGATTAATATATGTATGTATTGATATCGTTTCTAAGAAACATACCTTTTCCGACTTATCTGGACTAAACAAAGTTAAATCTGAAGTCAAAATACAAATTAAAACGGCATCCAACTGCCAATTAAATCAAAGAAAAATCAAGACGTTTCATTTCGTGGTCTTTTTCTTTACTGAAACAAATCAACTCCTCTTCTAATTAATAATTTTGAAAAGTAATTAAATACCAGAAAGCAAGTAGAACCTCGCCAAACTTGATTATTCATAAATTTGGTGATTTGTTTGTTAAACTTCTCATTCAAAATGAAGCACAAGCTAGCTGATTTCATTATCATACATGAAAACAAAAAAATTATACAAAAACCAAAATTTATTAAATAAAAAAATGGGAAAATATACTTTAAATTGTACAAAATGAAACAATGAGCATATAACTACAAAAGTTGCAGCACTTAAAATGCTACAAAAATGATTGCTGGTAATCTTTATTTGTGGTAACACCAGCTGAGGTGTCCCCTATCTTAAAACAACATTTAATTTATTTTGTACTGCTTCCCTTACTTGTTCCTGAAAATACGAGAAGTCAAGAACAAAAAAGAGAGAGAACATGTTAGCTATAGTACTTAAGAATGCTTTTTGGGTTAAAAACAAATCCTTTCTTTGCCATACACAAGCTGCAGCACCTGAAGTGATGGTAATAATTGGCAAATAGCGTTTAGCTGATAAACCGTGATACCAGTATATGTTACAGCACTAACTGTTCAACATTTTCATACACCCAAATTATTAACAGAACATTTCCAAACAATAAAAGTACCATAAATAATGGATTCAAATATACTAAAAAGGATATAGCATATTGTCCATTCTTCATATAGTTAGTAGAAACTAATACTATGGTTAAAATCGATATCTTTTTTTTTTAGAGACACTAGGTAGAGGCTACTTAGTTATAAAATCGATATCTTAAAATGAAACAATAGCTAGCTAGTTCAAATACTACAACGACATATTTAAAAATTAAACCAAGTATTAGCATGATTCAAATAGTACGCATGTCAAATTATTGAACGACAAATAACTAAATTGAACCATAATACCCATGCTAATCCATTTTACATGCTAGATTTGCTAAATCACACAATTCTATAGCTATTTGGCATGAGGAACTCAAATTCATAAAATGCCAAATCAAAACTATTTAGTTGCTTAATTGGAATAATCTTCACCAACTCTTTAGAGGAATTGCAAAAAACACAATGCACTGTATTGAGATAAAAAGACCACATCTAGATGCATCTAATTACAGGAAAAGGGGAAGTCTACAAACCTGCAGCTCGTTTATTTCATCATCCGTGAGAGAGCGTTCCATTGATCGATATGTGATGCGGTAACAGTGGCTGGTCATACCTTTCTTATTTGTGAAATTGTCTATTAATGTCACCTATTTGGAACCAGAAAGGCAAATTAAGCATTCCATACTACAAAATATTAATGAAAAATAATAATGAAGAATTTGATACTTGCAATTCTTTTTCCTATTCTTTAAAGAATTGGATTATCCATAATATAGTGCAGAAGATGACAGACTGAAAAATTAACAACTATGAAACATTTATCTTTTTGACAATAAAAACAAGAACAAAGCTACATCATATATAAGTTCTCAAGATGAAAGGTACCTCTTCTACAAGATCTCCTGCTATTCCTCTTACAATTTCACATAAATTATTCTCAGTGAATCCATCATTAATCCAGAAACTCATGTCCTTGTAGCAAGGAGGAAACTACACAAGTAATTAAGTATAAATTATTATTACACACGTAAAAAAAATTAATTGTGGGAAGGGTGGGGGATCAAAAAATCTTGTACTGTAATACCTTTGAAAATGGCTTGAATTTGACTCCCAGCTTCCCCTCAGAGAACTACAGATAATAAAATGGCTTGAAAATTAATATTAAAATTCATTTCAATTTGGAGTTTGGGCATATTCCTCAAAGGGCACTGCAAATATATCTTTACCATCACCTTAATTTAACTAACGGCAGCTAATGGCACCTAAAACAATTTTGGCTGGTAGTTGCAAGTACAATATAGAGAAGTTCTGTTTACGTGCAAAAAGTAGGGTAAGGCAAATATTCATGTATCGCTAAATAAACTTTTCAATCACCTTAATTTTATTCAAGGCTACTTTTGTGAGTTTATTTGAAAATTTGCCATATTAATTTTAAACCCAATTACTTGCCATCCTTGCAAATGGCTAAATTGCTATTTTCCAGTTATAATTTGAAGTAGATCGACCACCTCATAACATGTCAACCAAACTTGGAAGTCAACATTCAAGTTATCTTTGATTTGGACTTCGGAAACTCCTCAAACGACAGTGCAAATATACATTTATCACTTAATTTCATAATGGCTGCTAGTGGCATACATAACAATTTTAGGTGGTATTTGCAAGTACAGTATAGAGAAATTATTGTTTACTGCAGAAAGTAGTATCTAACTTGCAAAAGAACCTAAGATTGTGTTCTCAAAGAGTACCGAAGTAACAAAGCAACAAAACTGCCAACTTCAAATTGTACCTGTGAAGTAAAACGTTCATCACTTGACCAAAAAAGACGGATGTCCGGAATGTCAAATAAAACCATAGCAAGCCTCTCTAATCCCAGGCCAAAAGCCCACGCTACAATGTCAGTTCTACCACTTGCATGTAAGATCGCTTGTTCTGTAACTCCACAGCCCAAGACTTCCAGCCATTTACCCTATAAACTAAGCGAAAGTTAGTTGCACAGCCATCATGAACAAGTGTGTGAAAAGAAGAACATGAAAAATTGCAATACAATGAATGATTATACTTTGGCAATTTCAGAACAATTATGTGCCAATCACATGGTATTTTACCAATACCACACCGGACTGATGCATGATCAGTGCTTAAGATAATCATAATGGTGATAGCCACAGAACCTCAAGTAAAGACAATGATGCCAAGAAAAACAAAGATAGGAAAAGAATATCAACCAGGAATTTTGTTTGAATAAAGTGTAAAACTCAACAAACATACTTACAACATATGAATGGTTAAAAATTTACAATAATTTAGCCCATAATATGAATTAAAAATATTAACATAATTTCAACTTTTACAAATGAAATAGGTTTTAGTTAGTACAAACCTGGAAAAAAATTTCAAGCTCATAGGATGGGTTTGTGAAGGGAAAGTAGGTGTCAACCCATCGCATTTCCACAGCCCCTAAAAATATGAAATGTCACTACCTTTTCCATATTTCCTTGCTAATTCAAGTCCCTCTAACGAGTTACAATCTGAATTTGTAGTTTCCAAAAGTTGTACATTTTTGCAAGGTACCAGCGATACATATTTTTAAGAGGCTTATTGGACTATTGCAGGCTTGGTAATGTAATGGACTAATGGTATTTGCAGTCCACCAATCAAAACAACCATAAAATATATCAATGCGCCTCACAAACCATTATATATTTTCCTTTTGGCACTAAAGTTCTGAAATTTCAATCCCTGAACAATTGACAGTATTTTCTTTTGTGTTTGGAATTTCAGACTATTCATCACTATAAATAAACGAACTAGGACAAAACTTTAGCAATTGCTGACCAGGAATTGACAAGCTTGGTCTGTCAGATGTAAGTGGAAAACAATATAACCATTTTTTTCTAATGGAGAATGGTATTAGAGGCCACAAATGGTAAAAATCAGAACACTAATGAACTGAAATTAAAACTTTGATGCTTTGGTTCGGAGCAAAGACATGCTTAGAATTCAAGAAGTCTCAGAAGACCACACCAGACATCTATAGGTTAAATCTTTGTAGTTTAATTAACCAAAAAGGGCATACACAACATACCAAATAAGTGCTTGGCTAAGCCCTCAAGTGATCTTTTCAAGTCAGCAGCTGCATATGCTGTACCGTCCATATCAGATCCTGACCAATCTTCTGGAGAGAATACCCGTACACCTTCCATCTATATAAAGAATTACAATTGAATTAGTACGCTATGCCACTTGGAAGATCTGCACCAAAGGGCGTCATTGATAACATGAACTCCAGGTTCTAAATTTGAGATAGAATAGCTAAACAGAATATGGATTTGGGAAATTCAACACAACGCTTATTGCCAATGTTTTACATTCTCTTAAAGTCATGAAATTTGTGAATAATCTTTCAAGCTTCAAATAAAAAATTTGTACGACTCATGGGGATTCCTTTGCAATTTGAGATTCTTACAAGATACAACTATCATTATGAACATTTAAACTTGGGTTTTTCAATCTTCTGCTTTGCACTCGCTATTTGCCACATTGTGGTCTCCAATTTTCAAATATTTTCAGACCAAGTTGCATAAATTTAAATGGTTATCAATTATAACGACCTGATGAAACACAGGATAGTGAGTGCCATCAATTGAGTCTCTCCGATAAACATCTCCGGTTACAAGGAAATGAGTGTGTCCATTTCGAAACAGCTCAGCTTGATGTGCACTTGTGTGGCATCTCAGCACAGTATCTGAGTTTACATAGTACGTGTCATTGTAACTCCTGCTGACATGGTCTGGTGGGACCAGCACATCATCAAAATTCTGAAAAAAAAAGTTACCGTAGAACCTGCTTAGGTTAGGAAGACAGATAACATAAAGGATTCCACCAAATTATGCACGAAGAACTTTCGCAAATAATCACCCCAATAATGTTATGGTCGGACGAAACAATTATTTATGTGATTTTTGCAATTGAATATACAATCCAACTTTACAGATTCTCACTTTGCTTGATTTATATACAATTTTAAATAGTTAGAAAACAAAATAATTTGTATGATCAACAAATTGTCAATATTGTCAAAAGAAAAGCATCCTCACATTTGTTAAATGGTTGGTGCCATGTCCACCAAATAACTCAAGAACACTGTGATATAGGATGTGGATAAAAGAAAATTTGGGTTCTGTTTGCAAATTGCAAATGCAATGAAATATTTAGTGTTAATTTATAAAAAACCACACATGAGCATAAAAAGAGACCTGATAAGTGTGTCAGAACTCCTGCATATAAACAGGTCATCTACATGCACAAAGTCAATCGGTTTATCCTGAGTAACCAGATATGGTCACATCAATGGTACAAAGTATGCTGTGCCTACACCCTGACAGATATTTCATGCTACCTAATAAGGAACAATCATAACTTGAAATTATAGATAAAAAAAAGTATGCATGTTTCCTTTCAAACTTGAAATTATGAACAACTCCGATACAAAGGAACTAAAAATAATTAAACCATCAGAGAGCGAAATGAAATTTAGCAACAACTTACAATGCTTGCTCTACTCAAATTATATGAATCCACAAGAAACCAGTACCACAGATGTACCAAACTTTGATAAACTGTGACCCAGTTTATATACCATAAATTAATTTAAAGCCCATATGATACAATGCCTTCCACATAATACATGATGGTTTTGCAATATTGGCAAGATACAAAAAAATCCAGTGCAAACCACTTTTTACCTGTTTAACAGTGACAATGGGGCAAAGATCGTCAAATTTCTCAAATTTCCCCGGAAAATTTATGTCAAAATAGTCATATATTGTCTTCTTCAAAATGCCGAGTGGATGGTTCTCTCTCCTGTGAAGTTGCATACCCAATTTTGCAAAAATTGAATCTGGTACATTATTTGTGGGGTCGTTCTCCTTTACTACATCTGATTCATCAAAAGTCAGAAAAGGGGAAAAGAAAAATGGCACATTAAGAAAGCGAATAAAAAATGTGAATTATGTAAGGAGTAAATTACACAAATTGTCCTTAAAGTTATTAAGTATCATTCATTTAACATCTTGGTCCTTAAGTTTCAAAAGTACAAGTTTGGTCCTTAAATTTTTTAATTTGTACCAAACATGTCATACATTTAAATTTTTTAATTTGTACCAAACGTGTCATACATTTAACATCCCTTTAAAACTAATATTTCCATCTATTTTAGCATTATATTTTGAGCATTGAAACTAGTGCCTATGCAGACACACAAAGAGTTTAACTAATGTGAATTTAATTGTTATCCATGACATCAGATATCAATTGTTACAAAGCTGACACTAATTTGTTACAAAGTAAAAAAATAATAATAAAGGACTAAAATGGTAAATGAAGGATGCTTTGACTATTTGCATAGATGACTTTATGGAGTACAATGCTGCCGGTTACTAGCAAAAGAACAGATCAGGTCTTTTCAGTACCAAGCTTCTCTTAACTGAATAAAATTTAACATCAATGAGCATCAATGGATCATTAAAGCCCCGATTTTGAACAAAAAAAGCCTTAACAAGCAAAGCAAAAAATGCATAATTTCAGTTTAGACCATTGTAAAATAAGCTATTCACAGTACCCCATGTTTTGAAAAGAGAGTAATCCTAACACAAACCAGACCTACTTAAACAAAAACCAGAAACAAGGAAATCACAATTCTCAGAAAAGGTATTACCGTCTTTTGCAATTTGCACGCCACCAATCTGGAGCAAAGCAGCAAGAGGCACTACACCTTTCCTACTGGATTTACCAAGAGAGAAAGCAGCAGTAGAATAAGGGGAAGAAACAGAAGAAGGTTTCGATTTGAGAAAATTGCAGCCGTGATTGTTGGAAGAAAAAGAAAAAGGAGGCGATTTGGGAAGGTTTATAGTCTGCATTTGAATCGATGAGAGAGAGGAGAAATAACGGGAAGTGGAGAGAACACGCGCGCGAGAGAGAGCTCTTTGGATAAGCATCGTTATAAATCTCTCTTCTACTTTCTTTTTCTGAGGTAAATCGGAAGACAACGAGAGGTTTTGGTTTTTTCTCTTTTCTCTGTCCGATCCGATGGGGTTTTTACACTGCGCGATCCATCGCGGACCATTCGCGGTTGGTTCTCTCAATCCGTTGGTCTCCTTTTTTTTATTGATTTTATTATTTAGATCGGACCGTTTAAAATTAATTTTATGTCGTAAAATAAAGTGGAAGAAAGAAACAAACAACAATATATCATAAGATGACATTTTTTATTTCATAATTTTCATTATATTTTTCATTCATCCATTCGTATACACAAGTTTATAATGCTTCTGTATATAGGTTACAGATAAGATTTCACATAAGGATCAATAAATGGGCAGTGGAAACCATGAAAATAAATGAGTAATGAAGATGTGAAGATGAACAATCCACAAATTCACTGTAAATTTTCTTAATAAACATTACAGAAACTGAAAATTTGATAATAAACATATAAAAAAATGAATTTTGATTATAAACATGTAAGGGCTCTACCGGGACCGACGCCCCTACAACCACGCTACTGGAAATGACACTCCCAGATTCAAGAGAAATTAATTTTCAAAAATAGTAATAAAAAATTAAATTTTTTAAAATATTAATGCGCCACTATTATAATTTTTTTAAAATTGGAATATATTTTTTAAAAAATAAAAAATATTTTATTACAAATAAAAAATAGATTTTTTAAAATATTAACACACCAACCTCATCGGCATAGTCAGATAATTTTTATGTTTAAAAATGATAATATTTTTTCAAAAATAGAAAGTACCACTAGGACTGGCGCGGATAAAAAAATTGAAATTTTTCAAACTTGAGAAGAACTGAAATGAGTCTGAATGGGTAGGTGCGCCAATAGGAGTGGCTCCGCCCGTCGATGCGCCTTGGCGCTCTGCCATGTTTATTGATAAAATTATTTTATTTTTTATGTTTAGTATTGAATATTCAATTTAAGATCTGTGTATTAGAAAAAATTACGGACAAATTCATTTAATTTTATAATACTTCTTAGATGTTCATTTTTCATTATATACTATTAATGTGATACTTCATGATCAATATAAATATGGTACTTCTTGACCAATTTATCTACTCAGTAAACATCTTATAAAAAAATCTATTGGAATAAATAAAAAAAAACTTAGATAAGGAAAAAGAGTATTGTTTGTATGATATTTCTTCTCATTTTGATATTATCGGATATCCTTCAGTCGATGTAGACTTGTTAAAAATCTAAGAATCATCGCATCCAGGACAAGTAAAACCATTTCTGTGTGGGTGTCGGCATAGGAGGTGGAGAGGAATGAGTTTGAACGAAAGTGGGTTTATGTTTAAAGTAACATCATTAACATTAGCAACAACAAATAGTGATGTCAAACGTGCGAAATGGAAGAGGAACTGGTATATTCCGTTCCAGCTAACGTAAATCAATTTAATTATGTTTCCATTTCGTTTTGTAAAACGAAACAGTTTTCTGTTTTGTTAGCTATTTCGTTCAACATTTTCTATTGATTTCAGCCTATTTTTCATTAATTTCAGCTAATTTTTCGATAAAGGGAACACTAATATTTACCAGTGTCTATTCCGTTCTGTTTTCAGAAACGAAAATGAAACCCTTTCGTTAGCTGTTCCGTTCGGACGGAACGGAACAGAAACATGCGACACACTTTTGACAGCCCTAATAACAAATAATGCTAATGGTTCAAATCTTATATATGCAAAGATATACAAGTGATTTGTGAAGTTAATTTTCCTTTTATTTAAGAGGCAGACTAAAATCAGCCACAGCTGACGAATGAACTCGTCAACCGCGATTAAATCTCAATTTTTTAGGTCCTAATGGCTAATTTGTCTTGTTCAATGTGTTCTCCATATTGAAATCTCATTGGAGACCAAATTTTATATTTTTTCTGAGTTTTTTTACTATTTTTTTGAAATTTTTAAAAATCATTGTTATTGAAGGTCCAGAATTATTTAGATTAAGAATTTTGTAAAATACCAAAAAAATTCAGAAAAATGTAAAATTTGATCTCCAACTAGATTTCAATATGGAGAATACATTGAACGGTTCAAATCTACTATTCAAATCTGAAAAAATAAAATTTCATCGTAGCTTACGGTCTCCTCTGTCAGTCACACTAATTTTTTAGTCTACCTAAATAAAGTGATACTATTATATTATAATATGCAAATGCATGCGATGTCAACTTTCCCAGTTGAGGTGGAATTGAGTGCGGGTGACTGTTTCTGCGAGGCTACGGCCTGTATAAAACAAATGCATGCTATGGAGTTCCATAAAAAGTAAAACAAATTAAATAGTCTTATATGTACAAGGACAGGAAACATCGAAGAAAGATAAACAGCCGCAGGATGAGTAGTATCAGTATGTGATGCTGCTACTATTTGTTTTTCTCTACGCACCTATAACAATTCTTTTTTGTTTTTCTCTTTTTAATCCGCCACAATATATAGGAGAGACCCGCTCCGCTGCACAAAAAACTTGTACTAACACCGCTTGTGAAGTTGTGGCTGGCAGCCTGGACCTCATTGCTCAGCTAATCTTTTGTGGCTCTAGATGTTACAGCATATATATAATATATGTCACTGACAATCCAATAATGAGATAATTCCTCGTATATAGTGCTAAATGTCTAGAATATATTCAAGAATTATGAACTATTAATAGATATGTGAAGTATAATTCTTCTTGCATAAAATAGCACTGTCCTTACTCCCATGGATCTCAAAGTCCTTACAAGGTTAATGACTGGAAACATTGAAACTTAATTAATAAATGAAAAAAAAAATAATCTATAAACAAATTCAATTAATTTCCTGCGTTACCTCACCCATATTTGTCAACAGAAAAGAATACATTACATAAATATCGGCCAAAAAGGACTGCACAAAGAAACTTTGCCCATTTGTTCCCAAGATCAAATCATATCTACACATTACAAAACCGACAAACTGTGCTTACAAGAGTTACATTTTAATTTCAAACTGACATGGGTTCAATAACTTTCCTTTTTGTTTACAAAAACAAATTCAATCTGTAATATACAATTTTTCAAAAGAAATGCCAAACAAACACATGCAAAAATCACCCAGGTCCCCGTTTCATACCTATTCACGAGGTATGTTTGCATAGAGAAATGTGTAGAAAAGTTGAACTTCAGGTGCATTTCTCAGTAATTTAACGAAATTGTTATGTGCAGGTTCTTCTAGGAGGGGCGTGCTTAGCTGCGCAACTCGTGGCAACAGTTTGGCCAATGGAATTACATCACCAATTTGGGCTCCTTTCATTTCATCTACCAACAAATCAACCCCTTTTCTTAGGGATATCTCCACAACTGTCTTGAAATCCGAGCTGAAAGGTTAATAACGTTGATTGATGACATTAGCAGGATTTTTCTATAATGCAGAATGCAAAATTTACTAGTTTATCCATTGTGTTCTTCATCTTCTATGCTCCCATTGCTCAGTGTGCATGTACAACCAGTGTAAATGCTCTAGAAACACTTGACAGAAAAACGAGCAAAAACAAGAGGGAAAAGGAAATTTTCATTTTAACCCCCTATAGAACCACAAAACACCACGATTACTAATGCATGAATAAGGAACACCTCAAGTATTTTGATGAGCAAAGGTATATCCTTTCTACTTTCTAGAGATCTCCTATTTTGTTCTGTGAAACAGATCAGCACAAGCAATCCCTCCCTTGTTTAACATTTGTGACAGTAAAATGCCAACAAATGGGTTAACCAGCAAAAGTAGAAGCTGGTATTTAATAGTTGATAATTTTTCCAGGGTAAATTGCAAATAAATGCAGTTTTTATAAGCAGAGTTAATGTGTACTGTTGGAAACTAATTTGCACATAAAAACACTAATATCATGCAGACCTATAGACAGTGACAAATATCCAATAAGTCCTACTGCATCAGAAATGATACATGAAAAAAAAAAGAAAAAAAGAAAAACAAAAGAAAACCTTGAAAGAACTGCACGTGTTTCAGAAATGAGTTGTTCAAGCTTGGTGAAGTCCATGAGGGTTGAAGCATCATCAGCACTTGACATCTCCCTATACTGGGCTGCAGTTTCAGGTAAGATATAGTCAACCCAATTGAACAGAACCAGATCCGACCCAACACCCATGAACAAGTCCAGTATTTCCATCATTGTTTCTTGAAGCGTTTCCATGCTGAACTGGCTGTTTAGCTGCTTCCTGAAATTATTTTTTATTATTTAATTTAGCTCACTAAGTTTCAAAATTAGTGTCTTTTTCAATGACATTCTGCACTGTAGTAGTGTATTTGCAAATAGCATGCCAATTGTACTGCACTTGCATTTAAGAACAAATGTCCTCTCAGTTCTTTGCAAATCAGATTAGCTGCCAAACGTAGGATTATCATAAAAATGACCAAATATTTTAATGGATCATGTAAACTATAAACCTGACATGTGAAGCTTAGTTTTAATTATTTTGGTTCAATTTGAGGAACAAGATTGTTTTGGTACACAATGTACTCTTCGCATCCAACCAAAAATGACAGTTCAGGACTGAGTGTCATTGTCATTACTGTGAATCTGTGACTGCATGGCTGTGCCATATTAAATCTGAGCCATACAATCCAATTCAATTCCCTTAATACAATCAAAAGCATAATAATGTTCATTGTATGGCTCAGATTGCATAATGCCATAATCGTGCCATCGTTGTATTAGCAGCAAATGTGAATTTTACACTCGCGACATTCCATCCTTTGTCTAAAGTATATTTGTAGCATTTGTAAAAGCTTTGGTTCTTGCTCATGACTGTATGCCATTAAAAGTACGACAAAATAATCTGGTGCTACTTGAAATACTGAATGTTAATGTTACATCAAACACAGGAAAAAGGCCAAACTAGTAGAAATACATCAAACTCGTAAATACAATTAAATAGGTTTAGGTTTAGAGTTAGAAAGAAAGCATACGTTTTCATAACCTGAGAAACAGCATTACGCATGTTCATGACTAAAGAATTAAAGCCATAAGTTGATAGGTAATCTGCCGTTGTAAGATACTCCTGCTTCTCTATCTTGCTAAGAGCATCAGATTCTTCACCCTATAATAATAAATCAGTAAATGCACAAATGTATATATGACATACATGGATTACAAGAAATTGGTTACTACTAAGAGAAATCACCAGTAATTGAGAGCCGTCGGATCGGGTCATCTCAACATAGAGATGCCGGCCCAAAATGTTAACTTGAACTCTTGCATATAAGGTCAGCATTGTCATGGTCCATAGTGATGTTGCTGCTCTTGTAAAACCTATATATATCACCCAGACAATTATATAATCCTCTAATAGTCATCTTTTAATATCTGATACTAGTGCTGACAGCAAACACTAACTGTGAGGATAGTATCTTTTCTTTTTATTATTTTCAAGTTTACAAATGTTTCATCTCATTAGCAAATAACTCTGACATTTTTCCATGTTTGCTACTAGGTTACTACCCCAAGCAAAATAAATTCAACTATTAGTTTAGGAAAGCTCGCTACTAGTAATGTAAGTTCTTTATCAAGCATAATTAATCAGAATTATGCCAGAGATATTCTGATGATATGAGCTAATTTTAAATATAGGTTATGATATAACCTAGTAGCACATGGCTACCTGGCTTTATTAACAATACACAAATCCTACTCAGATATATCCAGCAGGTATGCTAAGACTCCATACAACAGAACTATCATATGAAATGATTTAGATGAGAGGACCTAGAGGTAACTTTAGCCATACTTTGCTTTGCATAGCCTTGGTAAAATAATATTATGTAATTTGCAAATAACTCCTCAAAATGTTAATTTATAATTGTGAATGCAAAAAACTCGGTGCTTTTTATGCAGATACAGTCATACAGCACAATGATAGGATTTTTGTACAATTTGAAAAAAAAAAGGAGAAAATATATAAAAGTTAAAATGGCCTACTTAGGACTTTGACTTTCTCCCACAGTTCAAACCTCTCTGTAGCGGCACGAATGCCTGTTTCTCCCTTAGTTTGCATTAATTTCTCCATGAAATAGGTAAGATCCAGTTTCTCTGACAATCGGTCCCTCAAGAAGTGCATTGCATAGGGAAGTGTGATTGTATCTGAAATCCTCTGTATATTCTCAAAAAGGGTCTCTAGCCTATTATTATTTTCCAAAAAAAAAAGAAAATAAGAAACAAAGATGGGTGATAACTGATAACACAGACCAGGTACAAATTTAAATCAAAATGGTTCAATATCTCAAAAATAACAAAAGCAATGCTTCTGTAAAAATGCAAATTCCACCTCCAAAAGCAAGGAGCTATAGAGTAATTGTACATGGTAATGGACCCTACTTATAGCTCAGCTCAGGTTGATGAGGGAATTGTTTGCCTTCTCCATCACTCCAGAAAATAGGAACATGGAACGTACTATTTGTAGCAGTACTAAAAATTATAATTACTTCAATGCTTTCAGTCATTTATATTTATAAGAAAGGAAGCAATTTCTGAAATTAAATAGAGAGGAAGATTCGACATTTTACAAGCAGCTTCTGGTGATGTAGAAGGCACCTACCTCATCACAACAAAGCAAGAGAGTTTAATGGTTGAAGGCATAATTACTCATTGATTTTTCTCTTTTATTTCCTTTGTTGTAATAGCAAACAACAATTCACTTTCTGTTACCACAGAACAGTCTTCAAGTTGTGCTATGTCCCAGTTCCCCATTGTATATAGGTGATTACACAATCTTGTTAACTTGTAAGATACACGAGCACATAAATATACGAATGGATAATATAAATGAAAAAAAAAACACAATTATTTTTACTGGGATCGAATAGCCTCATCAACAGCTTTATCAGCATCAAATTCCATGATCTCCTTGTTGGTGATTTTTCTTCTATACCCATCGTAAATCTTATAAACAAAGTAGCCACATCCCAATACACCAAGGCTAATCATGATCTTCCTTTTGTGGCTGCCCCACAAAGCCCTGCATTTTCATTGACATTTCATCAAACAATTTCAATGCAGGAGTGAGGATTATTAATATTATTAGAGCTAAGCATATATCAGAGACACATGAAGTTTGTATAAATAAAATACCACATACAACTTAATCAACAATTATTTTCATATGCCCTCGAATTAGCTTGAACGTGGAATATAGATAAAATTACCAAGTAATACTAAAGCAGACACGGAAACGGACACGGACACCGTAATTCAAGATTAGAGAACTATAAAAATATATATTGTTTTACCAAGGCCAGCAAACCTGGAACTTACTATTGGAAGTTGGAACCCCCTTAAAGTAAGAAAAATATATTTATGCTAGTGAGACACCTGTTTAAAAAAATGTTCTCATTTAGCAAGTTCTCCCCTCTCGTAATTTTCAAATCTAGCTTTGGAGAGGCTCTAATGCAGTTTTCAGGGATTCCCCTGTAAATTCAAGCTGCATAAGAGTATATATATAATATATGTTTGTATGGCGAAAAGAAAAGACAGAGAAATTATACATGAGAGCTCGCCTCGCTTTGTCCCAATCGAAATCCCGAAAAGGGTAGTCGAAGTTATAGTTGTTTATCTGGAAGTGCAATTTGGGAATATTTTGGAGCAAAATGGGTAATGCATGGAGAATGTTTGGAATTTCGATAGTAAACTTGGACTTCTCTAGAAGAGATAACATTAAAATGAATTGAAGTTTTCGCGAATTTAGTGCTCTCTTGATTTGTTTTGTGCGGAGAAGGAAAGAAAGAAAGAAAAGAGATGCCTCTCTTTCTCTCTTTTCTTCTTTGATGATAACGAATAGAGAAAGAGAAAAAGTCAAAGAGAAATGGAAATAAGATGAGATGAGATGACTAATGAGAATGAGTTGAGAAAGGAAATGGTACAAGGCAAAGGAGAGAATTAGAAAACAGAGAAACTAGTATTAGTATATTATTACTTTGTTAGTGGGGGAGATCAAAGAGCTTTTAGGATCCTTTGCGTCAACAACTTCTGTGTACATTTTACAATTCGTGTTGATCGAATATCTTTTAATATTTGTCATAGAAAATCTTCTAGTCCTAGATAATATCAGAGTCTTCTATGTCGAACATTCTATATGCACATGGTCTACGTATACGATTCAAATAATATTTTAAAGTAAATAGAGAAGAATCAAGACTCAAGAGACATTGTGAATCCGGTGTACGTAGAGGTTCGTCATTCAGCCTCTTCTCCAATTCTAAGATCATTAGATGTCGTTAAAAAATCTATCCCATGTTCAGTTTAAAAATTTATTGTTATGATCTAGACCGTCAGATTTTGAAGTAAAAGTTTCAACGATGCTGGATACCATTAATGGGAGAGGAGCCAAAAACCAAAATTAGAGGCAAGTATTTAATGTTCTCCATTCCTAATTTCTTCTGTTTCCCGACATGCGCATTGGACCAATGTGTTTAAAAAATAAAAACATCATTTTCAAAATAATAATAATAAGGGTCATGCTATGGTGGACACAAAAAAAACCATGGTGTTTAATTCTGATGAATCACGGCCGTATATTGTGAGAGGGGTAAAACTGGCATATCACCATATTCGTTACTTTCTCCGTTAAAAAGTGATTGAGGCTTGAAAAAAGATCGAGGCTTGGAAGTCCCTTTATTATTTACGGAATTACGCTTAATTCTTTCGTTCTCTTTCCTCGGTGACTCGGTCTGAGAAAAGCTTCCTCGTTCTTTTGTCTAACGCACCTACATTTCTCCTTCAGTTCAATAAGTCTAAAAAAGGCCTACACCTCATTCATCCTTGTTCTTCATCGTTCTGTGGAATTTTCCAGACGAATGGTACCAGTGATTGGTACATTAGTACATTCAACAACGTGCTATAATACTATTAAGCAATCATTGTAGAATGTTATTTCTCAAATCTCAGAGTATTTAGCGTTTCGATTTGTTTTCAAAGTAAAAAAAATCATGGTTTCAATATGGTACTGCTGCTGAGATGTACTCAGTCAGTCAGTCTTGGTATTTTTTCTTCTCATGTCAGCTTAATATTTCCTCATTGTCCTTGATTTCCTGACTCTATGCATGTACTGTATGAAAAATCATTAGAAGCAATGCCATTGCAAATTGCTTCTTTCTTTCGTCATGTTTTAGTTATGATTTATTCTCTGAAACAATATCAGCAAACTCACACGAACAAATTCAACTCTTTAAGGCATTTTATCGAACATATGGTGGTTGTCAACACGTGCAATAGTTATAGGGCTATACTTAACACAAATTATAGATGGTTATTCTATTCTTTTTTAATTTCAATCCCAGTTTGTTGCCATATACCAAACGAATTAGAAAGAAGTTTTAATGAACTATTGCAGAAATTTTTTTGGTTTAATCGTAAAGTTTTTGTTTTGTTACAACTTCCAACCCAATTCGGATTCAGTCATTTTTCTTTTTTTCTTTTTTGAAAATTTTGAAATATCATAATGGATTATTGTACATAGTAAGTATGCAGAGCCGATACTGGTTTCTTCCTTATTTTTTCGAGAGATTTGGATTTGTGGGAAGCTTCCAGCTAATGAATTAACAAGTGTATAAGTGTGATTCAATATCCATACTAGATCTTTTATCTTTTTGGCAACAACAAATAATCTACTGAAATATCCGATGGATCCTTAAATATTTTTAAAAATAGAAAAAATCTGTATGATTTTATTCACCACAATTAATAATTAGAATTTTAACTAACTGATTTCAGGAAAAAAATATTAAATTGCCTTTTATGCAAAAACAATCGGCAAATATTAAATTGACTTTAACTAATTAAACCGCCTTTTATGCAATATGTAATAGCATTTTCAGAAAAAAAAAAGTGTAACGTTGAAAAAAGCAAATTTAATTCTATTTTAAATTCTCCTCCCCCGTCGTGTTGCTCTAAATGATGAAAGGAGCCAACACGACACACATTCTAGCATGACACAACTGAACATTATGTTGTGTCATGTTGAAACGTCTTGTTAATAGTGTCAAATCGTGTCATGTTATTTTATTACTTTAAATATAAAAATTTATTAAAAAAATAAAACAAAATTGAGTTAATAGTTAAAAAAAATTGATGAATGTTGACCGTACAAACAAACAAATTTTTGGTGATTTTATAAAATATAAAATGAGTCTTGAAAGTTCTGAAACAATTGTGTCTAATTTTGAAAATTCACCAAAATACAACATTAACCTAAAGAATTTCCAATAAAATGTCCAACATTTAAGAAAAATCACGATCATGTTGGATTTTTTTTTTCTTGTAGTATTGACATGAACTACTTTTATTAATCATAGCATGTCATGTCAAGTTCAATTGTGAATAGAACTAACATGACGCTCATTCTGGCACACCATTCATGTGTTTAAAAGTCTAATGCTTTAATTTCAAATGTATTTTTTATTTTCTTTTTTTCAATAAAAAACGAAAAAATGAAAAACATTCATATAAGTTGTTCATTTTTTTTAACAAAATGACAAAGCGAGTTCAGCTGGCTTGCTCATTCATGTTTTGAAAGTCTAATTCTTTAATTTCAAATTGATATTCTATTTTCTTTTTTAAAATAAAAAAATGAAAAAAATCATACGGATTGTTCATTTTTTTTAACAAAATGACAAAGAGAGTTCAGCTGGTCTACTCATTCATGTTTTAAAAGTCGAGGGCTTTAATTTCAAATGGATTTTTTATTTTTTTTTTAAATAAAAAACGAAAAAAAATCCATATGGATTATTCATTTCTTTTTTTTCCAACAAAATGACAAAGCGAGTTCAGCTGGTCTGTTCATTCATGTTTTAAAAATTCTAATGCTTTAATTTCAAATGGATTTTTTATTTTCATTTGGACTGTCTATTTTCTTTTTTAAATTAAAAACAAAAATAATTTCATTCGAATTTTTATTTTATTTTTTAAAACAAAATAACAAAGTGGCTTTAACTGGTTTGTTCATTCAATTTTTAAATAGTCTAAAATTTTACTTTCGTCTGGACTGTCTATTTTCTTTTTTTTAATTAAAAAAACCAAAATAATTTTATCCGATTTTTTCCCTTTTTTTAAACAACATAACAAAGTGACTTTAGCTGGTCTGTTCATTCATTTTTTAAACAGTGTAAGGTTGTACTTTCGTTTGGACTGTCTATTTCCTTTTTTAAAATTTAAAAAACCAAAATAATTTCATCTGAATTGTTTATTTTTTTTAAACAAAATAACGAGGTGCCTTTAGCTGATCTGTTCATTCATTTTTTTTAAACAGTCTAAGGTTTTACATTCATCAGGACTGTCTATTTTCTTTTTTTTAAATTAAAAAATCAAAATAATTTCATCCGAATTGTTTGTTTTCTTTTTTAAACAAAATATCGAAGTGACTTTAGTTGGTCTATTCTTCATTCTTTGTACAATCTAAGGTTTTACTTTCGTCTAGGCTGTCTATTTTCTTTTTTAAATTTAAAAAATCAAAATAATTTCATCTAAATTGTTTATTTTTTAACAAAAATAACAAAGTGACTTTAGCTAGTCTATTCATTCATTTTTTTTAACAATCTAAGATATTACTTTTGTCTGCACTGTCTATGTCCTTTTTTAAAATTAAAAAAACTAAAATAATTTCATCTGAATTGTCTATTCTTTTTTTTAAAAACCAAAAGGTTTTAGTTTCATGTCAAAACGTTGTGTTAGTCATATATTGTGTTAAGTCAATTCGTGTCGTGTTGACATCATAGTCGTGTTGTGTCGTGTAGACACAATATGTTAGTCATATCAAAGTCGTGTCGTGCTAAGTCGTGTTGTGTCAAAAACTCAAAATATTCATGTGAAAGTGAATTTTTCTTGTTATTTTATCAAAAATATCAAAACAGTGTAGCATAAAAAAGAAGCCAGATCTTTTTTTTTGTATTTTAGACACGGTAATTCCATGCATTGGACTATTCATTTTCCTTTTCTTAACATAGATTAAAAGCCTCATTCATTTAGAAATTAGACCTTTTCATTGTTAGGAAATTGCCCAATTTTAATTTTGTGACTAATTACCCTTAATTAATCCAATTAAAACACAAGCAACACGAGATCTAGTACTTTAAGCAATAGACACAAAGAGAAAGAGGAGAAATCGATACCTCCCGCGAAATCGTATTCGCGGGGCTCGACCAAGGCATGGGAATCGATGGCGTGCCTTCTCCACCATCTCCACCACGTCTCGTAACCGCCCTCGAGTCCACCAAGGAGGATTAATCACGTTCTACAAGGTACGTGCTAGCATACCCAAAGAACAAGCCTAATCCCTATGGTTTTCTCTCTTGCATCAATCAACAACCTTGATTTAGTGGAGAGAAAATAGCTCAACACATGAGCAAATAAGAGGGAGAGAGGAGGAAGGTGGCGGCCTAGAATGGGAGGAGGAGAGGAGAGAAAAAAAATTAGGTGGAGGCTCTCATAAGTGGTCCTTATATAGAGCACAAAACCTAATTGACCTCTTGCATAATTACAACTATGCCATCTCACCTACCACCATATTGGGCAGCCACGAAATGGGCCTATATGGGCCACTTAATCCACTCAATTTAGTCTCTAATTCTATTAATTAAAGCCCCATTTATTTGCTCTTTAATTGGACTATCTATTTGCTACCAAATAACGGCCCAATTAATTAATATAACCATTTATATTAAAATTGTGTTGAACTAAATTAATTATTAACTCATTAATAATTATTTTAGGATTAGTTAATGCATTAATTTATTTCTATATGATCCATTGACTTAATTAATTATAACGGTTCGCAACGGTATATAATTAATTAATCAATCTTATCATATTTTCACAGTACCTACTGCTGTGAATAAATAAATAATGCACTGTGTGATTAATGTCCTATTTGTGTGACCCTTTGAGGATTTATGCTATGTTGGCCATGGAATTAAATCGTTATTTAATTCCAATAATCATAAGCGGTATCTAGCAACACGTTATGACTCCCAATTCGCATAAATAGTGTACTGCTACAATATTTCAATCCTGCATAAGAGAATAAATATGTTTCTCTATTTTGATTCTTATGTCACACGATATCATCGTATAATCCAAGATAGGAATGTGTCATTCTTGCAGATTATACGTTTCTTGATCTAGAGTTGATCGCTTAGTTGCGCGCATACGATCCAACTCCATCAAGGGGCCCAAACAGATATCGTCACTCACTAAGTGAATTAATGAGGGACATACGGTTTTCTTGATGATTAGCTTTTCCCCGCACAATTCAAGAGAACATAAATAAAGTCCGTATAGCAGCCCTTATCGGGAATCAGCGGTAGACAATATTTATTGAACCTATCCTCATGTGGAAAAGATAAACATCTCAAACTTAGAACCAAAATCATAACGAAATAAACAATGACACTTAACACAATCCATATGTTTATTTCGTTGGGTCAAGTCCTGTACTATGTTCCATAACATATACATATGCAATTAAGTTGGTAACTCTTTACCTATGATTTGTAGAACTTAATCATCACTTAACTTGCATACTAATCTTATATGATAATTAATGTTCCTTGTTAATTATCAAGATTATGGACCGTTTAGATTTATTATTGTCATTCTAAAGAATGATCCACAGAGATCTACAATTCAGATCCTCAACCTGAATGATCTGTCAATAATAAACCTAGGAACAGATGATAAAATATCATCCAAAACATAAACTAATAATTAAGTCATTAAATTATTGACTTCTAGGACATAACTCTAACATTCATATCTGCTGTAATTCCATGCATGTCAAAAAAGATAACATTTTTACAAACGCATCTACATAATAAATCAAACCTTTTACAAATATTTTTCCGTATAAACAATGGCCGCCCTTTTATTACCATCTATATGATAAATTACCTTTTATACAACAACAATTGATAAAATTAATTACCATCTATCTATCTATATGATAAAATAATGGATTGGTTCCTATTGGATAAGACACACAACAAAAAATTGCATATAGTAGCGATCTCCTTAAGTCATTTTCTTACATTAAATGTCAATTTACATTAAAGACAGAACATTTACTGGAAGTATCAATTCTAGTTCGAAGCCAACATAGTTGTAGCAACAAAGGCCGAAAAACTAGTCTCTCTACAGAATACCACATTGAGAACAAATTATTAGGAAAATGGATTTTCTGTAATTTAGTTGATCTTCCAGTGATTCAAAACTTTCATCGTGTTCTTTGCAAATAACATGTATGCCTGATTTTATTGAATTAATCGTCTAAAAAGCACACTGTGAGTATACATGCCAAGAACTAAATTCTGTAACATAATGAATGGTTTAAAGGTAACAGATTGCTAGTAGCATAACATCTGACATCAATTATACAACTCAATGAAAAGGTCATGTATATCAGCAGTAGTATCCGTTATATACGCACACACCAGCAGTAGTATCCGTTATATACGCACACACCAGCAGTATCAGTGCTTGATTGGCCCTCCGGTTCCTATCGCATCTCATGTTAGCTTCATGTCCTCCTTTACGTTATCTTCAGGAGAAATAAAATTGCACAAAAGACTTGGATTTAGAGCTGATGTATAGAACTTTTCCTATGCAGATCAGTTTACAGTAGCTATTAGAGTAAGGATCAACTAATCAAAATTGGAACTAGATTACTGACCTGGCCATTTAATGATGTCCATTCTGTAGCTAAAGCATGGCCTCCTTCTGGGACAGTCGACGTTAAATTTGGAGCTTGATAACCGACCTGTCCTGGCATAGTTGGGTTATAATTTGGAGCTGACTATTGACCACTCTGGGAGTGTTATCTTCAGGTCCGGAGGGGCCGGAACCGCAGTAATAATCGGATAAGGATATAACAGCCAACTGAGGCCAGAGCAATAAGCGAGTGTTGCTATTTGATATTTGGAGTTCAAATATATGATATGATTAACTCAGTTTCTAACTAATTGCTATTGATATGAAGTGGGAAATAAATTTCCAAAACGACATGATTATCCTTCATCCTACCTAAAACTTGTCAACTAATAATAAATTCTCATGGATGTTGACCGGACAGAAAACTAGCAAAGGAGCTGTGCGTATCTTAACAATTGATTGTCATATTAAAAATTTAAGTCTACCTTATTAAAGAAATGAGTTAAATATCTTCAAGAATACAGAAAAGTCACAGAAAAAGAATCGACAAACCTCATGATCACAATCTACGAGCTACTGCTCACTCAAGCTCACAAGTTTCTCATTAGCCAAGAAATTGGCCCCTTCAAGGGCCCCGGTAGTACTAAAGCTCCAGCATGACCCACATGGACCCTAGTTCGACCATGTCAAAACAGAAATAATTACTGAATAAAATACAAGACAAACTTGCAAATTGAACAAACCCCAATGATTATCAGGATTTTATCATGATGTAACATCTTATAACATATTTTTGACCAATAGGAGAAAGCAACATCTTATAGCCATCTTTCGAACACGGATCGTTGCTAGAGGAGAGGAGTTCGGAGAAGATGACAGACCAAGCGGCGACGGCCTACGGAGGTGGGTTTGCACGAGGAGGTGGAATAAGGGAGGCCATAGATGAGCACCGATTCGAATTGGAATTGGAGAGAATTGGGGGGAGAGAGCAGTGAAAATGGTCGGTAGTAGATGGAATTGGAACTGGAGAGAGCAGAACGATTTGATTTGGGGAGAGACCGAGAGAGTAGTGGGAATGTGCGAATGGTTGGTAGCGCCTAGCCGAGAGAGAAATGGAGAATTAGATTGACAATTTTGTCCTTCTGTAAAAAATTTGCTGTTCAACTTAACGGAGACAAAACAAAGAAAATCAGACGTGCGGGAGCTTAGGATATTGTCTCGACCCTCCGATTAATATGAAATGGACGGTCCAAATTTTTTGTGTCCACATTAGAATTTCCCTAATAATAATAATAATAATAATATTTAAATAAGGGTCAATTTTTAGGCCATGATAACCATCTCGAGATAATACTCTCAAGCCCTTCACGCAGTTTTTATACGAAGCTGATAAGGATCATTCCCGATTTTTATCATCCTCATCTCCTCAAACGCGTTTTTTAAAATTTCCATTTTCAGAAATATCTCTCCCAACGCTCATCCCCTCTCATCCAGCGCCATTCCTTCTCTCCCAGCGCTCATCCCTTCTCTCCCTCTCTATTTCGCTCACTTCCCCTCCTCCTCTGCCTCCCTCCTTCTCTGATTTATTATCTTCTGTGTTATAATTAAAACGTATAACTGTTCTAGTTAAAACAAATAACTGTTTTAGTTAAAAGTTATAACTGTTCTGGTTAAAATACATAAATGTCTACTTAAATACATAAATGTTCTAACAATTCTAGTTAATATATATAACTGTTTCGCTCCCTCTCTGTTAGATATAAAGATTCTACTTATATACATAAAGGTTCTAGTTAATATATATAAAGATTCTACTTATATGCATAACAGTTCTAGTTAATATATATAAAGTTCTACTTATATACATAAAGGTTATAGTTAATATATATAAAGGTTCTACTTATATACATAAAGGTTATAGTTAATATATATAAAGATTTTACTTATATACATAACAGTTCTACTTAAATAATATAAGATTCTACTTATATAAATAACAGTTCTAGTTAATATATATAAAGGTTCTGGAAAATCTTTGCACTAAAAAAAAAGTTATGTGACGGAAGAAAAAAAACAAAATGAAGGAGGAAGGAGGAAGGAAGATGGGACCAGAGACAGAAATTAATTAATATAAAAATTTATACACAAAAAATTTTAATATACAGAATTATTTATTTTTTTTTTAATAAGAAGAAAGTTCCAACGCGTTTCAGAAGCGAGCATTCGAATTCCCCTCCGTACGCGTTTATAAAACGCGCTCCAGCCCTCCGAACGCGTTTTATAAACGCGTACGAGGGAGAGATAAGTTCGCCCCTTCAGTTACGCCTTTTGAGGAGCTGACACCTTCGTACGCGTTTATAAAACGCGTTCGGAGCCCTGGAGCGCGTTTTATAAACGCGTAGGAAGGTGGTAATTTTTCGAAAACCAGTTCTGACCGTTTTATTTTCTTTCTTCGTCGCTTCAGTCAGTCCAGAGAAAGAGAAAAAGAAAAAAAGAGAGAAGAGAAGAGAAGGGAGAAGAGAAGAGAAGGGAGAAGAGAAGGAAGAAGAGAGAAGAGAAGGGAGAAGAGAGAAGAGAAGGAAGAAGAAAAGAAGAGAAAGAAAGTTGCGGCCGGAGAAAGAGAGAAGAGAAGGGAGAAAAGAGGTTGCCGTGCGAAGGTGGTTGCCGTGCGAAGAGAAGAGGAGTTCGAAAGACAACGTACGCCGATATCGAGGTTTTGATTTTGCATTTACTGAAAATTATGGATATTATTGAAATTGTGGAAATTAGTGGATTATTATTGTGGATTATTATTGAAATTTGTATGGAAATTGTGGAAATTGTATGGATGATTATGGAAATTTTGGAAATTGTGGAAATTTGTTATGGAAATTATTGAAATTGTATGGATGATTATGGAAATTGTGCATTTACCTATTTGTATGGATTATTATGGAAATTGTGGAAATTGTGGAAATTTGTATGGAAATTTGTATGGAATTTGTATGGAAATTGGACATTTTAATAAAGTGAGTACACAATTTCCATAATTAACATAAATTGTATGGAATTATTGGAAATATTATTGGACATTTTAGTAAAATGTTCATGGAATTTTTACGGAATTTAGTGGAATTTGTATGGAAATTGTGCAGGAATTTATTATCAAATTACTGTAATTCGTATGCAAATTGAATGGAAATTAGTCGAAATTTTAGTAAATTGTATGGAATTAGTGGAAATTGTATGCAAAAGTAATTATTGTAAAAATGTCAATTATATAGAAAAAAAATTTTGGTTTTGTTCGTTTTTTGTCCAATTAGCTAAAAAATTATTAAATTAATTTTTGTTTTAAATTGTTGTTCTTATATTATTTGAATCAGATGAGTTCAGCAGAAGATGAGGCTGGTCCTTCTGGTGCTTCACCACCTCCCACCGAAGCACCCCCCACCGAAGCAGCCTCCACCCAGCGGCCAAAAAGACGTAGGCGTCGCGCAGCCCGTCCGAGCGCGCAAAATGTCATTCCACCTGTGCAACCGGCCAACACAGAAAACCAACAGGTTTTGTTCGTTACGGATAACGACCATCTCGTTGGTTTGTCTTTTGAGGAGGTAATAGATTTTTTTATGTTAATTTATATTTTTTTGATTTAATAATTTAGATTTCTTAATAGACTTATAAATTGTATATTAAATGTTTATTATAATTTGTAGTAAAAAATTAATCCAAAATGCTTATTATAAATTGTATTATAAATTGTATTTATTTTAAATGCTTGTAAATACTTAAAAATTGTATTAAAAATTGCAGCGTGAAAAACATTTGGAGTTGAGATCGCACAAGCGAACAATTAAGGTGGACGAACGGATTGAGGGAAGGCTGATCAAACTGGGGCTCAGTCACATTATGAAGGTGAAGCATGTCAACATCGACATGCCATTACTGAAGGCAATGGTCGAGTTTTGGCGTCCAGAGACGCATACTTTCCATTTTCCCGTTGGAGAGATGACCGTTACTCTACAGGTAATTTATTTAAACTTGATATTATTTTTTTTTTAATATAATTTCCGTATTAATTATCACAATTAATTCTAACATATAATTTTCGTATTAATTTTCACAATTAATTCTAACATTAATTTAAACTTTATATTTAAAATTCAAATTTGAATATTAATTTTCGTAATATTAAATGTTATATTTTCGTAATATTAACGTATTTTGTAATTGTTACCAGGATGTTGCCTTCTTATATGGTTTGCGCTCGACTGGCATTCCAGTTAGATCGAATACGAGAGGGCCCTGGGAGGAAAAGATTCGTGCAAATCTTTATCCTCATGAAGATTTGGGAGAGTGGCACCGAGAAAGGAGTAGCAGGGAGTAAGTGAAAAAAATACGAATGCAATATTGATTTTGCATATTCAATATATGCATTGCTTACTTGTATTGATTATTCTAAATTTGTACAATGCAGGGGCAATGTTGTTGTGGGCAACAACATCAAGTTGAAATGGTTGCGGCAAAATTGCGGGGTGGCGCCACCGGCAGATGCTCCTGGTGAGGAGTTAGACCGATATACGCGTGCAGTGGCTCTAGAGCTATTTGGGACGTTGATGTTTCCCGATATTTCTCAGAATTCCGTCCCAGCATACTTTTTAGAGCTCGTATCGGTATAATTTTCTTAACTTAAATAATTTTTTTTTTCTTTACGAAAATAGTAGAATTCAATTAGTATTTGTTAACACATAATACTTTTGTTAATACACTGAAATGTTGAAATTATTTTGAATGTTGCAATTTAATTTTGTTATTTTCAATGTTGAAATTATTTTTTTTCAATGCGTTGTTTAATTTAAATGCAGGGCAATTTGAATGAAGTTCCGGACTTCAATTGGGGAGGTGCCACGCTTGCTTGTCTATATCGTGCTTTGGACCGTGCCTCCATGCGTTTCAAGGTTGTGACGGGACCTTGGATGCTACTATTGTTTTGGGCATGGTCATACCTCCCTGTTTGTCGCCCAGAGGTTGCTCCTATCGGTGGATTAGGACAGCCTAACCTAGATTCATGTGTGCCGTATGGCAGGTAATAACTTATAATAATTTTTCAATAATATTATGCAAATTACAACACATCAATCCTAACCTTCAAATTTTTCAGGAAATGGGGCGAAGCTCGGTCTTTCTCACGGAGCCAGCACCGCGGGGCAGTGGAGAACGCACGGGACTACCTAGCCGTGTTGAACGTTGAAGACGTCAACTGGTTTCCGTACGTACTCGACAGAGCTCTTATGCCACGGGTAGCACAGCAGGGTTCCATAGCGGAGCATGTTCGGTTGCCGCTCATTTTCTACCACATTGTTGCCTACTACTACCCCGACCGTTGTAGGCATCAGTTTGGGCTGTACCAGTTTACTCCTCCTCCACTACCTGTGGTACGTTTGCTATATTTTTCTGATTTATCATACGATCAACTTCAATTTAATTAGAGTAAAGAACTAACGTGTTTATTTTAACAGAGTTGGGACGTGACACACAACCTGCTGGGTTTCCAGCACGGTACCTATCGAGATCGTCCAGATTTTGCTACCATTTTTGCGAATGCATATGCTGAGTGGACTGACGAGGCATTACAGACACGCCAGCTGGAGACTCGATCCTGGACTGATACTGATACGCTTCGGTACTTCCGATGGTTTTGGCGATACGGTGCCTCCGAGAGACCCACGCCACGAGAGGATGCCGAGGCACGTCTCCAGCGCACTCAGCAGCTGCCTCTTGCTCAGAGGCAGTACACAAACATGGGGTCCAGACTTCGCAATACGGTACATCTTAATTTTTTAAATATGGAATGTATGATTGGTAAATGGAATTGTGCAATATGTCATTATTCTCGTAAATTGCAGGGCAACTCTGCGCTGAAGAATGCACTTCATGCATTGGGACTGGTTGTGAAGAAGGGGTGCAGAAGGGTGGGAAAGGCAATTCTCGCCAACTGTCGTTCGCAGTTGCATGATGCTTCCATCCCTCTGAGGTAATTTTAAATAATTTAATTTTTTGATTGCGTTTTTTGCATTTTCAATTCAATAATTTAAAAATTACAGGTTGGAGGATTTGTTGGAGCAGCGAGGACTTCCAACAAATATTGAGGACATACCAGATTCTGGGGACGAGTCTTCTTCTGCACGTCCGACTGTACCCACAGACCTTCAGGCGGAGGATCTGATGCATGCGGTTAGTATTCGTTTATATGCAAGTTTCAATTTTAGATACTAATTTATTTATATTCACATTGTTTTTTTTAATATTATAGGATGGTCGACTGAATACCGGGCGATTAGATGATATTTTAGGACCACGCACGTTCTTTCCTACTCAGTTTCCATCCTCAGGTCCTACTCCATCCATGCATAGTGCATCAGCATCGACCTCGCAGTTTGCTGGCATTTCTCAGGATCCCATTGGCATTTTCCAGCCTCATGATCCTCCACCGTACTCCTTTGCACCATTTGGTATGCCTTCCTCTTTTCCTGCATTTACTGTTCCCCCATTTACTGTACCGTCAGTGCCTACGCCTTCTTCTATTCCATCATTTGGCACTCCGTCTGGTAGTATGGGAGGGACAGACTCGTTCAGCACATTGCTACGGACGGCCGGAGATGAGGAGGGTGATTATGTCCCTATAGCGACTCCTCAGGAGGCTGGGCAGCCTGTTGAGTTTGGGCCCATACAGCAGGAGGCTCAGCAGGACCAGCAGGAGGACCTCCAGGAGGAGGACGATGGGGATACAGAGTCCACTGACTCAGGAGACGTTACTGCCCCGGCTGGACGAGATAGGCGTGCGGTGAAGGTGATTGACAGATTTTCATCTTCGGGACCTAGGAGGAGGCGGCGGCATTAGTTATGATGATGGACTGATTTTATTGCTGATGATGACAGTTTTTTTTTATGGACTTGTGTATTACTGATGTTGATTTTATTTTTCGTTTATGGACTTGTGATTGACTTGTGTATTACTGATGTTGATTGACTATTTTTCGTTTATGACTTGTGATTGACTTGTGTATTTATTGGATTGTTTATTATGACTTGTGATGATTGACTTGTGTATTATTATGACTTGAAAATTCGGAGTGCAAAGCACTACTTGAAACATAAACGTTTATGTATTGAAACGCCAATAAATGAAATACTCCAAACAACAACTTTTATCCATTAAACGTCAACACATTAAAACCACAACTTTTAGTGCAAAGCACTACAAAAAATAGAGGAAATAAAAGACAACCATAAAAATAAAACATTGCATTAACAATTCCAACTAAATTACATTAACAACCATAATAATAAAACACATAAATATTACAATGATATAAATATTTAGAGATTTTGACTATCTACATGTTGTAGAATTTCATCCCACCATGGTTGCTCATCTTCATCATTCGGTTGTTGTTGATTACTCGCACCAGTGTTGTCAGCGAACTGAGCGACTTCGTTCCAAAAAGCAGCATCATCTTCTTGTTGATTACTCGGAACACTGTTGTCAACGAATTGAGCGGCTTCGTTCCAAAAAGCCGCTTCGGTTTCTTCTTTTTCTATCTCTGCCATTCGGCTTGCCGCAATTTGTCGAAGTTCATCCCTCTTATTCATTTCTCTCAATTTTTGCTCTGATTTTTTGAGCCTTTTTTTCCTTGCCTCTTCTTCCCTAATTTTTTGTTTACGATCCATTTCTTCATTTCTTTCTTTAATAATCCTCTGCGTCTCTATGTCCCGAGCTCTTTGTTCATTCTCGTCGTGACGTTTGTGCTCATGGTAGTGGTCACGCAATATGTTTTCTTTGTAATTGAAAACTTGAGCACACCTTGTACATGTCACTGTGTGGTCTCCATTAAAATTGTATATTTTCTCGTAAACAGTCCAGTGAGTTGGTTCAGACGAGAGGTAGGGTTTCGGTTGTTGTTGGGGGATGGGTTGAGGTTCTGTGTAATATTTTTTGTACCAGTCATATCGCCTTTGTCGGTTCAGATTCTTTTCGTGTTCCCGCCATCGCCGCTCCTGGTACTCCTTCTGTTCTCTTTCCGGCCCACCATTAATGTGCCATTGGTAATGTATTTTTAACTCGAGCACGTCTCCCTCTTCAGTCGTGTCTTCATGGATGTTGTATTTCAAAATGCGATAACAAGAGCGACAAATTGCCTCGTATTCTCCGTTTTCTGGTTGATTTCTATTGGCAGGGTAATGGTAGAAAGTTGGCCAATACTCAATGCGGGTTGCTCTTCGATAGTCTGGAACATCATTATTTGAGTTAGAGCTATTTCCTTTGTCCATTGTACTGAAGGTTTTAACAAGAAGGAGGTAGTGGGTGTTTGTGCATTCTAATTCAACAATGACTGCTTTTATAAATAATTTCAGCAGTTCAAAAATGACATTGTAAAATCAAATCTTGTCATGTCTTTTGCAGTCTTTATCAGAGCATGCTTGTACTTTTTTTCCTAAAAATTAAATAATATACCTTCGAACGCGTTTATAAAGTGCGCTCTAGGGCTTCCAACGCGTTTTATAAACGCGTACGAAGCTCTGACAAACGAGAGGAAAGTGGACAGCATCTCCCCTTCGTACGCGTTTATAAAACGCGTTGGGAGGGTTGGAGCGCGTTTTATAAACGCGTACGGAGGGGAATTCAAATACTCGCTTCTGAAACGCGTTCGAACTTTCTTCTTATTAAAAAAAAAATAAAATAATTCTGTATATTAAAATTTTTTGGGTCGAAATTTTTATATTAATTAATTTCGGGACCAGAGATAAGCAATAGCGTTAGATGGGCCTTTTGAGTTGGATTTAATTTGAAATTCCAAGACTATTTTAGGTCTTGGATTTGATTTGGATTTGATTTGAAT
Source organism: Rhynchospora pubera (assembly GCA_028095005.1). Lineage (NCBI taxonomy): Eukaryota > Viridiplantae > Streptophyta > Magnoliopsida > Poales > Cyperaceae > Rhynchospora > Rhynchospora pubera. Next base: position 185,034,632 of record CM051461.1, read on the forward strand.
TTCAAGTCTATTTTAGACCTTTCAATTTGATTTGAGATTTCAAGACTATTTTAAGTCTTGGATTTGATTTGGATTTCTCGGGGTTACTTTGGACCGCTTCTTGAGAATTTCCAATCTTGGAGTTGCTTGAAGTTGATTTCGATTTGTTGAAGAGATTTCGTTCTTTTGAAGAGATTTCGGTCTTGATTTCGGGTTTCGTGTTTGGACTTTTAATTTCTTGAGTTTCTCTTTGGATTTTATCATTTTCACAATTTCCTTTTATTTTTATTTTTATTTTTATTTTTAATTTTAGACTTTTGAAATATCTTTTTATATTTTTAGTTATACTTATTTTCAAAAATATTTGTTATTTAATATATTTCCTTTAAATTCTCAATATTTATTCTTAAAAATTTATTAAGACAATCTAAGTGAGTTTTAATATTATTTTAGAATTTTACAAATTGATTAATCATCATTTTAGAATTTTATAAAATTTATTTAATATTAAAAAATACTTTAAAAATAGAAAAGACCAATAATTTGACAGATTTTCATATCCAAATATAAGTGAATTTGGTTTATTTGGATTTTTAGAATTTTATGGATATTTTATTTGAATTTTTCTGAGTTTCCTACTATTTTTAATGAATTTTTAAAATTTATGATAATTTTGAATTTTCTGGTTGGTCCACGTCAGCAGAGAAGGTTGACGTGCCTGCTGACTTGATCTGATTTGGCGCGAATGACTCTGCTGACGTGGCATTTATTTATTTTTTTTAATTTTTCTTACAGTGGGTCGCACATGTCAGATTTATTTTAAGTTGGGAACGTTTGATGTAACGAGTCACTGTCAAGTCAGCGACCCGCCACAAGGGGTCTCGCCATAGAGGATTGTTTGTGGCATCGGACTTCATCTCCTTCAAACCCGATATGAGGGAATTTTGCAGTTTGATGCCTATGCTTTCTCCGGCCAAATTACGACGATTCCGGCCGCCATTTCCATCGAGGCTAGGTTCGTTGGAATCGTGGAGGTGATTAAAAGAGATTGGTGGGCTTCGTTTGCGTTGAAGAAATTTGTTTCGCTTCATAAAACCTGAGATGCTTCGAGATGCCATTAATGGCGCCTGAGGCATTTTAACTTCTTTCCTTTGCCAGTTGGAGGTTTTAAACGCTCCTTGTGGTGCCTTGATGATTTCTATGAGTTCAATTTGACGTGAAGAGATTTGGAATGAGTTGTTCTGGACTGAAGTATTTAGGCTCTTATTCTATCTGAATTGTGTTTTGGCAATGGGGCCCACTAGGAGATTCTTTATTACCAGCAATGGTTTGAACAGCTTCAGTGGGTCAATTTTAGTTTGTTTACACATTTTTCTTGACTTGAAATACAACAACTTGCCGTGCGAGGCACTGGGACAGATGGTATCAACTTGTGCATTTATGTTCAATTCCTGATTTGCATGTAAATGGACTTACAGCAGCAAAAATTGATTTGGTGTTCAATTTATATCTATTTAAATTTGTTTTACATATCCAGATTAACACAAGGAGTGAAAGCAAGTCACTAAACACCTTTCGCAATCTACCAATTTCATTTTTATGCAATATAGGCACTGTCTTTGATGATTTTACTTTGAGTTACTTCAATTGCAGGAGAATCAGTTACATAAGCCACAACAAGTTATAAGAAACGTATTTGAGTACATCTCTTGTTTTGACACTTTTCAAAAAGTCTTGGAATTTAGAAAATAACTTTGTTACTTTCATTAATGTGTATAAAATCATATCAAATTCTAAAAATGGAAAAGATTGCTCCTTGCTGTCCATAAGGTCCTGTTCTGGATGTCTATGTTTTATTTTTATGTTTTTATGCAAATATAACCACATTTTACATTTATTTTGTTTTTGGCCAGATTTAAACGCATAGGCATATGTATATTTTTATTTCATGAGATTATGAAACTTAACCAAGGGAATACAGAGCTCATATTGCCCTAAACTTTAAGCAAATTGCCGATATGAGGGCTGGTTGAGGTTAATATGAGCTTTTTTTTTTATTCTACATATGTACAGCACCTACACATATTTTCCTCATCATGGCATAACTTAATTTAGTGCATACTTAATTGAATACATAACAAGCATAATTTGACATGCTTATCATGTATTTAATCCAAGCAAACACTACTCAACTAAGGACTCCAAAGCTGGGCTAAGGAGTAGCTTAGATGAGTTCGTCCCAATTACATTCTTCATGCGCTGTGCGCAATTAGATTGTAATTGGAGTAGTTGATTACATCTCATATTTCATTGGATTGATCTTCTCATGCGCTAGGCGCAATTGAACTCAACCCAGATTTTTCTATTTTAAATCTCAAGCAAGCAACACTATAAGAACTGAATTCAAATCTTCAATTGCTCAAAACAACTCCTTTGATTCACACAGGGATGATTTACAAACAACAACTATTTAATTTCACCTTCCTTTCTCTCTATTCCTTACTGTTTGATGAAATGCCCTCTTACAATTTCACTCGAAATCTCACAATTTAGTATGGTAACACTATTCTAACCCTAGCCTAACTTTGCGGCTCTCTTCTTCCTCTTTCTATCTTCTTTTTCTGGCTTTGATTTGGGTGTTTATATAGGCTTGAGTCTAGGGTAACGCTTCTTTGGCCCGGCTTGATCTTCATCGTCGAATCTCCATCCAGTGGCTCCAAATGGGCTGCGCTAGGGCTTGGTATCGCAAAACCATGGACTAGAGATGGTGGTTTCGCGTCTGTGGCCGAGAGGATGGCCACGTCGACGATTCTCTTCGTTTCACCCGGCATCCGCGCGGTAAAACGCGAATTTCCTCTTCTTTTCTTTTTACTGGGGGGGAGAAGATCCTTACAGGCGGGCCGCGCTTGTAAGGTTAAATGAGGTAGAGGGAGATAGGTGCATTTGGTTCACCATACACCAATCAATACTCTTTGAATTTCTGTGCAAGGTGTATGAAGAACAGGACCATCCAAAGTCCAATATGGGTATGGTAATTTCGCTGGGGGGGCAGCGACATTCCTTGCCCCTGCTGGATCCTCTGCAATGGATGCACGCGCCAAGGGTTTTCAATTTTTCTGTGATTTTCATTCAATTTCATTGATTTATCATTTATTTTTCAATGCTGATCCAAAATAAATTGTTTGGGGGCCTTCCCTTTGGTGTTTTTGGATGAACATTTATGGATAAACTTAGAAACATATAATGAATTTAATGGTTCAACTGGTTTTGGTAAATTCCCCATAGATTTATTTTGGTAATTTTGTGAAGTTTTTGGGTCTCTTTGCAAATTTTGAAATTTGTGTGGTCATTTTTGGGATTTAAAAATTATGATAATTCACCATAATTCTTAAGCAATTTTTGGGTATTTTTTGGTGATTTTGGGAGTTTGTTTGGTATTTTTCGCAATTTAATTTTGATTTTTGGCAATTTGGGAATTTGGTTTTCGCTGTTTGACTTTTGTTTTTCGCAATTTGATTTTGATTTATTTGGTTTTGAGGGTTTAATTTTTAGGGTCAACAGTCTCAACTTTCAAATTTCAATTTTGTTATCTGAAATTTCAAAAATGCATACGTTTTTTACATGCATAGCAAATTTTTAAACTAAAATTCATTGGATATCTTTAGCTCGAGAGTACATTTTATAGTTTTTTCAAAAGTCCTCAATTCTTTCAAACTATCAAGAATACATGGAACTCTAACATTTAAGATAATTAGTTTTTTAATACTGAAATAGACACTACATCTTAAATCTGTGCGGATTGCAATTCACACAAAATTGCATTTCTAAAAATATGACCCTTGCTTCAAAATACCATAAATAATATCCAATCACATTTGACAAATAAATTCTAATGGAGTCTGTGTTAGAGATATATCCTAGAAGCCAATCAGTCGGTGACTATTATATTAGTTTATGTTATTGATGATACTTGATCATTTGTTCCTAGAGTTTATTATCGACAGATCATTCAGGTTGAGGATCTGAATTGTAGATCTCAGTGGATCATTCGTTAGAATGACAATAATATCTCTAAAGAGTCCATAATCTTGATAGTTAACAAGAAACATTAATTATCATATAAAATTAGTATGCAAGTTAAGTGATGATTAAGTTCTACAAATCATGGATAAGAAGTTACTGACTTAATTGCATATGTGTATGTTACTGGAACATAGCACAGAACATGACCCAATGAAATAAATATATGGATTGTGTTATGTGTCATTATCTATTTCATACGTGTTTGATTCCGAGTTTAAAATGGTTCAGTTTTTCCACATGAGGATAGGTTTTATAAATATCGTCTAACGTTGATTCCTGATAAGGGCTGCTATACGGACTTTATTTATGTTCTCTTGAATTGTGCAGGGAAAAATTGTTCATCGAGACAACCGTATGTCCTTCATTAGTTCACTTAGTGAGTGATGAAATCTACTGGACCCTTGATGGAGTTAGATCGTATGCGCGCAACTAGACGATCAATTTTAGATCAAGAAACGTATAATCTGCAAGAATGACACATTTCTATCTTGAATTATACAGGGATATCATGTGACATAGGAATCAAAACAACAAGATACTTTTTCTTATGCAGGATTGAATACTGTATTGGTACAATATTTATTTATGCGAATTAGGAATCATAACGTGTTGCTAGATACCGCTTATGATTATTGTGTTAAGAACTCAAGTCTATGTGCAATTTTAATTTTTATTAACATTTAACAAGCAATTAAACACACACGAAAAACGGATCTAGTTATTCAAGTGATTAACACATAAAAGGAAAAGCGTAGGAGGTTATCTCTTCCAAAATCGAATTTGAAAGGCTCGAATCCTTTCTCTAGGAATCGATGGCGTGCTTGTCACCTTCACGGCTGCCATCCAGTTGCTTCGAGTCCACCAAGAAGATTAACCAAAGTCTCAAGTCAGGTACTAGCTTGTTTGAGACAATAGCTAATTTTCATTCAACTCTTTCACACGATCAACTACAAGGATAAACGCTCAATGCATGAGCAAGAGAAAGGGAGGGAGGTGCACACAAGAGAGAAGGTAAGCTTCTGCCTTTGTGTGAACCGTCGGCCAAGGAGAGAGGGAGAGAGAGATTAGGGTTTTTCCCACGTTATTTCCATAAACAACGTTGCCTTATATAAAAATTAGCTCTCTTCTAATTTTTGTCTAGACAAAAATACCCTTCAAAATCCAAAAATTTCAAGGTTTATGTGGGTTAATCCACATTATATAATGACCCATTAATCCACTCCATTAATTAATCTCAAATTGAACTTTTAATTAACTGTTTAAATAAAAGTCTGATCAGCTCAATATAATTAATATATGTTGAACGAATTTAATTATTAATATATTAATAATTAATTTTGAATTAGCATATGCATTATATTATTTCTATTTGATACTCTTGAGTTAATTAATTATAACGGTTCACAACGGTATATAATTAATTAATCAACTTATCATATTTTCGCAGTACTCACTACTACAAATAAATAAATAATGCACGTATGGTTAAAGTCCTATTTGCATGACCCTTTGAGGATTTATGCTATGTTGTCCATGAAAAATAAATCACCATTTATTTCCAATAATCATAAGCGGTATATAGCAACATGTTATGATTTCCAATTCGCAAAAATAAATACTGTACTAATACAGTACTTCAATCTTGTATAAGAAAAAGTATCTTATTGTTTTGATTCCTATGTGACATGATATCCTTGTATAATCCAAGATAGGAATGTGTCATTGTTGCAGATTATACGTTTCTTGATCTAGAGTTGACCGCCTAGTTGCGCACATATGATCCAACTCCATCAAGGGGCTCAGTAGATATCATCACTCACTAGATGTAACTAATGAGGAACATACGGTTGTCTGGATGAACAGTTTTTCTCCGCACAATTCAAGAGAACATAAATAAAGGCCGTATAGCAGCTCTTATCAGGAATCAATGTTAGACGATATTTATAGATACTATCCTCATGTGGAAAAATTGAAGCATTTCAAACTCAGAATCAAACACGTATGAAATAAAACAATGATACATAACACAATCTATATATTTATTTCATTTGGTCATGTCCTATGCTATGTTTCAGTTGTTGAACCATAAAAAAAGGTGGTGGAAAGAAAAGAATAAATGTAAAAATGAAGGAAGTAACTAATTTCTCATAAAAAAAAAGAGAGAAGAAAAATAAAAAAAAAGAAGAAGAAGAAGAAGAAAAAAAGAGAGAGAGAGAATTACATGGGGAATACAGAACCAGTGGCATGTAAATTCAGTTCATGAGCATGAGGCGTATAAGAGGGAGTGGAGAAGTGAGTCAAAATGATGAAATAAAAGTGAGTAAGCAAAACATATCAGAAGAACAGATAAATTCCAGCGATCATTGCACATCTCCAGTGTTAGCGAAACAGAGAACATGGAGGATTTTTCAAAATTCCCTCCGTACAGTGAGCGACATAGATGCACTAGGTTCATGTGCGCCGCAGCAGATGAAATAGGAGGGTAATGCACGGCTCACAAGGAACGTGTGCAGAGGAAATGGCGCAACAAATGGTGTTAGAGACGCTTCAGTCCAAGTTTGAGCGCTTGTTCCTCATGAACCACGGGCAACAAATCTGATGGTATTACATGGTGTATGGGATACCAAGAACACACAGAGAAAGAAGAGAATGTGTCGCTGAGGGTATGAACTTAGTCAACAAATTGACTATCTAGTGAAACAAAGGTCAAATACGCTCAGACTATGAAGACCAAGTGAATGGAAAGAACCAAAACCCCACTGTCAGCCCCTGGCTTACCATAAACCAAGAATAACCAAGGAACGAAAAGAAAGGAGGAAGAGCTCTCAACCAAAGTTCGTTGGAGCTGGTTTGTTATGAAACCGCCGGGCTCCAGAAATTTCCCAACCAATCAGAGAGAAGGGGGAAGCCTATAAATAGAGGCAACGAGAGAGAAAAAAAGGATTTTTTTTGGACGAAGAGACTTGACTTCACTTCCAGGCCTTCTTCTTCCACAGAATACACACACACATAGGATAGTGATAGGTAGACATTTTGTCAAGCACTTGTTGTGCGTAGCAAGATAAGATAGAAGAGAAGAATCTACGAAGAAGGAAGATTGTACTGAAGCAAGGTAGGTAAGAAAAGAGGCAAACCATGGTTGTATGATATGCAATTGTTTGTTTTCTTGAAAGGATTGATGGATTTCGCCTAGATTGAGACTTGTTTTTTCTATTTCTGAAAGTGTGAATTGATCGATTTTGTTGAGATGATGATCTTCTTGCTCTTCTTGATGAAACATTGAGATCTGAAATCCTATATCATGGGATCCATGGTATTAGGTGATCGATTAAGATGGATCAAGGAGAATCTTGATTTCAATAATGAGGTTTTGGTGATTGAATGGTTTGTTCTCCTTTTCTGAACCTTTCTTGGAAGCTTTCTACCTTCTCTTAACCTCTGTTTTGCCTTGACGGGATTTAGGAATGTGAGATCCTATGCCATGGGTTCCATGACATTAGGCGATCACTTAGTAAAGAAAACATAAAGAGTTCATCGTCAGTTCCCCTAAGGGCAATTCTTGTGTCTTGATTGTAAACTCTTCTCCCTTTAATTTCTTCTCTCGATTGCTTCCTCTTCTCCCTAATCTCTGGTCTAATCCTTTGCCTACCTCCATCAAGATCTACGCTAAGGGTTCCTTAGTCATAGATTGGAGAAGGTAACCTTGCATGAGGATTCCTCATGACTAGGCATTATTACTGGTCTCGGCTGAGGATTCCTCAGTGCTAGACCTTGGTTCTCCAATTTGAAGCTTGTTTGAGCTCAAGTTAGAGGATCTCTAAGCAATTATCACAAATTCAAGCCGAAATGCTGCCAAAATTTAGTTTTGTGTTATTTCTCTCAATTTCCGGACTAATGTGCATAAATGTGACTTTTAAGAGTGTTCTGACATGACCTAGTCACTCCTGAATTGTAAATTGGTAAAATAGTTTAATCAAGTTGTTAGATGTGTGCAATGGAATACTTGAATGTTTCTGGACTTTATTAAAAATGTTCCTTGCATCTAAGTTCTGACGTTTCCTTTCAGTTGTAATCCCGGTAAGAATCATATTTATGCATGATCTTGTGGCCAAGTATGTTCCTGTTATTTACAAAGTTCAATTTATAGAATTGTGAAATGTCAGCAATTTCTATTGTTCATTTTCTGAGGAGTCAGTAAACGTTATAAATCTTGTGGTCCTTTTTAGTAAATTTTGATTTCATGAACAATGGTGAAGTACAACTCCTTTTGTCCCATATCGGATATACTTTGCTTGTCTAATTACTCTTCTGTACGTTTTTTTATTTACTGTTACCCAATTGCTAAGCTTTGATATAGTTAGTTAGTCTTCATTGATTTTGGAATGCATATTTCTCATTGTCATAATTAGGCTTGACTTTGATATATGACTCAATGTCTTTGGAATTGTTATTCATCAGTATATAGATGGTATAAATATGCCCCAAAATTGACAATGTAACACAATCAACTTAAATGTCGTGTATGACATTTGATACCAAACATATGTTGTACCAGTGAATGCTATACACGGCTTAGGACCTTCAAAAACTGACCACATGTGTAGGATCCAGTGAATGACACGATTGTCTAAGTTTGTTACAGGTCTGTTCTCATGAAGGCATAGGCCAATTAACGAGTCTCCTTAACAATTAAAGTATGCACATATGTAAGTAGGATTAAAAGAGTTTAATGTGGTACCTTTGTGAAAACCAAACTGAAACAATCCCTAATTACCTCTCCATAACAGTTCCTTATACCCTGCGGTACCAGTCCGTGGCATCTCCACTAAATTAGATAGACGCAACCTAAATCAAGCATACCCTCGTACTCTCCTCTCCTTCTTGATTCTAATGAACCCAAGCGAGACGTCTGAGAGGACTTGGATCGTCGGCCAATGGAAAAGTAAAAACGCAGGGGCTTTATTGAATTTTAGTTTTACATTAACGAGAGAAACCTTCGATCCTCCAACCCAAGAAAGGAGACGCGGCAGAAATGGAAATCATCACTGCATTCCTTGCTTCGTCACGATTCTAAGGAGCTCAAGCTTGTGAGCAATGGTGGTCGGAAACGTTAAAGGGTTTATACCCGCTATCCTTCGAACCCGTTAACGACAAAACCAACCCGTCTTCTTTGTTCGAATGTCAGCGCCATAGAGCCCTTGATCGTGTGCGGCAAGGCGATAGCGAAACCCATGTGTTCGACTCCTGTCAGCAGATAAGGTGCAGAGTGAAATAAAATGAAAGACGTCGGCCCAAGAGTCATCAAAGCCAATTTTTAGAAGTCTAATTCTCTATGCCACCTCGGCACAGCCTGTGACAGGGACCAATCAGGAAACGCCAACTCAGCAGAAAACTTTAAAAATTCGTTAAAAATAGTATAAAACTCATAGAAATAAAAATAAAATATCCATAAAACCCTAAAAATCAAAATAAACCAAATTCACTGATACTTTGATATGAAATTGTGTCAAAAGTAGCGGCCTTTGGCATTTTTGAAATATTTTCACTTTAAAAATGAATTTTATAAGATTTTAGAAAATTGGTAAATTCGATTATAAATTTATAAATTTTGAAACTAAGTGTCTTCTAAATAAATTTTTTTTCAAATATGATACTTTCGAAATTATGTATTTTCAAGTATAAATATCAAATATTTTCAAGATCCAAAAAGGAATTTCTAAAAATTGCAAAAGACCAAAGGTGAATACAAATCATCAAAATCCCAAGAGAAATATCAAAAGTTAAAAGTCCAAACACGAAACCCAAAGTCAAAGCCGAAACCTCTTCGTTTGAGGAAAAGTCCCTCGCTAGGGTTGAGATCGACCTTAGATGACTTAGAAATCGAATTCTTACGGGCCCCCTCGTCCAAAGAATTCCATTTAAGTTCTCATAAGAAGACCGACTAAGATGGTCCCTAGGGTCGTTAAAGAACCGACTCTTATTAAGAAGACCGATCAAGATGGTCCCTTGGATTGTAAAAGAACCAACTTTCGCTCAAAGGCACCACATGCCCCGAAAGTTGTAAAACTCCTCTTTGTTCTCACAAGAAGACCTATTAAGATGGTCCTGAGAAACGACTCTTATTAAGAAGACCGACTAAGATGGTCCCTAGGGTCGTTAAAGAACCAACTCTTATTAAGAAGACCGATCAAGATGGTCCCTAGGGTTGTAAAATAACCAACTTTCACTCAAAGGCGCCAAATGCCCCGAAGGTTGTAAAACTTCTTTCACTCTCACAAGAAGGCCAGGCATAGCCCCGAGAGTTTATCTAAAATGACTTCAAGCGACTCCAAAACGGCTCCAAATGAAAACTTTTCCTCACCAATCAAAGCCAAAATCACGTTCCTTTTCATTTCTTTTTAAGTCCAAGTTCAAAGTCTTTTAGTAGTTTAGCGATCCTTAATTAGGTCCCGTCAATCTGATTTGGTACCGTCAATTAAGTTCTCCTTAATAGCACTCCATAATTTTCTTTTCTTAGCCCATTACGTCAATACCCTTCACGTCCCTTAATCAGATGTTCTCGTAGGCAACTACGGGGTAATTAACAATAGGGGCTTGAGCCTATTGGAAAGAAATGACCCGCTAAATCAAGAAACTTCTTTAAGTAGCGACTCTTGTCAGGATTCTCTTGTTTCGAGAGATACCCGCTATAGAGATCGAACCTTAAGGGAGGTGAATCTAAGGCTATGTTCCCATTGTTCTTCGAGAAATTCCTTTGAGGAGAATAATGACGAAAAAGCCGCGACACCAGTAACATGCATATATGCAATTAAGTCGGTAATTCCTTATCCATGATTTGTAGAACTTAATCATCATTCATCACTTAACTTGCATATTAATCTTATATGATAATTAATGTTCCTTGTTCATTATCAAAATTATGGACTCTTTGGAGATATAATTGTCATTCTAATGAATGATCCACAGAGATCTACAATTCAGATCCTCAACCTGAATGATCTGTCAATAATAAACTCTAGGAACAAATGATCAAGTATCATCAATAACATGAACTAATATAATAGCCACCAACTGATTGGTTTTTAGGACATATCTCTAACAAATTGAAAATAAATGGTGATTTATTTTCCATGGCCAACATATCATTAATTCTCAAAGGGTCACACAAATAGGACTTTAACCATACGTACATTATTTATTTATTCGCAATAGCGAGTATTGCGAAAATATGATAAGTTGATTAATTATATATATACCGTAGCGAATCGTTATAATTAATTAACTCAAGCAGATCATATAGAAATAATATAATGCATATGCTAATTTCAAATTAATTATTAATAGTTAATAATTAAATTCGTTCAACTTATTTTAATTGTACTGAACTAATTGGCATTTTAGTTAATCAGTTAACTAAAAGTCCGATTTGAGATTAATTAATAGAGTGGATTGATGGGCCATTATATCATGTGGATTAGCCCACATGAGCCCAGTGAATTTCGGCCATAAAGGGGCATTTTTGTCCAAGTAAAATTGGAAGAAAGAAATGCTACATATAAAGCAACGTCGTTTGTGGAAACAACGGGAGAAAACCTAATTCTCTCTCTCCTCATTCCTCTAGCCGACGGCTCAAGCAAGAGAAGAAAATTGGTTCTTCTCTTGCGTGCGTCTCCCTCCCTATCTCTAGCTCATGTGTTGAGAGATCTTCCTTCCAATTAAACGGTTAATCGTGCGAAGGAGTTAAAAGGAAATTAGCTATCGTCTCAAACAAGCTAGCACTTGTTTAGAGACTTATGTTAATCTTCTTGGTGGACTCGAGACAACCGGTGGACAGTCCCGAAGGTGGTGTGCACGCCATCGATTCCTAGAGAAAGGATTCGAGCATTCTAAATACGATGTTGGAAGAGGTAACTATTTTCTACATTCTCGTGAAGTGAAAACTATTTTGAATAACTAGATCCGTTTTTGCAATCGTTTATTGTTTGTTAATAAGCATGGAAGTAGTTCCTAATAGTTTGCACATGCCAACATAACATAAATCCTCCGATATCCACACGAAAACAAAACTCTTAACCAATGTACATTGTTAGGGGTGTACAAAAAAACCATGAACCCATTCAATTCGTTCAACCCACCTGACCCGAACCGTATTTTACCGGATTAGCATGATGTTGGGTCGGGTACGGGTTCTAATTTTGACAAACCCGTTATATCGGGTTACGGGTTTTGTAATAGTAAAACCGTGTATACTTCAACCCACTCGTTTATCACTATTTACTCATCTTCGTCTCACATCTCCTCAAGTCCTTACTCAAAGATCTCTTCTTTCATGAAATTTCGATCTCATCCATAGGCATGCACGTCCTCTATGCCTCTCACAAGACCTCGAAAGTTGAAAGATGCTTTGAATGCATCTCTAATTTGCCTCAAACTAAATTGTAATAGCCACAAAATGATTTTTTAATGTATTTTTATTTAATCAAAATTTTAATCCACTAAATCTGTTTAACCCGCTTAACCCGTAAAAATCCGTACATAAAAAAATTGGCGGGTTGGGTTGAGTTACGGGTGGGTTAACTAAATTTATTTTCTAGCCCGGTATTGTCGGGTTGGATTCAAATTTTACTAAAATATCATCAACCCACCCGTTTTACACCTCTATACTTTGTATTTAGTTTATTTATATTGTATTAAATACAAAGTATGATAAGTTGAATAATTAATCATATACTGATATGAACCGTTATGATTAATTACTTTAAAGGGATCGTATGAAACCAAATTAATGTAAAGTCTAAATCAAATAATAATTATCAAATAGTTGATGTTTATTTTTATTTCAACTCAATTGATATAATCATGTGAATTATATCAATTAATCGGGCTATCATTTAATACGTCGGTTTGGGCCCAACTTCAAATGCAATTAAAAGAAAGAATTAAGAGAAAGTAAAGACCCAACTTTATGGGATTCTATGCCCACTAAATGGAAAGTCAAGGTAGAAGAGAGTGGTCCCTTTAGGATTTGTGAAAATGTCTATATAAAGACCACTAATTGGTGAATTAGGGTATCATTCTTCCACTTTCTCCATTTTAGATGAAATTTCAAGGGTGAAAAGAAATTTTCGAATCTGAAATTTTATGAATAAATGTGCTTTCAATAGATACTAGAAAACATTTATTAATACACCGCTTCAGATTTTTACTCAAAACACCTCCAATAGAGACTAGCAATAGTTTATTAATTTTAAAAAAATGCATTCACTTTTATTATTTAACCTCAAACTATTAGCACTACAACTGTTACCGCTGCTTGTTTATTGTCGGTGACTAAATTGGTACTACTGCTATCAAAATTAAGTGGCAAACGCCATCAAATCTAAAGAATTGATGGGAGTTCGAGGCTGCAACACTAATATTCACATTCTTGTCGCTACAAAAAATCCAACCAAAGTGCCATTTCCTCTGCAGAATTACTTCTGCTCTGATCATATGTGGCAATCGCTTAATCCCTAAACCCTACGGGCCGCCTTCTCCAACACATACTGCCACTCCGATTCAAGCTGCCTGACTGAGACGGAGATAGAGAGGGAGAGATGGAAGGTTTAAGAGTAGCGAAAGCGGATCTCAGGGTCTTCGTTCACCCATCTCAGTCTTCCAACTTGCTGCCCGCCGTGCGCCGCCGGCTCGGCTCTCTCCTCTTCAAGTCCGTACTCTCTCTCTCTCTCTCTCGCTCGCTTGGTCGCTCTCTCGTTTATTATTAAAGGAGTATTTTTGTTGTTAGGTATTACGAGCTTTTTGATGGCGTGTTACTATCTCACGAGTTCAGCATTGAAGACGACAAGGCAATAATTCTTCCTGGAATAACGCCCTTTTTTGGTGCCAAGGTTAAGGCAAAACTCTTGCTTTTCTCTCCTAAGCCAGACTTGATTTTAGGTACGTTCAATACTTTAGTAGTTCTTTTGTTTGCTTGCAAAATTGTTGCTTTTTAATGGAGAGTGAGGGGTTGATTTAATAGGTACAAAATTACTGCCAGAGCCAACTAGTTAATTTTGTGTTTTGATCAAAAGGTCTTCATACTTTTCAGAAGGAAAGGTCGTAAAGATAGGAGCAGACTCGATTCATGCAGTTGTGCTTGGTTTTGCATCGGCTGCTATTTTGAAAGATGATATTCGGGATGAATTCAAGTACAAAGAGGTGCAAACTTAGATTTGTTAATATTGCAGTATTGTCACAAATCACGCAACGCGCATGTTTCCTAAATGAACCAAAATAAACACTAATAGCCTAGAATGTTGAAACTTCTCTTACAAAAAAAAACATATATGTTGACCAAACAAATTGATGGACAGTACTTGCTGAAATGCTATTTATGTACATTTAATTTATTAATGTTTTTTGGCACAGAAAAGTGAAGCAGGTGCTTTTGTAAGCAGATTGCACAAAAAACATGCAATAAAGGTCGGGAGCATGATAAGGTTCTCAGTTAAAAGGTACTGAAACATCAGCAATACTAAGCCTCTTTTTTGGGGGTTCTTTTCTCTTCGTTATCTGTGTTTCTGTACAAATCTGACAGTTTTTGCTCCTTTGGCTGTTTAATTTAATTTGCATTTTGGATTTGTAGTGTTGATGAGGAGCTTATTCATGTAAATGGTTCACTAATTCAACCAAATACTGGTTGTCTGAGGTGGCTATACAAGCATCAGTCAGATGATGCTTCTCATGATAGGTTCAGCTATATTATCCTTTTTTTTATTTCCTTCAATAAGTGAATGTACAATACTTTTTGGTACGCTGGAACAGCAAAAAAACAACATATAACCTTGAAGAAAGGGGTGTGTGTGCGCACGTGTGTTTGGGGGGTAAAAAAGTAGAACATAAGAGCATAGTAATAAAAATTGGTACAATGTCTAGTATGGCAACTCTCAGTATTGCCCAAATAATTGTACAATAATTTGAATTAGTGTTGAAAGTTGAAACAGATGGTGTCTTTTTATATCTGCTGTTTCTTTCATCTGATTATTGTTTTTTCTTTCTCTTACCCATTTTTTACTGTTGTTATTATTGATTTTGAGGTTAATTTCACCATTATTGTAGAAGCAAAAAGCGGCATAGAGATGCTAAATCAGACAAGTTTGATGAAAATGGTGATAAAAAACAACGACACAAATCAAGCAAAACATATTCTCATGAATGATTGAAGCACCCCTTCTCTCTGCTTTATATTACTGGTAAATAGTTTTTGTTTAATAGCTTTTCAAATAGAGACCTCAGTGCATCAGTATGTGCTGGAAGGTTTATACTAACCACAGTACCTGACTCGTACAGTATGGCACTGGTATTTAAGGACTTCTGTAGCAAGCCCTATGATTGTCATGTATAACTGAAGAGCCTCAGGTTTCATTATTGAGACGGAACTTGCTCAGGTTGATTGGTTATTAGGGTAGCAGGTTAAGTCAAGCCCTAGGAACAATTTTCAGGAAGAGAAGATGCCTCAACTATTAACAATGACTTTTATTTGTTGTAGATAAACTATTTTCATGTTCAAGTTCAACAATTTGAGGAATTGAAGTACCAAGTTGAGCACTCTTGGTCTGGAAGAGAAATATTTAAAGGAAAATTTCATTTCCACTGTATTATAATTTTGCAATTGCAACTCCATGGAGTGATTGTATTCTATGGTTTGGAGGGGGATTAGTAGTTAATTAAATTTGTCATTTCATTACGATAAGATTTATGTATCATATTCGGGTAGTTGATCTGATGGTAATTGGTGGAAGAGCTATATCTAGTAACAAGAATCACTTGTCATCAGAGCTTTGGTTATGCGAATATGATGATCTGTTGGGTCCAATACCATGCGGTACAATCTAAAAGCTGGGTCGTGCAGTCTATGCGAGGAATTGGGATGCTCACATTTCAGCGAATGTTGTCAAGTAGTAGGCAGCTTCATCCAAAATTACATAAACAAATAGATAGATAAATGGCACCAGCGGAAAATAAAAACATACGTAAGTCTTTAGTTCTTTTATAAAAAAAAATGAAAATTAGTGGAGTTTGACAACGTTTTTTTTTAACTCTATAGCATGAAATTCCAACAACAGCCTCCTCACAAGATCGAAGATTCAGACATCACAAATTAAAATTAAACGAGCGAAATGTCAGCAATCTTTATAAGCAAATAACTCATTGCTTTCAACAATCATTAAATAATAAAAAAATATTGGGGAACTCTGAAATTACATACAAGACTTATATACGTTTCAGCAACAAAACAAAATTTTCATCTATATGTATAAGAGCTGCTCAGTTGCATTATAGTGATAAGATTTGACTTGCTACTTCCAAGGTTTGATGGTCAAAAGTATGACCAGGATGATAACCAGGAGAAGAATTATAGCAAAGCACGTCCATTTACGTGTATTCTTTTGATGGCGCCTGGCTTTCTGGAGTTGAACATTACCAGATTGAACATGTTCTGCTGCATTAGTAACCTAATATAGAAATGGAGAGAAACCTTATTCTTCACATCCTTGAAATTTAATACTTTGCAACCACTACCAAACGTTATGTTATATTTGAACCTTCTATAGCAAAATGTCAGTTTTTGAGTTTTAGCACTTCAATCGAATAATGACTAAAGACCTGGCATGACAAAATTATACTAGGCGGAGAGGATACATTATCAAGGAGTTTGTGTAAAAGTTACACTTACCTGGGTTTCAATGTTGTCAAGTAATTCTCCTTGTGCATCCACCAACACTGACAAATCCATGAATATCTAAGAAGAAAAGATTGAACAGCTACCAACAATCAACAATGAATCACTTCAAGATTTTATTAAAAAAAAAAACCTAAGAATTTTGTCAAAATTAAGATTTAGGGATCATTTGATGAAATTGTGAAATATCCTATAAAATTTACTTATGTATACAAGGTCTCCAACTCCATTCAAAGTGCCATGATTTGCAAGAGATTCACAATTACACAAATCCTTTTGGGGAAAATAATTCAAGCAGAGAGAAGACTAGACAAGAAAAGGTTCATTGGATTATAAGTATTATCTAGTTATAGGAAAAGCACCTGTTGTAGCTCAAGAAGTCTCTTTTCTATTTCCTTCACAGCATCATGCCTCTCTTGTATTTCAGCCACAGTATCCAGTATCTTCACAAAAATAAATTTCAGCCTGAGTTATATGGTCTTTTGCAGACGACAACCTATATTCAGTGAATTTGCTAGATAGATGGCAACTTATATTCAGGGAAAATATGCTAGTACTGTCCATAATTTATCAATTTCACAACTGAAGCCTAACATTTTGGGTTATTTACAGAAGAAGAGTCCATTTTTTATCCCTGGATAATTGTAGTTCAATTGAACACCTGAATTATTTTTTGGTTCAATTAACTACCTCTTGATTGTTTCCCTACATAATATTAACTCAAGAAAAAAATTGACCAAACTGTCCCTAGCATTTTCATATGCAACTGAACTATTTTATATAACACCTGACTTAGCAGAAAAAAACTGATAACAGGTAAGGCAAAATTGTCAACATCCAACAGAATGTACATTTCTATAGTGCACCTGACAGACCAGTGTTACTTGTGAATATCATATAAAAGTTCAATAACCCCCCCCCCCCCCCCCCCCCCAGAGGTTCAAGTCCCATTCCCAAAAACAACCTCTCCAGTGAATATGATAAAATATGTTGCGCAATTTGCAAAATAATGATACTAAAGAACATATATATATACTAGAGAAGAAAGAAAGAAATAACTAGATAGCCACTGTCTAGTATGTCCAAAAAAAAGAAGAAAGAAAGAAAGAGACCTGGCCACGGCCTTGCTCCTGGATAGCTTGCTTAAAAAGTTGCTCACTATTTCCAGTTTCAATTAGTCGATCAATTGTCTTAAAAACAGAAAATTAAGAAATTAGCCAAAACAATTATACATAAGTTACTGATAATGAATTAATTGAAGTAATTTAGTCTAACCTCTTCATCAGCTCTTTCCCCCGTCACTGCTCATTTAATTGTTGAAAATCAATGTATGGAGCAATGTTATTTTAAATCCTGAAAGTTGTGATAACAAAAGTATAAACAACAAAGAAAATAACCTGTGTAAACCCGTCTCTCGACAACTTCTCGATATTCTAGGTTGATTTTTTCCCTCAGAGTCTAGAAAAAGAACAAAAGATCAAAGAGAAAAGTGTGAGACTCATGGTTGTATAATGGTTATAAAACTCTGTACAAGGTAGAAAAACCAGTAGTTGATGGGAGATCTCTAATGTTGATATTGACTTCTTAAGAGACTAGCATGACCAGCAACTATGCTACAACATATCTATCTTAGTGTTCGTCCGTTGCTCTTTTTGCGATAGATTTGGCAAGGTGATGAATGTTTAACCCAGGATTAGCCACTTTTACCTAAGACAAAACCTTCACAAACTCTAACAAAAATCAACAAAGTTTCCATGTATTACGAGAACAGACTTTAACCCAACTGATAATAGTTCAGTACTGTCCGTTACCTCCTGTTCTGCATCAGTAATTCAACCAATGACACCAATATATCAAAGCTTTTTTACGAAAATTTTAGTGCCTGTCAAATACCTGAAAATCTGAGATGCGCTCTTTTAGCTTCTTTTTCAATGCCCTGAAATAATGTAACAGTGAGATACATAAAGAGTTCTAGAAAATGTGCCAGAAAAAGAAATATTTAGGTACTGTACTAATTTTTAGCTGGAACTAGTATTGTATACAACATGCAATCTCAGCCTTAAATTTTGTTTTGGTTTAGACTGTATATTACATGCACTTTGCCAGGACGGTATCAAACTCTAGAACTGAACTAATAGAAAAGGAAACAAGAAAGTAAAATAACAAAGAGGAAAATGAAGATAAAATATGTAACTATTGAAAATTGAACGTACACAGTGGTAGCAGTACGAGATCGATCAACACCTGATCCTCTTTCACATCCAGGCTTTTGTCTGTTTGCCTCATTCTAACAAAAAGTGGGAAGCAAAAGAGAATAAGTTGATATAAATTGTAATACAATGCGTTTCAGTAAACACTAATAAGTTGATATAAAATGCAATATAATGTGTTTCAATAAACACATGCAAAAAAAAAAAAAAAAAAATAATAATAATAATAATAATAATAATAAAAGTCTAAGCCTTTTATCCCAAACAAGTTGGGGTAGGCTAGAAATGACACCCCGACCTCGGCCATTTCTTGTATATAAGGCTAAGTTTTTACGCTAGCTCGCCAAACCTATCGCAAGCATGCGGCCTCGAACCCTGGACCTCGTAGAAGAGAGCCAAGTGCTCTTACCACATGAGCTACTAGACCACATGCAATAATAATAATAATAATAATAATAATAATAAATAATCCGAAATCTAACGAGCAACCACCAATCAATTCTTTTTAATGAGGCGTGCTAACAAGAAGTTACATAAACATACATCTTTGTCTAATGCTTCCAGTTTTGATTTAGCGAGCCTCCCAATTTTAATGACCTCTTTAATATCTTTCTCCATTTTCAGCTTAATTTCTGAAATTCATACAGATAAGTCAGACAAGAATAACACTGTTAATTCAAAATTGAATCTGTCATACAAAGGATCCAAATGTCAGATCCTGGTATAAGCAATTAGTTGTTGGATTTGGATCCAGTTGTTGTTCAATTTAGTTTACTTCAGAATTTGCTGTCTAGCATATATAGAATGGACAAACAGTATACATCTAATAGAGCAAATATAGGGAATCCAGTCGCTACCAGTAAACACATTCAACTTTAGTTACCTTTCATGGCAGATGCCTTAGTAACCACTTTTGATTCCTCATTTGAACTCTGTAAAGAAAAAATACATATTATTATAGACATAAAATTCCAGACAAAGCTTATGAGAGAAAGAGAGAGAGAGAGAGAGAACCTGAAGATTCTTCAAAAGCTTGGTTAAGTTTTCGATAAGCTTCTCAATCTCATTGACCTAAAAGCAGGGCGTGAAATAACTTTAGATGTTATAAAGACAACTAGAGATAGAGTTAAACCAGTTTGGAAGACAAATAACTTCCTGCTACTGGTAAGGTAGTGAAATTGCTTATAATTTTACAGGTAAAAAAGAGGTTTACTTTTTCAAAAAAGCCTTCAAGACCGGCTTCACCGGAGTGCCTGATTCCAAGTTCAACATCTCTCTCCGATGATGTCTCTTCATTGATTTTATTCTATTAAATCCATATCACAAGAAAAAACGAGAATAAAGTCTTCTCAGTCACATAAATCACACAACACTATTGTAATTCAATTTCCAGTCAAATCCATATCAGAAGTACAAAACAAACCTACCCCAATCTGACTGGAGGAATATTTATTGCATGATTAACCAAAATTAAGTTCTAACTTTCAAAATTATTACAAATTGGTTGCTCAATCAACGCATTTAAACAGAAAATAAGGCGCAAAAAGGACAGAGCTACAGACTTTTTACATTAAATTCAAATAGGAAAGGGATTCATTCATCTTGTGATCATCTCAAATCAGATGATGCAACATAGCCGTTATCATCTAGATCAACTACGAAACCTCCTTCTAAAACAACTCTAAAATACAAAACAATCCACAAACTAGCACCAGAACAATTGTTGATGAACTTGATTCAATCAAGCCAACAGAAGCTAAGCTCATAAATCATCCACAAATATAGAAGCAAGAGATCATACCGAGAGAAGGTTGCGCATTTTCGTGGGCTAAATTCTCGAAATTTTGATCGCAAAACGAAAGGTTCAGCTTAATCTCGGAGTTGTTATTTGTTAATCTCTCTTAAATTAAATGAATTTTTCTCGATTCTGAAAGAGAAAAAACAGCAAAGTCCTCGTCGGAGGTTTTCTACTCGGAAAACCCTTGCTGGAAGAAGAGCTTGCTTGCACCTGGAGTAAACTAAATTCTTCGTTAAACAGAAGGCACGTCTGTATTTACATCGGTGTTTGAAGTACGGTCAAAGACTCCTGGCGTAGCTCGGGTTTATCCATGGTCTGGGGAGACTTTTTGGCGGCAAGGACGATGTTGGATCGGTGTGTCTAGCAAACACCAAACAGCCTTATGTTCAACAAATAAGATGCTGACAGGTGTGGATAGATGGGAAGTCCGCAACGGGAACTATGAACTACTCCGGGTCAAAGAAAAACATCAACTAAATATATTATTTTATTAATAATAAAAGAAACGAATAAATTTCTTTGCTTAATATGATGCCGAAATAAGTTGTTCTTTTCCGAAAAGCGAAGAGACCGTTTTGAGTTCTTGTTGGTCTTCTCATGATTGCGTGTGCACGTCTTTATTGACCGTTTCAATTGGCACGAAGTTTATGCTTTAGCACCAACTTTTTTATTTTAAATTGATTGGAATCTTTAATCGGCGATGTATAAATAAAACAATTACAATGATCAAGGTCCAGTGTACTGGAAAAAAATAATGGAATGTCAAAAAGAATCTTCATGTCCTAAGTGGGGAAATCTCAAAAAAATAAAATAAAATAAAATAGAAATCTTCATGACTTAGCTAATTAGCTTTGGTCCCTTAAAGAAAAAAAACACGGTTTAAAATTTAATTAGGAGATATAGTTATGAAGTAACATTCTCATATCTCCAGGCCTTTACTTAATTAAGTTTATACAGTCAATGATTTTCACATCCTGGTTCCGTCTGGGTGCAGTTCTTATATTTCAGAGTTTTTAGCAGGGGCTAATGTAAAATCTTCTATTGAATTTGTAAGAACTACTGTGGGGCGTTTGGATCGCTTAGGAATTTGGGGAAGTTACAATTTCTAGAAATAAATTTATTGGGAAGTGTGTAATTTTGTGAAGAGTTTGGATTGTTTATAATGGGTGTGTTTGGATCGTTGGAAGAGAGAAGAAGAAGAAGAAGGAAGAAGAAGAAAAAAAAAATTATAAACAATCCAAAACTCTTCACAAAATTACACACTTCCCAATACTTCTTCCTACTTCTTCCCTTCTTCCCTTCTTTCCACACCTATCCAAACGCACCCAATAAATTTATGATAGGAAGATGAAATTTCCCAAATTCTTTGAAGAATTTAGATATATAAGGGTTTCCTTACGTTTTAGGGGGGTCTGAGTCAGACAAAGCTTAGTTCCGCCCCCGAACACCTAAACACCTAATAAAACGTACTTTTATTTATCGTCATAGTTACTAGGACACGTGATCTTAATCGACTGTTGAAAATTTAATATAACTTTCAAAAAAATTCTATAAAGTGATTATATTATGTCATGGAAGTTTGAATGCGCGAATAAGAGCCGTACCATAACTTGCATCGACTATAAAAATGTATTTCACTCAAGCAGGCGATTGTTGTGAGAGTCTAATATCATAATCTTGACATTAAAATAGTTAATCCTTAATACTAATTTTAAAATTAGTCATAATAAGAGCTAGACATCTACTATTCTTTACTAATTTCCAAAGTTAGGACTCACTCACTTTGGGGCATATATAGTTCTTCACCTCACAAAACTTGAAATGTTTTAATATAGAAATATTCAAATTTTATTTCTTAGAAAATTTAGAAAAATAAAATCAATTTCTGAATTTTTTTTTGTATGCTTAAAATTAATTCTTTAATTTTTTTTAAAACGTAGAATTTTTTAAAATTTAATATTTTTTTAAGAAAAAATAGGGTTCAAGCCCTCATCTTTCATTAAAAAATCTTTTTAAAAATCTAATTAGTCTTTAACATTACAAAAAATGTAATTTTTTTTAAATGTTGATATCCAATGAGATGCACAAACCCAACAGGAGAGCATATCTCCTCCGAAAAATTTAAAAATAATATTAAATTAATATAATATATTAAAAATAATATGAATATAATAATATTTTTTTAAATGGTATCACAAGATCGGAATTTAGGATTCCGATCGCAATTACGGAATCCCGGATACCGATCTTAGCTAAGATCGGAATCCGGGATTCCGATCTTAGTTAACTACTCATTTAAATATTATTTTTAATATTTAAAGCTAAGATCGGAATCCTGGATTCCGATCTTAGATTTAAATATTAAAAATAATATTTAAAATAATATTTAATTAATTTATTTAATTAAATATAAATTTATTTAATTTATTTAATTAAATATAAATTTAATTAAAATATAAATAATTATTTTATTTAATTAAAAAATGAATAATTAAGTTATAAATTTTTTATTTTTAATTAATTTACATTAAAATTATAAATTTTTAAACAACCATTTGATCTGCGTCTCGCGTGTCGTAATCTGTATAACCAATAAAAGACTCGGGAGTTTGTTGTAAGAATCTTCCCACGATCCGAAAAGATGTTCAATTGTTCTCTCTCTCGCCCATGCCAAATCTTGTTATAAGTGGGCACCACATTCGGGTATTTTTTCTCCAATAGAGATTTTATGTCCGGTAAGAAAATACCGACATCTCTCTTTACTGCATTTCTGATACAGTTGGCAATAACTTCAGCCGTTAGATTATCATGCGTGAAGTCTCCGGCCCTTCTCACGCATGTAGGGGTGTACAAAAAAATCGTGAATCCGTTCAACCCACCCGACCCGAACCGTTTTTTACCGGGTTAGCATGATGTTGGATTGGGTACGGGTTCTAAGTTTGACAAACCCGATACTTCGGGTTGGGTTGCGGATTTTGTACTAGTAAACCCGTGTATAGTTCAACTCACCCGTTTATCATTATTTATTTCTCTTTGTCTCACTTTTTCTCATGTCCTTACTCAAATATCTCTTATTTCATGAAGTTTCGATGTCCTCCATAGGCATGCACGTCCTCTATTTCTCTCACAATGACTCGAAAGTTGAAAGATGATTCAAATGCGTCTCTAATTTGCCTCGAACTAAATTGTAATAGCCACACAAAATGATTTTTATATGTATTAAATAAATTAATTAAATTAATATTTAATTAAATAAATTAATTAAATATTATTTTAAAAATATTATTTCTAATATTTAAAGCTAAGATCGGAATCCGGGATTCCGATCTTAGCTTTAAATATTAAAAATAATATTTAAATGAGTAATTAGCTAAGATCGGTATCCGGGATTCCGTAATTGCGGTCGGAATCTCAGATTCCGATCTTGTGATACTATTTAAAAATATATTATTATATTGATATTATTTTTAATATATAATATTAATTTAATATTATTTTTTAAATTTTCGGATATCTCCTCCTATGAGGCCACGTGAGCCCAAATTCGTGCAACCAGTCCTACAACGGTTCACACTACGCCATGATATGGGTTACCATAACCCGCCATGCATAACCCACAGGAAAGAGAACCAGGAAAAACACAGATGCTCACTATTCATTTTCAATTCGGGGTTTGTATAGGTCTTTATATATATTGAGTCCTTACTGCATTACCCAATTGATCAAGAGTACTCCTAATAACAAATAAGCTATAAGCATCGGATCAAAGTAAAATAATTGCTTGATCATAAATTCATAATCAATCAACCTAATTAGAATTAAACCAAATTCTGACTCAGTCATTGAAGAGGTCGACCTACTTTCCTTCTAGAAGTGGGAGGCTGCCAAGAGAACAAGGAATGAAGAACGCACTTCACCAGATAACATCCCATTTTCAAGCATTTGGAAATGCATGAACTTGCCAGCCTATCTTAATTTTGCCATGAATACCTCATTATGGTGCGAAATTACTTGCCTAGTACAACACTATCAAGTCGCATAAAAGCAATATCACCTTCACTGAGTCACTTATGACATAATTATCATGGGCAAACGAAGACCCTTTAAACCAAAAATGAACATGGAATTTGTTATATCCATCTTTAATTTATTAGTTTTCCTTTTGACAAAGCATATTGCCACAAAGAACGTACATTTGTGATAAAGCATTCTTGGTAATTTTATTATAATAAATGTAATTGGATTTGAGTCATTTGACAAAATTTAATCAATCATTTAAAATTATCAATGTCAATTCTTCTCGAAGTTCCTACCTTTACTTTTACCCACCACAAAGATGTTCGTTCCTTCTTTAAAAGGAATTAATTTCATCATTACGAGAAAAGTTTAGACACTATTTTTTACCTAAAAAATAGAAAGAAAGTTTGTTATGTTCACTACTTCAGCTGACACTGTCAAAGTATTCAAAAAAATGCTGGTAAAAAAGTAACCGCCAAGGCGCCAAATGATTAACTGACTTGGTTATGCTAAAAAAAAGTCAGGAGAAATACATCTTTGAAATTGTCCTGGCTTAGTTAACAGACAAGACATTTCTCCTGTTAGTTGTTAGTTGTTACCAATTAAATTCTTGATGCATGGAATGATGGATACATGTAACATGAAAATTATACTATGTTGGCTAAGTTCTGAGAACTTGATTGAAAAGATTTTAAGCACATGTGATTCTCTGACTAGTTAAAAGAAAACAGAAAAAAGGAAAATAGTTAGCTGGAAAAAGTAGCCTAATAATTGTTTGAAGATGATGTACTTATTGGCTCTAACCTATCTTTTTAAATTTTCGGATCTGATCAGTGCGTAATAGTAGGTTAAATGCTATGCCCCATTTCCTGTGCTAAATGTTTGTTTAATTAAATGCTAATTAAGTACCTCAAAAGTGCTATGAGCCCTTATTTAATGTGGAAACAGGTGAGGTCTGTGAGATCCAAATTAAACACAGAAAAATGGGCATTGGGCCCATCTGACGTTTTAAAATTTAAAGTTGTTTTGATGCTATTTCTAATCACAGTAATCCCACAAGGCCACAACGGCCATGTTCAAATTTGAATTTGAAATCCTACCTACCACTGCAGTCTATATGAGGTTTGAACTCCACACCTCATCCCCCTTATTCCATAGATAAAGCCTTGAAAATTCCGGTTCTAAGCTTTAAGCATACTTAAGTAATTTTTTTGGGATTTAATATACCTAGTAGTAGGTAAATCATATATCATATGTCATTCTGTGACAAAAGCATTCACGAAATGGTGCTTCATATATGCATAGATATTAATTTATTTCATACATCTCTATACTAGTTTTACACCTTAATTACCTAATCCACACAAAAAAACAGGACTAAGGCAGGCATAAACCACACAAGGCAATTACATGAAGATGAAATATACTAGACATGATAAGGCCACAACTGCTCATCGCCAGAGATGATCAGGTTCAACATATTCGCTCCTTGAGGAAGAATTTAAGCATCAAAAAGCATAAAATAAAGCATATATTTGCATGTAGTCAGCAAAGCATGTGATGAGAAAACTGTATAGAGAAATAGTTGTCCACATACAAACAAGGCAATTGTACAATATACATTGTACATACTAGGAACAATTCTAAGGGCCCTAAACGTGCCATAAATAAATCCAAATGCCATCCAACTATGTGTTGAAGCAAAATAGTCCGGTAAAATAACTAATAACCACACTAATTTACAAAATCATCCCAGCCAGAGAGAGTAAATAAGAAAGAAAACATACAGCTCCTAAATAACTAAATTTTGATTAGTGTCACAATAGTTGGTCCCAATGTCGGCAGTAGCACAGCTAGATGCCTCTTGTTTTACCCCAACATCTGTTTCTTTGTCAGATAGACCCTTTTGTTCGCCGTTGTCATCTCGCTTCCACTCCAGTTTCTTCAAACTGGATGCTTCCATTTCATCCAGCGAATCACATTCATCTTCGCTCATATAACTTGTGTAGTACATGCGATAGTTAGATGAAGCACTTCTTTCTGTTTCACAATCACTGCTTAAATCCTCCTGTTGACTACTTGCATCATGGTCCTCATCGGAGTTTAATTTTGCAAATTCTTCTGCATTTTCCATTTCTTCTTTTTCTGTGTCGTAGCAAGCCTTGTCAGAGTGGCTTGACGATGGAGACAAAGAGGGGCAAAATGGTCCAAGTGTAGCCTCCTCCCGCTCTCTTAAGGTCTTCAGAATTAGAGTTTTGAGAAAATTCATGACTTGTACAGCATGCATTAAAGCTGTCAACGGATCCGACATCTGAAACCAAAGAATAATATAAATTTTTTAAACCAAAACAAAGGTCTGATCATGCCTGTTGTACTGCTGTCTGCAAGACAACAGAAGAACCTTCAAAGCAATGAATTGAAATTTTAGCTAAGTGCACAAGTTACTTTTTTAACCCATAAAACAGGCTAGCATCTGTCAACTGACTTGGCATCTGGGGCCAAAGAACAATACAAATTAGTTCTTAAGTTGAAACAAAACAAAAAAGAAAAAATAAAATAATACACCAGATGACCATGCCTGGTCTACTACTGGTTGGTAGAAGATGAATGCCAATCCCATCAGAGCAATGGTGAATAAGCTTTGTTGAAATCTCAAATGGTTTTCTGATATGATGCTTTCCAATTTGTAGCACCTCATTATTACAAAATTGTTATCTTGTTTTTTCTTTTATAGTATAGTTGTTCTGAGTCATATAACGTTTTTGTCTAAAAAATAGGCTTTGAAATATTGTCCCAACATAACTGATACCATCATATTGACCATAATAAGCCCAAACAAAAATCCCCACCTTCCATCTGACTGATACACATACTTCAAATTTACCTATGGCTGTGCATTTATTTATTTGAAGTATTTAGTTTACTTATTATATAGTTCTTCATATATCCTGAAAGTACCTGGGTCATGTTGGGGGCAAAAACCATAGCAATATTTCGAGCATTCATCTTGTTGTCCTCTTCTTCTTCAACGACATCGGCCATTAATTCAATAGCCCAATTTAGCAGTGCAAGTGGAGTCGGCTTGAGGAGTTTTACTAACTCCAAGCATTCTTCCTCTGTATTGCATTGCAAGACCTGCTCAGGTGAGAGACCATCTAGTACGCCTTCTGGTAGTTCTCTGAACCATGCCTGAAATCAATGAGCGATAGCCGATAAATTTTATTCACATCATATAGGTGAGTGTTCCATTCTCATCTCCTATTTGGAAACATTTGGCAGTGTATTTTGTTCAATTATTGTTTTCTTTTGCTCATAGCAGTTGTGTTTTTTTGCTTAGTGCGAGTTGCAAGTTGCTTCCAACAAGATATTGTTGAGATGGAAATCATATAAGATAATTTTTTGGCAAACTAATTTTCTTTGATTTATATTTTTTTTACTGGTCTTTTGGTGTTTTTATTTCTTGATTTCTTTCATATTTGGCTTGAATTAGATTGCAGTCAATTGTGAATTTACTTAACAGATCTTTTATTTTAAAAAAAATATACAAATCAACAATTAACCTCAAGATTGTAAAACCAAATAAACATGTACCTTTATTAAGCCCGCAAGGCAATGCACATCCATATCATCTGGTACAATTCCCCTATTTAGCTGAGCTCTCACATGCTCTTCTTGACTATTCTCAGGGTTTATCCTGAATATACCTTCTGCCTATTATAGCAACAGTAACAAAAGAATGCTTATCATACCTAATAAATCTTACACTTTTACCATCTATCCTATGAAACATATTTGAGCCAAACTTGGGACTTTTTTTTTTTTTTGAAGAAAAATAAGGGTCAGAGCCCTTATCTTTATAATTAGATGATTACAGCACCCACAAGTTTAAATAGTATTCAAATAATTAACAATGTAAAAATAAAAAAGGTTCTGGTGCCATCTGGCCCCATACTGATATTGATACCACCATTTGAGGTACCAGCATGGTACCAAACTCTAATTACGACAAATAAACTACAAAACTTCTAAAACAATTTACCTTTAATGTTTTTAGGCATATTTGTAAGTATTAAAAAAATGGTGCAGAAAATGCAATCTAACTAAGTTTTGTTTCTACCTTTAGACCTCCTTGGGCATATAATTTCTCTTGCATGAGCAGTAGAATGGTTGGAACTGAATTTCCTTTCGAGTCATATGCCAATTGCATGGATTCCGCCGAGACACCAAAGACACTAGCACTGGAGAGAAACTATTACTTAAAAAACTATTACTTAATTTTTGTTTTTTCAATAAAGCTGAGTACCCACTTAAATGAAATTTATTAATTTGCAAGGTTAACTATAAAATTCCCAAAAGTAGGAATTAGGAATTGATTAATCAATTAAATGGAAGGAAGGGAAAACGGTTCATTACTTCATTGAAACAGGGACATAAAGGATTAATTACTGTACAAGTCTACAGTGGGACCAAAAAGAAACAGTCAAAACAGCTAATTTCTATGAAAGAGTTTGAATGGGTGTGAATTTATTCAGACAATAAATGGTAATTAATGCACCCAGCTCCCATTCACAAAAGAAAGGATGATCTCCGGGATGTCAGAAAGACGCAACCTTTACTACATTGCGTAAAGAATTAATTAATTAAACGCCCCAATTTACTCATATTGGATTCTTTGACTCGTATGTTTTTCATTTCATTCCATTTTTCAGAAGAAAGTTCAGAAGACGCTCTTGTAGACAGATATCTATGCAAAATACTACAAACAAAAGTATAAAAAAAATATTCCAAATTAATGAACCTCTCGGGGAAATAAATAAAATGTAAAACATTTCAGTTTTCTATTGCAAACCCAAATTTACTACAATTTCAATGAAAAATAACTCAATTGTACTGTCTAGAAATTCTCTAAAATTTCCATTTCTGTCTTCAAACCACCAATTAAACCTTCAAACAAGTAAAACCCTTCATTTGCTAATTCCTTTTCCAAAAGAAAAACGAAAGTGTTTTTAAGTAAAATTTTGAAACTAACTCTCACCTAGCACTGGGAGCACGGGAAGGCACCTCCATTTCAAACTCAACAGGTAAACCCAAAAACCCATTGAACCTGTCGAAGGTCACATGGGCCACGTGGCGCACATCCATGGGCCAGCTTATCTCCATCCCCGTCAACACTGTCACATCATCATCTTGCCTGTTGTCGAGGCGACAAGCCACCACTGATTTCCTCAGAGCCGCAACAAGCAACGCGAGAAGAGAGATTTGTTGTTCATTCCCTTTCTGGGTTTGATTTTGTACTTCATTTTGAGCCTCCAGTTTCTCTCTCTTGAAGTTTGGTTCTTTCCTCGTTTGATCTCTCTCTCCTCTGTCTCCTCCCATACAGCCATTGTTGGACACCACCACCACTCCAGTCATGTTAAGGATTTGAAAATGGAGGAGTTTCTCTCTCCAAAATTTGGGGTTGAGAGGGAAGAGAGAGAGAGAGAGAGAGAGAGAGAGAGAGAGCGCACTGTGTGTGTTGAACCCGAAGGTGTTGAAGTGTGTGTCACTGAGTGCGTTTTGTTATTTGAACTGTTTCAAAATGGGAGTATTTTCCTTTTTGAAAAGGTGAAACTGTGAGCATTTAATGAAACACCCCACCCAAACGTAAAAGTACATGAATGTATCCTACCGTTCGATTCCTACTGTCCTACCTAGTATTTAATTTATTAATATAGCGTGTTGAGAATAAAATTATACGTGCTTTAGGGCCATTTAGATCGTTTAGGAATAAGATGTTAGGGTGAGTTTGTTTGTGTAGTAAGGAGTTGCATAATTTAAGGATGCCTAAGTGTTTATGTAGTGTTATGTAATAGATGTTTGGTTGTGTAGTAAGATGACTAACTTAATGCATGCATATATTCAAGTCAAAAGACTAAAATGCCCTTAAATTTGAATTAGTATTATGTATTATATGTTGTGACCTAATTATTGTTAATTATTAATTATTATAAAAATTAATTATTAATGATGATAATAAATCATTTTTACTATTATGAAATATTAATAATTTACTTTTAATTAAATATTATAAATATTATTATTTATTTTATAATAAAAATTAATTATTATTCTTAAATCATTATTATTAATAATTAATATTACTTGTTAAATATTATTAATTATAATAATTATCTTTGTTATTAATTATGATTTTTTTAATAATTATTGTTACTTATTAAGTATTATTATTTATTAATTAATATTAATTAATTTTTAATTATTATAAAAATTAATTATTAATGATAATAAGAAATCATTTTATTATTATGAAATATTATTAATTATTTTTAATTAAATATTATTAATTATTTAATAATAAATCAATATTGTTTATTAATTATTATTATTACTTGTTATATATTATTATTTATTAATTATAATAATTAATATTTATTACTAATTATGATTTTTAATATTTATTGTTATTTATTAGATATTATTATTTATTAATTATTATAGATTATTAAATATTATTATTAATTATTTCTAAGGGGTATTGTTGGAAAAAAAATTAAGGGGACCGGTGCATAACTTATGCAACCTATTTAGGTTGCATAACTTATGTACCCTTAAGGCATCTTATGTAAGAGATGTTTGGTGACTTAAGGATACATAACTTAAGTTATGCACCCTTTAAGTCACAAACAAACGCCCCCTTAGGAAATTGCCCAATTTTAATTTTGTGACTAATTACCCTTAATTAATCCAATTAAAACACAAGCAACACGAGATCTAGTACTTTAAGCAATAGACACAAAGAGAAAGAGGAGAAATCGATACCTCCCGCGAAATCGTATTCGCGGGGCTCGACCAAGGCATGGGAATTGATAGCGTGCCTTCTACACCGTCTCTACCACGTCTCGTAACCGCCCTCGAGTCCACCAAGGAGGATTAATCACGTTCTACAAGGTACGTGCTAGCATACCCAAAGAACAAGCCTAATCCCTATGGTTTTCTCTCTTGCATCAATCAACAACCTTGATTTAGTGGAGAGAAAATAGCTCAACACATGAGCAAAAGAGAGAAGGAGAGGGTGAAAAAAGTGGCGGCCTCATGGGAGGAAATGAGAGGAGAGAGAAAGCTCTAGGTGGAGGCTCTCATAAGTGGTCCTTATATAGAGCACAAAACCTAATTGACCTCTTGCATAATTACAACTATGCCATCCCACCTACCACCATATTGGGCAGCCACGAAATGGGCCTATATGGGCCATTAAACCCCTTCATTTGGACCATTAATTCATATAATTAAGGTCCCTCAACCTTGCTCTTTAATTGGGCTATATATTTGCTATTTAAATAACGGCCCAATTCATCAATATAACCATTTATATTAATAAGTGTTGAACTAAATTAATTATTAACTCATTAATAATTATTTTAGGATTAGTTAATGCATTAATTTATTTCTATATGATCCATTGACTTAATTAATTATAACGGTTCGCAACGGTATATAATTAATTAATCAATCTTATCATATTTCCACAGAACTTACTGCTGTGAATAAATAAATAATGCACTGTGTGATTAATGTCCTATTTGTGTGACCCTTTGAGGATTTATGCTATGTTGGCCATGGAATTAAATCGTTATTTAATTCCAATAATCATAAGTGGTATCTAGCAACACGTTATGATTCCCAATTCGCATAAATAGTGTACTGCTACAATATTTCAATCCTGCATAAGAGAATAAATATGTTTCTCTATTTTGATTCTTATGTCTCACGATATCATCGTATAATCCAAGATAGGAATGTGTCATTCTTGCAGATTATACGTTTCTTGATCTAGAGTTGATCGCTTAGTTGCGCGCATACGATCCAACTCCATCAAGGGGCCCAAACAGATATCGTCACTCACTAAGTGAATTAATGAGGGACATACGGTTTTCTTGATGATTAACTTTTCCCCGCACAATTCAAGAGAACATAAATAAAGTCCGTATAGCAGCCCTTATCGGGAATCAGCGGTAGACGAGATTTATAGAACCTATCCTCATGTGGAAAAGATAATCATCTCAAACTTAGAACCAAAATCATAACGAAATAAACAATGACACATAACACAATCCATATGTTTATTTCGTTGGGTCAAGTCCTGTACTATGTTCCATAACATATACATATGCAATTAAGTTGGTAACTCTTTACCTATGATTTGTAGAACTTAATCATCACTTAACTTGCATACTAATCTTATATGATAATTAATGTTCCTTGTTAATTATCAAGATTATGGACCGTTTAGATTTATTATTGTCATTCTAAAGAATGATCCACAGAGATCTACAATTCAGATCCTCAACCTAAATAATCTGTCAATAATAAACCTAGGAACAGATGATAATATATCATCCATAACATAAACTAATAATTAAGTCATTAAATTATTGACTTCTAGGACATAACTCTAACAATCTCCCACTTGGCCTAGAGTCAATCAGTAGTGACTTCTAGCCAACGAAGAATTGAGAACAATGTCATATATCTACATATATACATGTCTCGGACCTCAAAATAAATAATACGCTTATAGCTAGTTACTCATACGTCCACCACGTATGGATGCATAACTGCATCTCGTATACTGCTCAAGGTAGAGGTCGTGCTAGAGTGTTCGCTGTGTTCGCGAACCTATCCAAAAATTGTTTGACCATATATATATATATTCTCCTATATATATTCTTGATCACCATCATATGATATCAAGTGATATCGTTATAGATCATATTTGAATCTCCAATGTAACATTGGGTTCTTTAGGAGTAAGTTATAGTTCGAGATGCTTAGAACCATAATAACTCAACTAAGAAATCGATCCGAAATAAACTTCTTTTATTGCTTCACAAGTTGCTATGTATTTTGCTTTGGTGACGGAAACGGTTGTAATATTCCATTTAGAACACCTTCTAAACTTACAACACCACCTTTTAGCAAAATATGTATCTCAACTGTGATTATATCAATCTTTCGAAAAACTAGCATTAGTGTAATTAACTTACACGAGCTCCTTTTAAGAGATGAAACATTATATCACTCTTTCTCATAAGGTACTCGAGGATATCCTTGACTATCGTCCTAATGTGTCTCTCTTGTATCCATTTGACAACTGTTTGTCATATCTTTTGGATACTACACATTGGGGCATATGCATAAATATGGCGTACACAATGAAACTCATAATGAAGGAATGCTTGAACTATTTCATGCACTTTCTCGAATCGAGTTGCAATAGACCGAGTTAAAACACTCAAGTCATGCCATGTGACGTATAGTTAGACATCCTTTCTTGGAGTGTAACTTTCGTGTTTCTAGAACACTTCGTCAATATATGCATATTTGCTCAAACCTAACATCCATCATAATCTATCTTCATAGATTTGTTTCCTAGGATCAGGTGATTTCGCCCAAGTTCTCATTTGAGAAAGCATTCTCCAAAGAGATCTTGACAATATTCATTTTCTTAATGTTATTCCCAATTAATGAATTGTTATCTTTGAACAATACAAGTAATACAATTATGCTCCCACTGAATATCTTGTTTATACAAGATACTTTTGACGAAGTTCAACTCCTTGACTTCATTGTCAAAACTTTTATTCCAATCTCCACAACACTTGCTTTAATCCATTTATGGATCCTTGAAGCATGCGTATGTTTTTAGCAATACGTAAAACCTCGATTTGTGTCAAATGCACACATCATCCTTCATTCATACGAAGAAGGCGGTTTTATGTGTTTTTCCATATATCAATATATATGAAATACAACTATTGCTAGAATGATCTTTATTGACTTTTACATAGCCACAAGCAAGAGGTTGTGCTTTGTACGTAGTCAACTAGTCATCGACTTAGACATAGCTACAAGCGAGAAGCCGCGCTTTGTACATAGTCGATTTGTTATCCATGTCGATCTTTCCTTTTGAAGATCTAAAACGTTCTTGATGGATTACTCCTTCATGAACATCAACCAAGGTCTATACCTTGTTGTTATACATGGATTTTATTTAAAGATCATATGAATTCAAACCATATATGTGGAATCGGATCGTTCCATCGTTTTTTCTTGTTTATCAACGGATTCTCATATGCTAAGTTTGAGAATGTCGTGAAGCCAATGCACCAAACGGCTTAGGCAATCAACTCTCGTTGATCTTTTGTAGGATTGGTACTTGAGGTTCATGAACTTCTTCTACAACGATTTGTTGAACGAGTTCTTGACTCCTCATATATTCCATGAGTTTCTCGAACATCATCAACTCGTGAGATGGTTGAGTCCTCATTGGAAGGAGCGTACTATTAAACTTCTTTTCAAAACAACTTGTGAATGAAGTTCCGCTCAACTCCCACTAAGCACCATGTATGGAGTGACAAGTTTCCCATAAGAGTACTTCTTGTAGTGACGCATAAACTCCTTTAATGCTCACTTTACTCCCACTACTTCTTCTTGAGAGTTTCAATTCATCAAGACTACATTATGATTAGCAACAACTACTTTGTTCTTATCATATTCGTGGAAGTAGTGCCTTTTAATATAAAGCATCCTACAAATATTACAGTGTCTTATTTGGTTTAAGCTTACAAGTCGACAATACTTGAAATAAGCTTCTCAACACCAAATCTTGAGAAGTATTATACTTAGAGATCAAAATCTCGTAAGATATCTTCTTCAATAGACTTTAATGGAACACCATTCAGTGTAAACAATATTGTCCTCAAACATAATTCCCTAATATGAGTCGAATAAGTCCATTTGATTTATTACCGATCGAACTATACAAAATATTGTTCGATACCTCCATTCTTGGACATATTATTCCTCATGGAGCGAGTTATGAAACTACTTTCATACTCTTTAGATAATATTTCAAATCATATGACTTAACTACTTACCATGATTAATTGTAAGACTTTTCTTTTTCCTTGAACGGTCTTTTTAACTTCACACTTGAACTCCTTTGAACTAGTCAAAAGGTTCATACTTATACCTTATCAAATAGATATGTTAATATCTACAATGATCGTTGGTTAAGTAGTAAAGTATCAACAACCTTTCATTGCACAAGTACTTATAGGTCTTTATACATCGATATGTATAAGTCCTAATTAATTCACTTGTCCTTAAACCTTCATAGGTTCAAGGTGCTTTTGTCATTTAACAAACATGATTCGCATATCAATCGATTGGAATCGAATTGAATTACGAGCTCTACGTTACGTAGACTCTCGTAATGCGATTCTCGTTTACTTATGTGACTAAGCGGTATATATAACATGAAAGTCAAATACTTTATGTCAAATCTTACACATTCTATTTGTCATTCAAAAATTGTTTATCTATTTCAAGCAAATTCAGTCAAGATACATGAAATCATATAAACAAATCCATAATAAAAGATCTTGTCTTTTACAAAATATAATCATCCATCATGGAATATGAAATGGAGATATTTTTGAGAGGTTTTTAGAATTAAGGTATGCAACCTTCAATTTCTAAACAAACTCTTAATAAAGATAACTCTACGTATTCAATGGTAATGACTTAGATGAACAAGTCATTTCCTATACGGAGTTTACTTTACATCTCTCGAACTTTCTCTTATTCTTCATTGCTAATGCATTTTGTTAAATGTGAGCATATGAACTAGTATCAAGTTACTAGTGTAAATTAGAGATAGTGAGATAATTTGAACGACAAATACACTTTAGGATTAGAATTTTTCTAATCGTCACAATCATGGTATTTTGGACAACCTTTCAAATGCCTACCACAAACGGCAAATGAAACATCTCATGTGACACATGGTCACAAATGAGGGTCTCGAAATTTCAACTCATACCTTGGTGAAGTATTTCTTGTATACTTAACCAATTACCTTTTTGCATCAACAAGTGTGCGAAGAAGGTAACATTATATCCTTTATAATTCCAAAGAGATCGTATGACAATATCAACAATCGTTGATATCGGAGATTAATATCTCTAGTCATCAATTAGCTACTTCAATCTTTCGATTTGTGAGCTAATGAAACATTCATATAACTTCTTTTAAAAGAATAATCTCTTGGTCAACTCATATTCTTTATACTCAATCATAAATGATGGAGTTAATATCTACTTTCTCCAAGAACACTTTCTTGAGTAAGCGGATGAGAACGTACGAGTTAATTTTAGTCCATATGAATTCGCTAATTCAAAGGTCTAAAAATTTCAAATGAGGATATTAAGCATACGCTTTATTGAATAACTTTTCGCCAAAAGTCAATCAATCATCGCGTTGCTACGTTCGGGTAGTTTGAGGAAAGTTTTGGGAATTGACATACTCAAATTTCTCTTCACTAAGATCGTGTCTTAGGAATCGGTATTACTTCTTTAAGTGAATACTTTTAGAAACGAGTTTGTTAATTTTCAAAGATTGATCGCAACAAAATTAACAATTTAAACATCTATAACAAAATCAATTTACGGTCATTTAATTTATGCAATTGTTTTATTTATAACAAATAAAACTCCCACTACAATTATTTAATGTCCCTAATGTAGTAGGTTTTCCAAGATCCCTATTTTCGTTGAGATGGTGCTAGCGTCGGCGTGACACCAAAAACAACTAGATAGAGTAGGTTCTCCAACCAATCATTCCATATGATTCTTGGTTTGTAAAATATCACATGTACATCCACAAACTTTGCCCCGATGTCCAATCCGATTAGAAAACATCGTTAAGTAACCTTTCTCTATTTGCTCCTAGTAAATCCGATTTACACCCCGACACGGATGATGGAACACGATGTCCCGCGTCGGCGAGAATGCATCAATGAACGATCATACACGTTAGAAGGGGATAGAGAGAAGGAGGGCGATTTAACTTAATCATGTTTTAGTTGGGACTAACAATCATATGACACTTGTTTGGTGGTCGTGTAAGCATACACCCATACCTAGCCTATGACAATTCATAGCAATCACAAGCAATCACATATAAGCATCTCATAGTTGTGGGTTTGTATGGCTCCCGCTTGCATTAGTTTCGCCACATCGTCCATGGAGCAAAACTAATCTAATCCTTGTCCCTCCCACTAAATTCTATAAGGATCTAAATCCTATATAAAATAAAGGTACAAAATACATGTGAAAACATCCTATTCACATCCTAGCCTTAGGGGCATGCAAGCCTCACAAGTTACATTAAAATTAATCAACAAATTAATTAATTAATGGCACCAAAGGCCGCATTACAAACATTCACACATGCATTCAATTTACAACCACAAGGCATTGAGTCTTGAGCCATACTAAACCCACTATCCACCTACAAAACAAAGTTAGCACATACAAGCACTTTGTTTCCAATTAACGATTTTCAAGCATCTTTGCGTATCGTTTGCTATAAGTAAATTCCGTGTACAAATTCTCAATTTTAAACAACCAAACTTGTTTAAATTCATTTAGAAAGTTTTTTCAACATCCCATAACTGAAAGGAGATCAAACAAGGAGTTTTTCTAATTAATTTCAACTAGTTTGAATACTTAGAAAAACAGTAATTTACCAAAAAACGTAACTAATGGAATCCAACAAAAACAACAGTTTTCGGTCTCCAAAAATTCTCAAATAAATTACTTAAGCTCCTTATCATAGTTGTGACTACCAGTAAAAATTTCAAGAAGAGATCTTAAACCATCTGGGAGAATCAAAAAAGACAAATCTCTTACAAGTGCACGAAACACCGTTATGAGATTTTCAGCTTATCCTCTCAACCATTTGGTCTGTTAGACCACCTTCTATCCAGTTTTTATATATACAATATACATAGAAAAACTTGTTTAGACTACAGGCTATCCATTCATGAAAAGAAAACAACCAAGTTCAGTTCAATAATATTAAGTTACATGCTAAACAATCAACAAATTCTGTACTGGAACAGACTGTCGATCGAAAGGTTTTAACCTAGTTGAAGGTCCAAACTTCCACGAAAAATTATGAAATTAATTTTTCTGGAATACTAACTCAAATTAGAACAACTCCATTTAAACAGAATTTTTAAAGGAGTTCTCAGTTGGTACAGTTTATTAGAACAATCGATTTGCTCAACAAACTGGATCTGACAAGATCTTCCTTTTCATACTTGAAAACCCACAAATTAATCCGAGTCATGCAACAATTTATACATGCTCAGAAAGAGCTTCAAGTCCTCTTTATTTCTAGCCATAGAACACTGGTACTTATATTCAAAATATAAATCTTTCAAGCCATTCAAACAGGACAGTACGAGCAGAAACCGGTTCTGCGCACTGTCGCCGTTTTATTCACAATAAATCTATACTAATTCAGAAAAATGTGAATCCAACGCCAAAAGAATCACAATCAACAGATCTACAACTTTCGTGTAGATGGAAAAAACTTCCAGAGAACTTATCAAAGCGAAAAACGCGAAACAACACAGAAAATACCATTTCCAGACAGCAAACAAACGCATCATCTCTACTAATCCGTTAATTAGCCAATTTCTCTTAATTAAGTGTCAAAATAGCTTAAGTACGACCATGTGCTCTGATACCACTGTTAGGAAATTGCCCAATTTTAATTTTGTGACTAATTACCCTTAATTAATCCAATTAAAACACAAGCAACACGAGATCTAGTACTTTAAGCAATAGACACAAAGAGAAAGAGGAGAAATCGATACCTCCCGCGAAATCGTATTCGCGGGGCTCGACCAAGGCATGGGAATTGATAGCGTGCCTTCTACACCGTCTCTACCACGTCTCGTAACCGCCCTCGAGTCCACCAAGGAGGATTAATCACGTTCTACAAGGTACGTGCTAGCATACCCAAAGAACAAGCCTAATCCCTATGGTTTTCTCTCTTGCATCAATCAACAACCTTGATTTAGTGGAGAGAAAATAGCTCAACACATGAGCAAAAGAGAGAAGGAGAGGGTGAAAAAAGTGGCGGCCTCATGGGAGGAAAT
Organism: Rhynchospora pubera; assembly: GCA_028095005.1. NCBI lineage: Eukaryota > Viridiplantae > Streptophyta > Magnoliopsida > Poales > Cyperaceae > Rhynchospora > Rhynchospora pubera. Next base: position 185,074,453 of record CM051461.1, read on the forward strand.
GAGAGGAGAGAGAAAGCTCTAGGTGGAGGCTCTCATAAGTGGTCCTTATATAGAGCACAAAACCTAATTGACCTCTTGCATAATTACAACTATGCCATCCCACCTACCACCATATTGGGCAGCCACGAAATGGGCCTATATGGGCCATTAAACCCCTTCATTTGGACCATTAATTCATATAATTAAGGTCCCTCAACCTTGCTCTTTAATTGGGCTATATATTTGCTATTTAAATAACGGCCCAATTCATCAATATAACCATTTATATTAATAAGTGTTGAACTAAATTAATTATTAACTCATTAATAATTATTTTAGGATTAGTTAATGCATTAATTTATTTCTATATGATCCATTGACTTAATTAATTATAACGGTTCGCAACGGTATATAATTAATTAATCAATCTTATCATATTTCCACAGAACTTACTGCTGTGAATAAATAAATAATGCACTGTGTGATTAATGTCCTATTTGTGTGACCCTTTGAGGATTTATGCTATGTTGGCCATGGAATTAAATCGTTATTTAATTCCAATAATCATAAGTGGTATCTAGCAACACGTTATGATTCCCAATTCGCATAAATAGTGTACTGCTACAATATTTCAATCCTGCATAAGAGAATAAATATGTTTCTCTATTTTGATTCTTATGTCTCACGATATCATCGTATAATCCAAGATAGGAATGTGTCATTCTTGCAGATTATACGTTTCTTGATCTAGAGTTGATCGCTTAGTTGCGCGCATACGATCCAACTCCATCAAGGGGCCCAAACAGATATCGTCACTCACTAAGTGAATTAATGAGGGACATACGGTTTTCTTGATGATTAACTTTTCCCCGCACAATTCAAGAGAACATAAATAAAGTCCGTATAGCAGCCCTTATCGGGAATCAGCGGTAGACGAGATTTATAGAACCTATCCTCATGTGGAAAAGATAATCATCTCAAACTTAGAACCAAAATCATAACGAAATAAACAATGACACATAACACAATCCATATGTTTATTTCGTTGGGTCAAGTCCTGTACTATGTTCCATAACATATACATATGCAATTAAGTTGGTAACTCTTTACCTATGATTTGTAGAACTTAATCATCACTTAACTTGCATACTAATCTTATATGATAATTAATGTTCCTTGTTAATTATCAAGATTATGGACCGTTTAGATTTATTATTGTCATTCTAAAGAATGATCCACAGAGATCTACAATTCAGATCCTCAACCTAAATAATCTGTCAATAATAAACCTAGGAACAGATGATAATATATCATCCATAACATAAACTAATAATTAAGTCATTAAATTATTGACTTCTAGGACATAACTCTAACATAAGAGAAATAAACTATTTCTAGATGGAAAATATTGAAAAGTGTGTAATTTTGTAAAGAATTTGAATGATTAGGAATAAATTTCCGTCTAAGAAGAGACTATTCTTCTTATTCCTAAGCCATCCAAATGACCCCTAAATTTTTTTTTTACCTTTTTATCATTAGTAAAAATTCATTAATGTTGAAATTCAGTACCGTCTTATAACGTGACACTCTCTTGACTAAAAAATTACATATAAAAAAAATACTGAGCTAAACTTTGATTTCGAACAATATAGATCAAAATCAAAATTACCTTCCTTTTAGACTTTATTAAGCTTCTAAACTAAAAAAAAAAATAAAATAAATAATCTGATGTCCCATTCATAAACCCTAATGTGCACGCTTAATGTGGCAACAAAGAATGATTTCGGTAAACTAATTTGTTAACTGAATTCTTATACACGTGACTGGACTTGACAAACTATATTTATTAGCAAGGTATGAACCTTAATGATATCATTGTTTGTTTAATATTCTTCACCTCAATGTTTGTGCCCCCCAGCAAACAACCTGACCAATGTAGTATGAAATTTTTAATCTATTGTATGTGGTATTATTGTACTTGTTTAAACATTTTAAGGGAGAAATTACTAAGGTTTGTCCACTTAATTTGTTAGTCATTTGCTTTGTAACTGCAGGTTTTTAAGAAAGTAATTACTAAGGTCTCGCTTAATTTTTCGATCATTTACTTTGTAATTATACAAATTAACAGAGATTGATTATTCCATTAATTAAGTAGCTTAATTTTTTTTGTAATTAATTTTTGAAAGATAGGAGCATAATCAGTTTGTATGCATAATTAATAGCAAGCCAGTAATAATAATTCCGTATATATAATAAGGTAAATAATAGGGCAAAAAAAAAAATCTGACCAAAGAAAAAAGTAAAAATAAAATATGGACCGAAGAAGTAAGTTTAGATGAATGATTTCTGACGGAAGAGAGGGCTGTGTTTGGATTGGAGTGGGAAGAAGAGAATAAGCTTTCGTTTGGATGCGTTGATAAGAAGTAGGAAGAAGTAAGAAAGGAAGAAAAAAAATTATAAACAATTCAAACTCTTCATAAAATTACACACTTCCCAATACTTCTTCCTACTTCTTCCCTTCTTCCCTTCTTCCCACACTTATCTAAACGGAGCCTAAGGGAAGAAGGGCCCAAATTTATTATTAAACAATCCAAACTCTTCATAAAGTTACACACTTTTCAATACTTTTTCCCACTTCTTCTATTTTTCTCTTATTCTCACACCTCATCCAAACGGAGTCATAGATAAATCAAATTAATATAAAAAGATCAAAATGAAGGTTTTTTTATGAATTAAAATTAGCGTCCCCATTTTTTTATTGCTAAATGTTATACTAGTCGTATTAGCTAAATGGCACTTTTTTTCAAGTCATGACTTTATAGTAAACTCTACTTAATGGATGCTAGCAATATTACTGAAAACACGATCCGTTCGTAGTTGAAAATAAAATTTTTTAAAATCTGTAAATCTAGACTATATAGTATATATACTTAGTATTTTATTTGTTCTAATAGGGACACTAAGGACGCGTTTTGAATATTAGGGTGCGTTTGGATCGTTGGAAGAAAGAAGAAGAAGGAGGATGAAGAAGAAAAAAAATTATAAACAACCCAAACTCTTCACAAAGTTACACACTTCCCAATACTTCTTCCCACTTCTTCCCTTCTTCCCTTCTTCCCACACCTATCCAAACGCACCCTAGGTAGTCAGTTAGGGTCCGGTGAACGGAGGGAAAGTGAGGAAAGAGGTGAACTATTTTTTTTAAGATATTTATTTTGCTTCAGAAACTAAAATTTGAAAGAAAGTCAAGAAAAATAAGAAAGAATGAAGTTTAACTCTTCTATAAAAATATGAAGAGATTTGCTAGATAGCCGCTATCTAATAAGTTCTCTAAAAAAAAAAACATAAAGAGATGTGCAATTGTGATTTCAAATTTAAAGTGTATTTCTCTTCGCTTCCCACTCCCTCTCTCTTTCCTTCTCTCAACGGATTCTAGAGTAATCCTTAATTTACTATAGAGTGTCCATTAAGTTATCTCAGTAAATAAATAAATAATTTTCTTCGTAATCAAATTTGAATGACAGAAGATTCATTTATTTTTATACGTTTGAAAATAACGTGTCCTCATATCAAACCAAAATTTTTCGATCGAGGATAAGTACATTGAACAAACTTTTCATTTCAATGACTTGAGAGAGTTCACGCTGTTTTGGATAATTTCAAAACCAACACTGGACTGAGAAAAATAATTCACGTTTGAGGGGGCTAGAACCGAGCAAATAAATATTTTCGTTGAACAGCAGTACAGCACCAATATTATCAAACTAAAACAAAAACATTTTGAAAGTGAATCTTAACACAAATAAACTAACCACAACATTATGGTATGAGAATAAAAAAGAATAGCTTATTTTTTAGAATAATTTTTTCCTAAGCATCCAAACAAGTTAGGAATAAAAAGAAAAATAACTTCTTTCTAAAAATAGATTCTTCCAATAATTATATATACGGGGCTGATAACCATCATCCCCAAGATTCATCATCCTCTTCATCCCATAATGTTAATAGCTAAATGAAATTTTGTATGCTCTTTAATTAGTACTTTATTTAATATTGAAATAATAATTTTTAATAATTTAATTAAATTAGTATTAATTTGCTTATTCCTAACTCACCATCCTAATAACATTTTTTATTCCCGGAATAACACTCGTCCCACTCTTCCCAATATTTTCTTCCTAAAATTTTTATTCCTTCTTTATTTTCGTACCATCCAAACGAGCCCAATTCAATTCTAACACCACATATATATTTCCCCATGGCCCCATGTAACCAAGCAATTCTATTGCTTTCCAAATGCTTGCCATTTTTTGCTCCGTTTGGATGAGGTGTGAAAAAAGAGAAGAAGAAAAAAAGTGTTGGGAAGTGTGTAACTTTGTAAAAAATTTGAATTGTTTAATAATAAATTTGGACCCTTCTTCCGTTATTCTCTTCTTCCCACTCCAATCAAAACACAGTCTTTATTAGGGAATATCAACGGAGAATCACCCATTATACCAAAGTCAACTAGTCAAGAGTACTTCCGGATTCACATTAAAATCAATAATGGTTGAACCAAATTATAGAAAAATTTAAAAGTCTAGTATCATCATCTGTTTAAATAATATACGCATTTTTCTACGGAAAAAAAATATATGATAGGGTATAGGAGTTGTTCGTGTATCATTTTTCATGTGTAATAACAAAAGTGTCCAAAATAATTTTGGGGCCGTTTGTTTGGAGCTTAACTGGGTGCATAACCCACTGTGCAATTTTTATGCAACAAAACAGTTGTTACATAACTTAAAAGTGTGACTTAAAAGGTGTAAAACTTAAGTTATGTATCATTTAAGTCACCAAATACTTCTTACATAAGATGCCTTAAAGATACATAATTTATGCAACCTAAATAGGTTGCATAAGTTATGCACCAGCACCCTTTAATTTTTTTTTCCAACAATACCCCTTAGAATTAATTAATAATAATATTTTATAATTAATAAATAATTAATAATATGTAACAAGTAATATTAATTATTAATAATAATAATTTAATAATAATAATTAATAAATAACATTTTTTTTATTAAATAATGAATAAAATTTATAATATTTAATTAAAAAAATAATAATATTTCATAATAATAAAATGATTTCTTATTATCATTAATAATTAATAATTAACAAATAATTAATATTCATTAATAAATAATAATAATTAATTAAAAATAATTATTAATATTTCATAATAATAAAAATGATTTATTATTTTCATCAATAATTAATCCTTATAATAATTAACAATTAAGAATAATTAGGTCATGATGCATAATACATAATACTAATTCAAATTAAATAATTCAAATTTAAGGACATTTTAATCTTTTGACATCAATATATGCATGCATTAAGTTAGTCATCCTTATTACACAATCAAATATTTATTACATAACACTACATAAATACTTAGAAATCCTTAACTTATGCAACCCCTTACTACACAAACAAACACCCCCATAAGAATTAATACATAAGGCTCCGTTTGGATGGGGTATGGGAAGAAGGAAAGAAGGGAAGAAGTGAGAAAAAATATTGGAAAGTGTGTAACTTTGTGAAGAGTTTGGATTATTTAATAATAAATTTGAGCCATTCTTCTCTTATTCTCTTCTTCCCACTCCAATCCAAACACAGCCTAAGAGTACATAATTTAATATACCTTCATAACTTATGCAAAGAATCTTTCCACAGTAGATTTCCAACTATACTTCTTTCGTTAATTTTTCACCAAACATTTTTAAGGACATTTTAGGTTTTTTATATGAATATATGCATGCATAAGTTACTCTTTCTTATTCAATATTAATCAAACATTTATTGCATAACACTACATAAGTGCTTATGCATTTTTAAGTTATGCAAGTCCTTTTAACTTAAATATGCAAGTCCTTTTAAGTTTTAAGTTAGAGTTCGTGACACAAATAAATAAAGGAAGAATCACTAATAGTTGGATGCTTAAAAAAACAACAAAAAAAATCCTTCAAAAAAAAAAAAAGGAAATGTGAGTGTTCAATTAAAAATCACTTAGACCGAAGCCAAGAGTTCGTGACACAAAAAAACAAAAGAAATAGTTGGATGCAATTTGCCTGATAAAGGAAGAATCCAGCGGCCAGCGCAACGTGCCAAGGTGTCTCTAGATTAGTAGATTTGCCTCGAGTAGGTCAAATACTTGTCTAAGGGTGCGTTTGGATAGATGTGGGAAGAAGGAAAGAAGGGAAGAAGTGAAAAAAAGTATTCAGAAGTGTATAACTTTGTGAAGATTTTAGATTATTTATAATTTTTTTTCTTCTTCTTTCTTCCAACGATCCAAACGCACCTTAAGTTGCACGCAAAATCTTTCAAAACTCAAAAGAGCGCAGATTTTAAAGCACTGCGCTCCGACTTTTACGACGATTCCATTCGCCCAAATCAATGCCATCCGTCCGATCAAAGATCGGAAAAACACGCGTTGATACTTCGGTTTGAGAAATGCAAAGGTTCTTTCGTTCCTGTAAGCTTTTTTGTTATGAAAAGTGAGGCTTGACTGCTCGTGTTTGTTGGCATGCGGTTCAATTCTTGTAGACGGGACCATTTTTTTTTTCCTGGTCTGATGCTTTGATCAGCCTCTTTTACTTAAATGAAACACCTAGATTTATCGTTTCTAATTTGACGACTGCTGTATTGATCAAACGGTCATCGAATTAAAAAAAAATAAAAAAATTTAGATAATTTTTTAATAGATAAGGTGGATTGTGGAAGCCTCATATAATTTGAGAATATTTTTTGTCATTTTGAGAATTGTTTTACTGATCCAAGTGCTGCAAAAACTAAATTATCATTATCATAAATTATCATAAATACCTCAATTTCAAGTCTGGAGATACTGTAGAATAAGCATTCAATCACAGCCGTCCGATTTTCACTCTCTGTGCGATGGATTTAATCCTGTCTGTTCCTCTCCGCTCAAAGATTCTGCACTTTTTCTCTTCTGTTTTTCTATGTACGTGCTATGGTCGATTCTGTGCTGCTCTCCTCTGCCACGCAATATTGTTTTCAATCCAGCTTGCAACAAGTGCACCAGCAAATAATGCATTCAACTCTTCGTATAAGAGAATTAACCAGGATGCACGTGGAGACCATTGCTTCTTTCATGGACGTGGATCACATGAACCAAGAGAAATTAAGACTGGACAGGATGTACGGTGTTTATGATCCAAGTGCACCTGGTGATCTGTTCAGCAAGGCCTTCTAGCTTTTTCTCATGGTACGTTCGGAGAGAGAGAGAGAGAGAGAGGGGCCTAAGGGAGAGAACAGAGCAAGCTCATATAAGCGGAGGCGGAGAAAACCTACCATTCTCCTACTTTACATTTCCTCCCCTTTCTCCTCTTTCTGGAGTATTTCTTTGCTCCGAAAAAATTAATAATGACGTTACTGTTCATATTAATTTTGATAATAATAAAAAAAATTGAAATTTTAATACTAACGTTGCTGGATCGTCATCCCAGTTGACGAAAGTCCAATACCTTTGGATCGTCATCCCAGTTGACGACCCAAGCTTGGATCGTCATCCGAAATGACGATCCAACAAAAAACAAATATTAAACATAATTTTGCATTTTAGCCCCCAAAGTTTTTATTATTACAAAATATATAATTTATAATTAAAAATTAAACATAATTGAAACATCTATTATAAAAATATAAGTATATAATTAAATTATTGTATGTTAAATACATAATATTTTATATTTTTTAAATATTTATTCATACATATATATATAATGTATCGTATATTTTATATATTAAATACATATTATTGTATATAATTAAAATATATGATACATATTATTATGTACATATATTTCTATGTATATTTATTTATACATTAAAAAAAATTATATATTAATATCTACATTTAATGTATAACAAATTTTTTTATTGGACTACTATGTAAAAATAATAATTTTAGTGTCATCAGCGAATAAATTTTAATTATATACAATAATATGTGCGTGTTGGCACGACACGATATGCGTGTTGACACGACACGACGCGACGCGACACGAATACAAAATTGGCACGACACGACATGTCATGTCATAATTGTGTCGTGTTGGAACATTAGAAAGTTTGACACGATTCAACACGACACGATTCGACACGCAACACGACACGAACACGAATTAACACGACACCTCAACACAAATCTAATTATTAATGTTGATTATTTAAGCAAAATTAATAATTTATTTTCAATTTATAATACCACATCATATTATTTACCATCATTTAAATCATAATATTGTTCTAATTTAATTATTATTTTTTATAAAAATATTAATAAAAACTTTAAACTTAATTACATAATAAATTATAACGTTCAGTAATCTTTTTCTTAATTTTTATTTTTAATTTAAAAAATAATAAAATAATCTGACACGATTTGACACGACTAACACAACGTTTCAACACGACACGACACGATCGTGTCAGTCATGTCGTGTCAGAATGCGTGTCATGTTGACTCTTCTCACCACTAAGCACGACACGACACGGTTAAAAAAGTAGTTCGTGTCAACACGACACGAGACTCTAACACGATCGTGTTTGACACGACATGACACGGCACGCACGATGTGTAAATAAATATACATAGAAATATATATAGAAATATATATTTTAATTATAAATAAATATTTTAATTTTTTTTAATGTATAAATAAATATACATAGAAATATATGTATATAATAATATGTATCATATATTTTAATTATATACAATAATATGTATTTAATATATAAAATATACGATACATTATATATATATGTATGAATAAATATTACAAACATATAAAATATTATGTATTTAATATGCAATAATTTAATTATATAAAATATAATAGATGTTTTAATTATGTTTAATTTTTAATTATAAATTATATATTTTGTAATAATAAAAACTTTGGGGACTAAAATGTAAAATTTGCATTAAAAAAAAGAATCTGAAATTTTTTTGTTTGGATCGTCATTTGGGATGACGATCCAAACAAAAAAATTTCAGAATCTTTTTTTAATATGTGATTTTTTGTTGGATCGTTGGATCGTCATTTCGGATGACGATCCAAGCTTGGATCGTCAACTGGGATGACGATCCAAGGGTATTGGGCTTTCGTCAACTGGGATGACGATCCAGCAACGTTACTATTAAAATTTTGATTTTTTTCTGTTATTATCAAAAATTAATATGAACAGTAAAGTTAGTATTAATTTTTTCGGTTCTTTGCTCTTATAAAATCCCACGCTACTGATTCCTTTGCTCTTAAAAGGCCCACCACTATTTCTAAATTATATCCAATTCGGCCCAGTATCAATGGACCAGACCACTGACCAAGTGACCAGCGTGGTATCTTCTCCATTTTCTCCGACAATTGCGGCTCGTGTGTGAAATCGATCTCTGAGAATTTATGTCGTAAGATTTCCCTCCAATTTTGAATTTTCTCACCATGAATTTCCAGGGTTTCACATCTCCGATACCCTCCGCGTCTCTCTCTCTCTCTAGCAATGGAGCAGGCCACAGTTCCTTCGGAAACCTCAACTCGTCGCTCGGTTTGTTTCCTCTCTCCTCTCTCTGCTTTTCCCACGGCTCAGATTAGCAATTCACGCTCAAAATTTTATAGATCACAAAATTATGTACCCCTGCCTAGAACCCAGAATCGTCTCTACTACCCTAGACTCCATACACTTCCATAACTTCCTTTCTCATATCGAGGCCTGCTCTCTCAACAAGCCTTCCATCGCCAGTCTCTAATTCTTCGATAGAATTGCACTGATGCAGAGGCATGGAATTCAAAAGAGAAGAGAAAACTTTTTTCGCAATAATTTCTTTTTCTTTTTGGTGAATTTTAAAAAAGAAAAAGAGATTGATGTTTCCTATAAAAAAGGAAGATGCGCACAAAGCAGTACTGTTTTAGATTTTAGTTTAAAAACTGTTAGTTTAAAGAAGCTGTTTTGCTCTCCTGAAATATTATAGATTGAGCTTATTGGCAGTCGATTATGTTGTTGAGGGGTTTATTTTTCTGAGAAGTGGATTTATCTAAGTTAGATGTAGGATGTAATTCTCTTTGTTTCTCTAATGAAACTGGTAGCGTTTGCTACTTTTTTCAAAAAAAAATAAAAAAGGAAGATGCTATGAAGAACTTTACATTTGAGTTTTTCACATGTGATGTGTTTAGTTACTGGGAGTGTAGAGGCTACAAAGCAATATTGTTTTTTTACCGTCTATCTATGAGTTTTAACCCAAAATAAAGCTGTATCAAGAGTAGTTGCTTTTGCTCCTAACTTGTTCATCCCGTTCCTGCTCTGCTTATCCCAAGGAGCACACTTCCCTATGACCTGTTCCCTCATATTTTGTTTGACATATATCATGACTGTTGTTTAATTTGGTAAGCACGAGACAAAAATTCTGTCCTAGTACCAAATGCATGATAAACAGAGCAAACCCGATCTATCCTGAGTAGACACATTTTATAATCTTACAGGAGCTTAACTGAAATTTATTTTGGGTTAATTTTCAAAATTTTGCCTGCTGTTTCAACTGAATTTTCTCTGTGATGCTGCAGAAGAGAGGTAGGGTCCTGGAGCAGGAAGGAGCAGAGCCAAGCAAGTCAACTAGGTCGCCAGATGATTTGTTTAATGATGATGATAATGATTTTGTGCTTAAAACAAAAAGAAAGCGTGGAGCAGCAGCTCGTACTGCTGGCTGGAGTGATGATCAACCATTGATAGGTTCTCTTTTTACTGATATTCAAAAGTTGGATAGAGTTTCCGCCAGCATAAGCTACTTATTTTGGTTCTGTTTTTGGATCCTTTCATAAATTACAATATTTCTATCTTACCTTGATACTAGAACTGATATGTAGAGTAGATCGACTTACTGAAGACCTATTTTGAATTCTCAAGGATTAGTGAGGTTAGAATGTTCTGTACAGGAAAGCAGGTTTAGATTTTCACAAATTAAGCATTGTATCAGGTGAAAATCAGGTGTTGATTTTTATTAACTGTAAAATTAATGCTGAACTTCAATATTTTGATGGCAGCTGATCTCTATATTCTTGCATGCAGATGCAATTAAGCATAATAGGAAAGTAATTAGCCTTGCTGTCAAAAAATGGGTCGAGAAGTATGAGGCAGATCCCAAATCTGCTTTGATTGATCTCCTCATGATGCTTTTCGAGGTAACACTTTGCACACTGATTTCATCCCTATATCATTGCAGTTGAAGAGAAGTTGTATATTAACTAAACTGTTTTACTGTTTAATTATGTCAGGCCTGTGGTGCAAAGTACCGACTAGATCTGGAAATCATTGATGATGTCAGTGTTGATGATGTTCTCATGTCTCTCGTTGATCTTGCCAGAAATGTATGTGCTTTAGTTTTTCTGACTAGAACATATCTTTTCTTTTTTGGCGCTAAACTCTTTTCAATGAATTTTCTGTAATTATATGAATCAAATAATGTTTTTGCAAAAAATATCCAACACTACTCTTATTATTTTACAATAATGCATATGACTTCTCATATATGCAAGTTGAGTTAACACCCGATCTTCTGGGAAAATTTGCTATTCGCAGTCAACCTTTAAACAAAGGCAGAGATATATTCTGTGAAATAGTGAAAATTTTACTCTACTTCCAATCACATGAATATTGTCCGATGACATTATAATTAAAATTGAAGTAAAATCAAGCAATAACATATTATGTTGCTAGATTTTATGAAGTTCTTTTGTAAGCATAACACTCTTAATTATATACAATAGATAGCTGCTATCTAGTTTTTCCAAAGAAAAATTATATATTTCTTACTCAGATGGTGTCTGGAGATCATAAACTTTATGTTTACATTTGTATAGAGTTTTGGGCAACTGTTACTAGATTTTTGAGTTACTTGTAATTACAGGGTCTGGTGGAAGATTATTACAACTCAAAACAGAAAGAGCTAAAAAATTTTAAGGATAATCTAGGGGCATTCTGGGAAGATCTGGTGCTAGAGTGTCAGGAAGGGCCTTTGTTTGACAAGGCAGTCTTTGAGAAATGTGTGGACTATGTCATTGTGTTGTCATGGTATGCACTGCCCTTTTTTCTTGCTGAGTTTGAATTTATGGACTCAAGTGGAATTAAGTGAATCTGTATATGAATACTTTACTTTTGTATGGTCCATTTTTTGTTGATTACTCTCTTAGTTAGATTATTAGCTGAACAGGGAAAAGCTTAATCAGTCTATCTGGAACGTTTCAGAATATTCTAACAAGTGTCTTGAAGTACTTTTATCAAGTTTGACTGAGATATCTATATTTGCATTTTTTTTTCTACAATGAAATAAATATACAATAGGCCACGTCAGATATATTCAGTTCACATTTGCCACACAAAGTAAATTGTGTATTTGTAATTTGGTACATTTATTTTTGCAACATTTTTTTGACTGTACAATTATTGGTTATAACTTCTAGTGTTTGAATTATCAAAGATGAAACCAAGGTTAGAGCTAAAATAAATATTGCAAGGTATATAAAATAGCCTTGAACCTTAGCGTTCTTTTGGATTTGAAAAATAAGAAAGATGTTAATTGCAGATTTCTAAATCATTATCCCACTGTTTTCAAAATTATACATACTTAAAATATATGCAACTAAATTAATCTGACCATTATATGGCTTTACCTCTATTATTTTTCGAATTGAAATCTCTTCCTGTGCATCTCTTATTGACAAGCTACACTTCATATTTTTCAGCACACCTCCTAGGGTTTACCGCCAGGTCACCACTTTGGTTGGGCTTCAAATTGTGACAACTTACATTTCAGTTGGGAAGACACTAATCCAGCAACGTGAGACGACTCAACGTCAATTGAATGCCGAGAAGAAAAAAGGAAATGATGGGTCTCGTATGGAATCGCTTAACAGGAGGCTGAAGGTCACTCATGAGAGGATAACTGCCTTGGAAAAGATGATGCGCAAAGTATTGACTGGGTAAGGATTTATCAGGGCAAATTGTATGATAGCTGGTTCAAGTCCCGTTGGTATAGTTCACTTGTATGAACCACCAAGTTATATTTTATTGACAAAACATACGCCAATGGCAAACACTTTAGAGCATTTTCTTTTAAAAAAAACATAATTTTGATAATTTCTTTGTTGGGAGTTCATTATCTATTTTGAATGTTTTTCGAGGTTTACTGTTTAAATTCTGGAATGCTCAATAGTTAAGATTTAAGAAATATTCTTGTGCTAATTCTTCTTTTTGTCTGGAGTTACTGAAACCGAGATACTTAGATGTCGTAGATGTTCTTCTATTATACAGTGTTTTGTCCACCAATTAACTAGAAATAGTAAGCTGCTGTTTCTTTTCCCCCCCTTTTCCTTCAGGTTATTTATGCATAGATATCGAGATATTGAGCCTGAAATTAGGATGTCATGCATCAAAGCTCTTGGTGTATGGATTGTCGACTACCCTTCGCGTTTCTTGCAAGATTCCTACTTAAAATATCTTGGCTGGGCGTTGAATGACAAGGTATGTCCTTACTGGAGGCTGTATAACTCTTAAATATTGTGTGCTTGTGCAGATTGACCCCTTGTCAGTTTGTCATGCTTTTACTTTTTTATTTTATTCCACAACGCAAGGAAATTTGTAGAGATCAACCCAACTTTTAAGATAGTTTTTTGATAGAAGTTGGAATTGTACGATTCAACAGCCCACCTCTAGACCATTTCTATACCAACATATTGGAGATTGTCATTATGCTTCTCATGTTATGTCTGATGCTTAGTGGAGCTAACTGCTCTCATCTCACGCTCTTTTCTTTTGTAGAATGCCTTGGTCAGGAAAACCTCAGTCCTGGCGTTGCAGGGTATATATAAGATAGATGACAACATACCCTCTCTCAGTCTCTTTACAGACTATTTTAGCAAAAGGATTCTTCAGATGGCTGATGACATCGACATTTCAGTGGCTGTGTCAGCAATTGGCCTTCTAAAGCTGCTTCTTAGGTATAATGTCTCCCTCAAGGTGTATTCATAGTTGGGATCTTTCTAGTAAAATAATACCATCAATGGAGGGGGAGGGGGTATCATTGTCAGTATGCCTAGTAAGGCAGCAACCCACACCAGCATCACCTACTGGCAAGGCACCTTTGTTTTTTATGGTTCTTTTTGTTTTGCTTGCCCTAATATCAAGAGAGGTGATAGCATTACAAGTGGCTCTAAATAGTAAATCTTTCAATTAGTGCGAACTGTCAATATAATATGTACCTTTGTGGCACAATTTGATTTGTTATATATATTAACCCCCCCCCCCCCCGACACCCCCCAGCCTCTTTTATTTTTTGTTGATATTAGTAATTTCGGTACAGGCATCAACTATTGACCGATAATGAGCTGGTTTCCTTGTATGATCTTCTTAAATATGAGCCTCCGATGATCAGGCGTGCTATTGGAGAGTTGTTGTATGACCATCTTATTTCACAAAATATCAAGAGCTCTTGAGCTGGGTCAAGGGGTAATTATTTTTTACATGCATGTGTGCTTTGTATGTTCTTACTTCTGCATTGTTATAAGGGCCCATTCAGTCGTCTAATTTTGTCAAACCGTAAAAAACATCAATCATGGAATGTTGCTGTTAATTTGTCAGAAACTTGACATTTGAAATGCCAAAACTCAATTGTAAAGCTCGGTGTTACTGCATGCGAGATATTAAGCAAAATATGAAAAAAGTTCCTGGTTGCCCGCAGACAATATAAAAGAACAAAACAAAACATCTACCATAACATAGACACGTTGTTTTTTTGTTACCACTTTGAGATAGCATCTTGAAAATAGAGCAAAATGGGATAAAAGGAGGGAGAACCAACAAAGCCAAGCAAAAATTTACAATATCGGTCGACCCCTTTGTGTTTTGGCGAGATTAGTCTATCTGTTCTTAAATAATTTCCCAGTTGATTTCTGTAAGTTTGCCCAGGTAAGGGGTTAGACGGTGAAACACATGGTAGTTTTGATTAGATTATGGTTTGATTTTAAATTCTAAAACTGAATTTTTTTTTGTATTTCAGATAGTGATGGTGAGCCATCAGAGGTTCATATTGGGTGGCTTTTACAAAACCCAAGGGAATTTTGTGATGATCCAGTTCTAAGTGCTTATGTAATTGATGGTATTTGGGACGATATGAAGGCTGTCAAGGTGTGTGCTTCTTCTATTACTATTTTCCCCCCTTTGTCTGATTCATTTGTCTCTTTGATGATTTGGGGAAAAAATAATGTCATCTCTATCATTAATCTAACTAGGCCTATTTTATGTCTAATTGCTTTTATTTGGTATGTTACGACAGGGAAGTGGGTTTCTGGTGTTTTCAACTTTTTATTCTTTTCTCTTTGCTTCAGCAATTTTATGGATCCTTCTAATTTGATTCAACCAGGCTGGAGGTCATTTTGTTGAATGTGAGCCTGTAAAGGGTTCCAATAAAAATTTGCATCCCAATTTTTGTTCTTCTTATACAGCATTGTTGTTTACATAATTGATTCTGAAACATGAAAGACATATTCCATATCTTCATAGATATTGTTAGTGTTTTTACATATCCAGTACCTTCCATACATATTGGTAGTGTTTTTCTTTGTTTCAGAAAGTGTAAACAACTCCCTGACATTGCCAATTATGGTTCAATCCATTTTAAGAAAGCTTGGTCATGTTTTATTTATAGGCATCGAAGTGTATAATATCCATCTTAAATAATGATGAACTTCCTGACATCAATGGTCGTGTTACCAAGCTGGTCTGGCTTCTGAATGCATCTGCCAAGAAGGCAGTTGGATATAGAATTGTACCAGTCATCGACAACAGAAAGCAGTACCTATCCAATGCTCAAAAGGTGAAGAACATTGTGCTTTTCTTTGTGATTTACCATTTTTTATTATTACTGTTATTGCTTAATTTCAGTGTATTTGTTTAAAATGTTTAATAGTGCATAGTGTTAGCGATATAGCATTTTTCACAACACTGATTTTACAACACTGATGGTTGGTGGCTCTATGCTGTTGTTTGGTACTAAATGTCTTTCTTGATAATTTTTGTATAATCTGTATTTTAAATGACAATAAGCATGGCATGGGTTGGCACTATCATTAGTACATATCAACAAATTGTCTCATGCCAAAATGTGGACCATAGTACCAGCCAAATTATTATAGCTCAACCATATTGATATAAAAGAGAACAAACAAATGAACCAAAGTGTTACTATGTTTAACTCTTAAACCATGTCTTATGTGGGCCTTAATCTATTCGGCCTTATGATAAGTTATATATATCTAAAAAAAAAAATTTCAAGCAGTTGTGCCTGCGATCCCAAAACACCTGCTATGAGGTGCAAATCTGCCATATGAAATGGCTGCTAGTCTCTATGGCTGAAACCGCACTGGATGAAAAGCCCACAAGCTGTGGTTGCTAATTGAACGATTTGATAAGTTATGTTGGAATGTTTGGATGGAGGAAGTCCAAAATTTTAAAGAAATGAAAATGCTTAAATGTTATTATGGATACCGAAAAAGAACTAGGAAATTGCTTCTTTTGGGTACAATAGGTCCAATCCTAATTATCCTTCCATTTGACAGTCAACCTGTACAAAAATAATTTTAATAACCAATCCTGTGTTGCAATTTCATATGTTACGTATGGTATGTACCAGATTATTTTAATTTTTGGCTTTCCCAATGTAGTCATAAATTCACAATTAGGCCTCCATTAAACCATATTCTGCATCAGTTGTTCAGCAAGTTCTTCTAGTTTCATTTTTAAATCTACCATATATATCTATCTCTTCAGGTCAATTCGCTCTTCATAGAATAGCAATAAAAATTAGTTGTGTTAAATTTTTCTCCAAAATAAATGATTCTTAAGTCTTAACTCTTAATGCATTTAGTGATGTGTAAATTGTAGGAAGCATTGGAGAACAATAGAAAAGAATTAACCTCAGCCATGTTAAAGAGTTACCCCCAGCTCCTGCACAAGTATGTGGCCGACAAAGCTAAGGTTTCTCCTCTGGTGGATATGCTTCCTCTGTTGAAGTTGGAGATGTATTCTCTTAAGAGACAGCAACAGGCAAGAATCTCTTTTCTCACCCTGTTTTGTGTAAGTTGGTGCTGTTTAGGCAACATGTTAGGAAGTATCAAATGGTTGATTTAGGCTTAAAATCTGGGTTGTGTTGTGAAACCGACCTTATTGACATTGATACCCAATTGTATAAATAAATTAGCACTTGTGTCTGTTATTCTACTTTCTACTGGTCATTATGTATCGACATGAAATGGTATGGTGACTGGTCAGTCACCTAAGACGGTACAGCCGATTGAGGTGGCATTTTTGGTTTTATTTTTTTATTTTTGATGTTTAAGAATTAGATGAGGTCACTTTTTAATCCATTATGCAGTTAAATAAATCAACTACATAATAATACAAATGTATGGGGCACAGACCTGATTTCAGCCAACAAATAATGGCTTTAGAAGTGCACGAAACAGAAAGCCAAGTTCAGTACCATGAATTATATATTTATATGTTAACATTTTAAATAAATTCTTTGGTCAATGATCTTAAATATTCTTATTGTATGATTTCACTTTTCAGAATTTCAAGGCAGTTGTGGATCTGATATCTGATGCATTCTTCAAGCACAGTGAAAAAGCTACCCTGAGGTCTTGCATCAAAGCAATTATATTCTGTTCAATTGAAGGACCTGCAGACTTACAAGAATACGTACAGAGCAAACTAAATGATCTAGAAAGTGAACTAGTTTCAAAACTGAAGAATGCCATGGAGAAAAATTCAAAAAACCTAGTAAAAAAATTGAAGGTCTTGCATCAAATTCTTGTACCTATATAGTTATGGATCCTCCAACTACAACAGTTTTGAAAATCAGAAAAAAAAATAGTATAAAAATCTTAAAAATGTAAAAAAAAATTCAACAAGATTTTAATATATTGATCACATATAAAGGTTTGGATCGGTCGTCTGAAGTTGGGATTTTAAATATGAGTCTGAAGTATGGATGTTACTTTTCTTCACAAAGTATCATTGCCTTTATATATATTAATCCATTTGTTCTATGACTAGGCATTATCTGGGTCATAATTGAGCTTGAAATACTAGGCGGTTTTTCGACAATAATCACTGAGGGAAAGGAGCAGTGTGGAATTGTAGTGTTATGTCGTGGAAGTAGAGTTGTTTGTATAAGTTTTGAAAAAAAAAAACAAAGAAGATGTTAAGCAAAGCTACAACTTTTACCCTTCTTAGTATTTTAGCTTTATACTTTAAGGTTATAGTAAATTATGGGTGTTAATCTGGCATTGTAATGTTACTGGACCTGACTGATCACCATGAGTCTCTGTTATCTAGTACTGACCATCTGAAAAGTAGGGTTTGGTTTCTATAAATTTGATTTTTATCTGAACTAACAATATTTGAGTGGAATACTTCGGGATCAATTTGGTGTAATTTAGCATCACAAATTGGATGATGGTTTAAAAATTTGGTAGATACCTGGTATTGTCGTACTCTTACCTAACTGTTGTGTTGTCAAAACAAAACTTTGTTTCCAAACTGTGAACATACAGAAACTCAATTATTATTCTTGTTGTTAAGCAGCTATTGTTTTTCTTCATTCTGGTCATTTTTTTCTTCTCAGGCAGGGGATGATGAATATTCTCTTTTGGTAAATCTGAAGCGACTTTATGAGCTTCAGATGGCAAAGCCTGTGTCAAGCGAGGGTTTATTTGAGGATATGACTGGCATACTTGGTAGTTTACCTGAGATGGAAAATGAGGTACTAAGACTATGTTATACTTGCTGAGTTTTGGTTGGGTTCCGAAACCAAGAATCCTACTAAACCTTAATGATATATAGTGCAAACTAATCTATTTTTGGTCGAGCCTTGAATCCAAGTCAAGTGAATCTTACGTAAAAGGCCTTAACCCACATACTTGACATTGGAAAAGATGCAAGAACTTGGATTTTCATAAAATTTATTTAGAATTAAGTATTTGCGTCATGTGCCAAATTACTTTTCAGATGAAAAGCTTTCTTCTCCTGGACATGTATCTTAGTGTTGTGTGGTCTCTTCATGCCATGGATGGAGAGAACCCTGATGAGGCATCCATGGAGGCACTCCTAAGAAAGAGAAATACGCTCTTACGTTTGCTCTATTCCTTCATTGAAACTCTTCTAGACGCTCAGTCGGAAGGAAGATGCATAAGTGTGCTCTCTTGTCGGGTATGTCCCAGACATTATTTTAGCAGACTGGTCTGGTATTGTACCTTAGCAGAATAAACCAGCCGATAGTTTCTATTTATATCTTTATTCTTTAAAGTTTTTGGGTAATGTTTATTATAGTGTGGATTTCTCGTGTTTGTATTTAAGTCTTAACTGCCCTATGTTAGTATTACTCTCTGCACGAGTGAAATGTAAGATAGGCTATTTGCTATATTACCCTGGTTCGGCATTTTTGCGAGCGAATCGAACCGGGTGCGAACCCGGTGCGGATTCGGGTTCGGTGCGAATCAGATGTGCCACGTGGTGCGTGGCGCACCGATTATTTTAATCGGGCTTTGACTAACGGGTTCGGTCAAGATACATCAGCAGTGCGCGCATCGGGTCCAGGCGGTGCACGCATCGTGTTCAGAGCGTGCTTTATCGGATTCAATTGGAACCGGTTTGCATATTTATTTAATTTAATTATTTTATTTTTATTTTTATTTTTATTTTTATATATTCAAAATATAGAATTGACAGCAAGCACACGGGAATATACCCCTTGCACCCACGCGCACATGATGTGCAGGAGTGTAGCTTGGCTTTTACCTTACCATTTAGCTCATCCTATATATACATTCTACATATAGCATACCTACCTGATGTGGGACTAATGTGCCCCCAAAAACCGGACGGACAATAAATTTCAGAATTTATAGGTGGGCCAGATGTTTTGATAGTTGATACTAATGGGCCGATCTTTTCTATATATCTATTGAACTTGAATTGACATAATTTGATCATATTTGAAATGGTAAGAGAGCAAAGTTAAAAAATAAAAAATTTATAACATGTCAATTTTATCATATTAAATAAATATATATTAAATTTATATCAATATCGCCGCACCCGAGTCGGAGATTTTTTAAAATTTTCAAATCGTCGCACCCGCACCGCACCGGATTCAGTTTTCGAATCCGAATCCATGCAACATAGGCTATTTGTGTATTAGAGTAGGTCAGACAATGGTAGCTGACCAGCCTTATCCAACTTAAAAAAAAAATCTTTTTTTTTTATTTATCAGTCTTATTAGGGCTCTGTTTTTGAAGGGTCAATTTAATTTTCATTTTTATTCATTTCTTTCCAAAAAAACTAAACTTATTCTAAATTACTGAGAGGGTGATTTGTGCATATCTGAGGTTCTTGACTGATCGTTTAGTGTATTTCCGTGAACTTGGCTGCAACTGCCAAGGATATTTTTTTTTTTTTTTTTGAGAAAAGCACTACAAGGTTGTTTGGCAAGAGTGTGGAATTTTGGAAGAGTGAAAGAGAGAATATGCTTTGTATTTCACACTATTCTGTTCGTGTTCGACATGAATTCCTATTTTGGAATAGTGAAACAGAGAAATTGAAGCAATTCATAGAAAAGCCACTATTCCATAATTTTTCATCTCTCCCGTGGAATTAGTGAAGAGTGAAATGCAGGCTTAAGTGCAATTCCACTTCAAATTTCATGAATTCCTTTCAAAAAAAGCTGTTCTTCCACTTTTGCACATTTCTATAATTCCATTAAAATTTCACTTCTGTCCAACAACTTTTACACCACAATTCCACTCTTCCACTAATGTACCAATGCAGTCATGCAGACATCATTTTTTTGGGGGTGATACTGAGGTCCTTAACAGCTCATTGAAAGGATACTAATTGTACTTTTGGTCAAAAAGCAGTTATTTCGTTTTTTTATTCTTTCATCATAATTTACTAAAAGGTGTATTTTTGGTTGCATTGTAGGTGTGCATCATTACTGCTGAAATTTGGTGTTACTTCAAGAATGATAAGTTCTTTTCAACAAAACTGCAATGTTTGGGTTATGCAGCGGATCTGCCTGTTGTTCAGAACTTCTGGAAGCTTTGTGAAGGACATCTAAGTATATCAGCTGCCTTTTAGTTGTTGTTAAAGACATTTTTCTAGAAAGCCTTAGTGTCCTTCTAGAACTACTCACTAATCCACTATTATGCAAATTTATGGCTACATTAGGGAAATAATCTTAGGCCTTCCATTGGTAGTTTTTTTTTGCACATCCTATCACTCTAATGTTATGGTTCTGTTATTCAAAAGTCTGTGATATTTTTAGTCGAATCCATTCATATTTTCTGTGCTAAGGTACATTTTGTAGTTTCAGATGAAACAAAAGATAAAGAGGCAAATCAAGAATATATTGAAGAGACCAATAAAGATACTGTCATGATAGCCGCTGCTAAACTAGTTGCTACTAACACTATCCCGAAGGTTAGACAAACTACTATAATAGATATGCCATATTGTTGTGGTTATTTGTGTCTTTACATTTTGTTCAAGAAAGTAGTAGAGGGAAAGGTAGGGTTTGACTGAGCCTAACCAGATTTTGTTCCTTGCTCCAAATTGAAAGAGGAAAGTGGGGAAGAGGAGGCTACTACACTACAAATCATCATCCTACCCCCCCTCCCCCCCCCCCCCCCCCCTGCCCAACAAAAAAAAAAAAGAAAGAAAGAAAAAAAAAAGTTGTGGTAGTAGCATTCTTCACCTGCCCCTTAATTCATTCCATTCCATTGGAACCATTATTCTGGAGCAAAGTTCTAGTTATAAAGTCTTATCAAATTTGACGTCAGATTAAATTTAGCCATAAATTTGACTTTATTCCACGATTCTTGAGACTTGTCCCTTTGGAGTGCATAATGTATTATGGCAATAATTTATTGAGATATTTATAATATGTCATACTTTTAACGATGTACTACAGGGATATCTTGGTCCAGAGATAATATCGCATTTCACACTACATAGCGCTATCATCACTCAAATAATCATGCACTTGATTGCTTCATTGAAGAAAACATCAACTGAAGAGATCCCTTTCTTATTTCTCGAGGCCCTTAAATTGGTAGTCTACATCTTCTTGTATGGTTGCTCATGTTGCATTTAAAATAGTTTTGACCCTGGAAATGCTCTGAGATGATATATTTTTTGTGAGCACATTGAATTGATATCCCAGCTACATACCATACAAATTCTAGAATATTGAGGGTGTTTTGTCTGTGGTGTATGCTAGTCACACTGTTGGGTTAGGAGCACCTAACTACAGTAAACACAAAAGATGCATTTTATTTGACATCAAAAGTTTCCTATTGGAAACTGTAATAGAAGAAGAGAGTAGATTTTAAGGGGTGCAAATGCTTTTTTCATTTTTCAGGCTCTTCATGTAATTTTCTTGCATAACAAGGGACAGAAATAACACTGAACTATCATTTTCTGCCAAACAGGCATACCGCCGATACTTGACCAGTATTGATAGGGGGAACCAACTAGAAATAGGCAGGTCTTTATCTGATTGCAAGGAGCTTGCCTCTAGGCTTTCTGGAACATTCGAAGGTGCAGCCATAACAAAAAGTAAGTTGGAGATTATAAAGATGGTGAAGGATGGTATTGAATTTGCCTTCTCTGATGCCCCAGGCCTTCTTACATTTCTCGAGCTTGCTCTAGTACCTTTTGTTTCAAAGCTTTCATCAGCTGATATTCTTGACGTGTATGTTTGTTTTTCTTTATTACTTTCACAGTCCTCTTTCTCTTCAGAGGTGCTCAAATAAGCTTTTCTGACCTGATTTCTTTGCCATAAGGAACATAGGGAGTTCTTAGTACCTCTCCTATCTTATTTTGTTCGAGGAAGATGTTGAGGAAGAGACTTAAAGCACACTTTTCATCTGTTAAGACAAATTGCGCACACACACACACACACATGTAGAGATAACTAAATTGTGAAAACAGTTGCAAATGGTCCAAATCACACTTCCTCATGCCCAAATTGTTAATCAAAGACACCCTGTGTATTCTCCAATGAAATTTTATGGAATACAACAATTTAGTATTTTTAGAATTCTTTTTACTAAAAACCCAAAAAATAGTAAAAAACTAAAACCAGTAAATTTTTGTAACCTATAAGATTCCAATATGGAGAATGCATTGTGTGGTTTATATCAAACATTTGGGCATGAGAAGTGTGATTTGGACTGTTTGCACTTTCCCCAACGTATAATTGAAGTACTTCAGTTAATTCTTGTTTTGTAGAACAGGCATGATTATTTTGAAATAATGTGAGCTGTATATTTTTTGGGGTGCCTAGAAGCCAAGAATTGTACTGAAATAATATGTGAGCTAAATTATAGGCAAAAAGATAATTGTTTATAAAAGTGGAGTGCAGCTGAGCAGGCTATATATGCTTCTATATTATTATCTTTTCTTTTTCTTCTATTGTTATACTTTTTTACGGTATATTTTTATTTGATTATGCAGATTGAAGGATGTAGAAGCGAAAACAGAAAATGTGAACATGAATGAAAATCCCACTGCTTGGAACCCATGCAGCAACTTTGTTGCATTTTTGCATGATAAATATGCCAAAAATGAGACTACACCAGGTTTGTTTGTTTCTCCCGGCATTCTTCTCTATCGGAAATATCTCATGTCCTTGTGAAAAAAATTCTGTTTATGTGGTTGAAGTTGAGATTGAGACTGGCAGTATCTTTATACTGCACATGGCAGAGGTTATTCACCATACCGTTGTAGTGTTGTTGTACCCTTTGGTCAGGTATGGTAGGAAAAACTCCTGATCTTATGAAAGTACCAATAGGTCTCATGACTGTATGCGCTCCAATGCTGTTTTCAGTTTTCACTTCAATAGGTCTCATAACTTTTTTAACTTGAATCTAGGTGTTGAAGAGCAGCCTGTGAGGCGCAGAGGACGGCCTCAAAAGGTGAGAGTTGCTCCACCTGCAAAGAAGCTGTTTGAGGAGCCTGGTGCATGAAGCGAAGAGAAAGATGACCCAATCAGTGGGTCGGATAATGAAGCACAATATCAGCAGGAGGATGACGTTGAGACCGACAAGCTCCTCATCTTTACAATCAGATCTGCAGCCAAGCTTCGCAGCATTCGTGTGCAAAATGAGCATAGCAATAGTCGGCTCAGCTCTTCTAGAAAATCAGGTTCATATTATGTGAAATTTCTTTTTTACTTGGGCACTTAGCATCTGTGATTCGGAATTGCAATGTAATTCCCAGCATTTTGTGAAACCATTGGAAAAGGGTTTGACTACTTTGTTAATTAAAGCAATCAAGACAAGGGCACTTAGTTCAGTGATTGCCAGTTTACATGGATACCTTATGAAGAGAATCGGTCAAGCTGCCCATTTCTTTTATTTATTTACAGTTTAATGAATCGGTGCTATTTGCAAATTACAAGATAATACATTTTGGGTTGATTGAAAGTGCAAGCATTTGAATGTTATTTGCTAATGTCTGGTGATGTAAAATTTGGGGCTAGTTTATGAATATTCTGATTTGGGGCTTACACCAACTGGTACATAAAATGCATAATTAATGAATATTTAATTTAAAGATATTTAATTTAGCCCACATGTACATCAGGAGCATGTGTGATCTGTATTGTTAATTTGTTATGCACAGGTGGTGGTTGTGTCTGTATTATTTACCTGGTACTGTCCAGTTGTCTGATTTTGCTTTTTATACTACGTACCATTTCATTCCATAAGTTACTGCATGTTAGCTTCTTTTTGGGGCCGTTTGGATCGCTTAGGAATAAGAGGAATAGCCTAATTCTAGGCGGAAAACATTGGAAAGTGTGTAACTTTGTGAAGTGTTTGGATGGTTAGGAATAAATTTCCGCCTAAGAAGAGGCTATTCCTCTTATTCCTAAGCGATCCAAACGGCCTTGGAAGTTCATGCAAATGAGCACCAAAGAGCAGAAAATTCTCTTGCTCTAGTTATGTTGTCTCTTAACTCTTTTAATCAGGAAGCAATGCTGAAGGGATTAATCTGGAGACTGTTGCAGCCCATTTTGTCACACATAATTAGAACTGATTGGGATGCAAAGTTGTTTTATTATTGTTGTTCCTTTTTACGAGTTTATTTCCTAGTACTGATAATTCTTTACGGGAGAATGCATGTTTTGTACGCAGTGCCGGATTTAATTTTTTTAGCCAGGCCAGAATAAAGTTCACTACATTTAATATAAAAAATTATAAAGAATAACACTTTTGACATTAAAATATTAATTTTAAAACCCAATCTATCTAGAGTTTAGACATCCGTGATCCTCGTAGCAGCATTGTCACTGAATTGATTTTATTTTAATGGAAGAATTGGGTATAACCCCTGAAATCTTGCTCATCTGGAAATAACTCCCTAGAATCTTTGAAACCGGAAATAACCCCCTGTAATCCTATTGTTTTTGGATATAAACACTTCTCATTAGTTTAAATGATATTTTAAATAACAAAAAATTAATATTTAATTTGTTTGACCAAATTACCCTTCACCTCCATGAGACCATAACTCATGCCTCCGATCTCCTCTGTTCTTTACCTTGAGATAAATTGAACTTCGCCGCAACGTATAAATAAAATACTTGCTATGAAGATTGCATTTTACAAAGGTGGTGTAAATATAAAAACTTGACTGGCCCATTTACGAAGTACCCAAAGCCCTGCACTGGGCCGTGCATCTTAATTCTTTGTAAATCCTATTTCAACTGCATCTCAATGCTTTCAAGCTTGCGACCTCTCAAAGCTTAATTTTTTATTATCCAAGGCTCCGTTTGGATGCGTTGAGAATAAGGTAGGAAGAAGAAAGAAGGGAAGAAATTTATTGGGAAGGGGTAAATTTATTGGGAAGTGTGTAACTTTTGTGAAGAGTTTGGATGGTTAGAAATAAATTTATTGGTAAAAAGTGGTTATTCCTTATTCCTTATTCCGGGAAGAAGCCATCCAAACGGAGCCCAAAAGCTGAAGACAACAGGAGATCAAATCAATGAGAAGAATGACAACAATTCGAAAGGGATTAGGAGCATTTTACATATCCGAAATAAATTAAATGAAACGAATGAAAAGAAAGGAGTTGATGGAATTATAAAGAACAGATTTAAGGAGAGGAGTTGTCTGCGAACAGATTTAAGATTCAGTAGCATTATAAAAAAATAAAATCGAAAAGTATAGTACTGTTAGAGTCGGAAAAATAAAGGAAGGATTCTGGCATCTTCACTTGTTTTGGTCATATATCTTAAATATTAAATTTTTTATTTAAAATACTGTTTAAACTAATGAAAAAGGGTTTATATCCAAAAATAATAAGATTATGGGGGGTTATTTCCAATTTCAAAGATTGCAGGGGTTATATCCAGATAAGCAAGATTTCAGGAGTTATATCCGATTTACCCTATTTTAATCAACTTCATGCTCCTCGTAGCAGCATTTGTCATTGAATTCATTTTAATCGACCTCATGCGAGGCTAAGAGAAAGAGAATGCATAAAGTTCAAAAGATGACCAACAGTTTTGAGTTCTAACTACAGGTTTCTATAAGAAATTAAAAAAGCAGTACTTTGAGGTCATTATCTGAAATTTCTTATGCAATCTCTATCACCAAGTACGGATATATTGTGTAAAAAATTCTACAAGTTTTTATACACCATCTTATAGTTGCCAGTACAAGTTGATACCGAGTAAACCGAACCATAGAAAAAAAAATTCAACTATCTAATCATAATTAAAAAAATTTAAGCATCTAAAAATTATTTTACAAACTAAAGAACTTTAATTATGATGTAATAATATGCTCTCTTCCTGTACTATTCTGTATTGTTTTCATGAGCGATCACAAAATGTATTCGAAACTAATTGATGATGTCCTTGATATTAAACTCCTATTATTTATCATTCAGTTCAATCAAGTAATTTGGCTGCTTTTCGTCAAGCAATGTGATCCTTGGTTGGAATCACAAAGAGAATTTTTTAGTAAACAATTGTTGGATTGAAAATATCAAACCCACGTAAAAAAAAATTGAGTGTTTATTTCAAAAATGAAAATTGATTACTATCATCTGCAGTTTTGCCATCCATCGTCATCACTAAACATAAAATCAACACATAGAATAGATAAGGTGAACATTTATAGCGATCAAAATGAACACATACAGACAAATAAGTTCAATAAAAATAAGTTAAATATGCATATAAAAGTCTGAAAAAAAGATGACAACACTTATTTATTTGTAAGTGTTCATTTTAATCGTCTATATGTTTATTATTATTATTATTATTATTTTTTGAAACAAAGCACCCCAAGAAGGGGAACCAATATTATTAAAGCACAAAAAAAAAAAATTGAGTCATAACCAATGACTCGGATACAAACAAAATAAAAGAAAGACTAGAAACTAAACAAAGACAAGCTTCCACACAGTTAAAGCAACGAAATCTACTAACTGAAAAACAACTCCATTTCCCTTAAACATCAACTGTATCGCTCGCATGAGATGACCAGGTTGGATAGTCACCAGAGGAACTAGACCAGCGCCACTTCTGTCTGCTTGTGCTAAATGAATCTCCATACCAGTATTAAGCCCTGTCCAGGTACAATATAGATTGAAGATTTTGTAAGCCAAAGTGCTAAAATTAGGACTGACCTCATTATTAAAAGTTATACTATTTCTGCAATTCCACATAGTCCATATGTTTATCTTATCTGTTTTATGTGTTTATTTTATATTTAGCGATCGCAACTATAATTTCTGTTTCAAAATCACATAGACCGATCACCGAAGAGTTAGTAACGAAAAAAAAAATCGGAAAATATGCGGAGGTACTTCGGTTTTTAAAACACTGCTCTGTTTGTCGTATGCGAATATGCGATTCTTCTGATGGATAATATGGGACCATTTCTTTTGTTTAATTTTTGTTTTCGCCAGGCTGAATGGCTGATGCTTTGATCAACCTTTTCTTTTTTATTAAAATATCAAGATTTATCGTTTCTAATTTGACAATAAAAATAAGAAATCATCGAAATTATAAAATAAAAATTTGATAAATATTTTTTTAATACTTGAAATACATTGTGCGAAAAATATCTTACAATTTTGTGATTCATTTGACAAATGATCAAGTGCTGAAATGACTAGATTGTTAATTTAAAATCATTTGATGGATGACCAATCAAACGTAAACCATATTTGATGGACGATCGATCAAAATTAGAACAAATTTGATACATAATATAATTAAACTATAACAAATAACAGGTTGTCGTGTTGTTAAATTTGGATAGGTGTGGGAAGAAGGGAAGAAGGGAAAAAGTGGGAAGAAGTATTGGGAAGTGTGTAACTTTGTGAAGAGTTTGGATTGTTTATAATTTTTTTTCTTCCCTTCTTCCTTCTTCTACTTCTTCTCAACGCATCCAAACGGAGGCATAAATAGGAAAAACATGTATACAAAATAATAATAACAAAGATTGAAGTTTTGTATCCACATAAAAGGTATATCCATATCCTTTGCTCAGTTTGGATGGTGTGGGAATAAGAGGAATAAGGGAAGAAGTATTGGGAAGTGTGTAACTTTGTGAAGAGTTTGGATTGTTTATAATAAATTTATTCTCTTATTCCCTTATTCCCTTATTCTCACACCTCATCCAAACGGAGCCCTAATGAATAAACAAACTGAACACTTATATATATATAGAAAATATTTTTATTGGGTCAACTAACTCAACACTTGTAGGAATTGAAATGAACATTTTAAAACAGTCAGATACTTTATTTAAAAAATAAACTGAACCCTTACAAAAAAGATATATTTTTATTAATTCAACTAACTGAACACTTGTAGAAGTTGAAATGAACATTTAAAGCAATTAGATACTCTATTGAATAAATATGCTGAACACTTATTCAAAAAAAAAGTATTTTTATTTGGTCAACTAATTGAACACTTACAGTAATTGAAATGAACATTTAATGCAATCAGATACTCTCTTAACAAATTGAACACCTATTAAAAAGATATTTTTATTGGGTCAACTAATTGTACACTTGTAGTGATTGAAATGAACATTTAAAGCAATCAGATACTCCATTGAATAAACAAATTGAAAAGTTGTAAAAAAATATATTTTTTATTTGGTCAATAACTGAACAGTTGTAATGATTAAGTGCTCTATTATAACAATCTAATTGAACACTTGTAGTAATAAGTGTTCTATTATTAGTTTTTTATTAAAAAAATAAGAACTCGAGAATGCTGATATTCTTAGATCACGTACAAGAAATAGCCACTATGTTAAACAAACTTAACACTTATAAAAATAATTCTTTAAGCAATAATACAATTTTCCAATATTTGGCCTTCTAAACAATATCAATGTATTTTAACAATTAATATTCAGTATCCAAGAAGTATGTACTAATTGTTAGTTTCTAGTTTTCTATATAATACAAGAATAATTAGCAAATTATAATTAATTGTTTATTTAAAACTTACAAATTGAGAGAAAAAACTTAATGTGATTGCAAATAAAAAAAACAATCAAAATAATTTCTGTAATTTTTTATTAAGAAAATAAAGCCGTCTACAATCAGTGCATTCAATTTTAATTAGTGAACGCAATTTATTTAGTGCATATTCATTTTCTTTTTTCCGCAAAGTAAGGGACATTTAATTTGGTAAACAAAAAGATAGGTCATAGGTGCAAAGAATTGTGGACTTCAAAACTTGTGGAGTTGTGTTGAACCAGTAGCCCTTTTAGAAAAATATAAAAGTTTATAGTCCTTTCTGATATTTCGATAGATATTTCAGCCCTTCTAGAAAAAAAAGTCCCATATCCGCCCGAAAAATAAAAAAATAATATTAAATTAATATAATATATTAAAAATAATATCAATATAATAATATTTTTTAAATAGTATCACAAGATCGGAATATTGCGGTCGGAATTCCAGATTTCGATCTTAGCTAAGATAGGAATCTCGAATTCCAATCTTAGCTAAGATCCGAATCCGGAATTCCGATCTTAGAAAAAAATAATATTTTAATATTAGAAATAATATTTAAATATTAGAAATAATATTTAAAAACAATATTTAATTAAAATATAAATAATTATTTTATTTAATTAAAAAATGAATAATTAAGTTATAAATTTTTAATTAATTTACATTAAAATTATAAACAACCATTTGATCTGCGTCTTGAGTGTCGTCCTCTGTATAGCCAATAAAAGACTCGAGAGTTTGTTGTACGAATCTTCCCACGATCCGAAAAGATGTTTGATTGCTCTCTCTCTCGCCTATGTCAAATCTTGTTATAAGTGGGCACCACATTCGGGTATTCTTTCTCCAATAGAGATTTCACACCCGGTAAGGAAATACCGACATCTTTCTTTACTGCATTTCTGATACAGTTGGCAATAACTTCAGCCGTTAGATTATCATGTGTGAAGTCTCCGGTCCTTCTCACGCATGTATGATCTTGTTCATTCGTTATTATCTTCCAAAATTTATAATTTTAATTTAAATTAATTAAAAATTTATAACTTAATTATTCAATTTTAATTAAATAAAATAATTATTTATATTTTAATTAAATTTATATTTAATTAAATAAATTAATTAAATATTATTTTTAAATAATATTTCTAATATTTAAATATTATTTTTAGCTAAGATCGGAATCCAGGATTCCGTAATTGCGGTCGGAATCCCAAATTCCGATCTTGTGATACTATTTAAAAGAATATTATTATATTAATATTATTTTTAATATATTATATTAATTTAATATTATTTTTAAATTTTTCGGTATATCTGCCTACTCCATTTGAATAGCCCAGGAATCAAAGGCCTAACAACAGGCAAGATCCATTACTAGTTGCAAATAATATCCAGCCCAACCCAGTATGAAGGGACCAGATCGGCCTGGTATCCAAGTCTCTCATCGACTCGGTGTGACCGTGTGAGTGTGAACAGTGAATTCGCGATCTGAGAGAATCTTATGTCGTAAAATTCGCTGGTCCAATTTCCCACTCTTCTCACTTCTGACCAGTGTAATAACTCTCTAATTCCTTTTCCCTCCAATTTTCTCACCATTTCTAGGGTTTCACTTCTCCGATCTCCTTCCCTCTCTCTCCCTCTCTCTCTCGCGCCATGGAGCAGGCCACAGTTCCTTCGGAAACCTCAGTTCGTCGCCCGGTTTGTCTTCCTCTCTCTCTTTCCCACCCCTTTTGTTTGGTTGTAAGGTTTTCAATTTCTAGCATAATTTGCTCCAGCTTTGCTAGCTCAATGAAAGCGATAGTCTTGTGTGGAGGTGATGTTTCAATTTTTGTATACTTGTCGTCTGGAACTGTATTATAGCCGGAAGAAGAGCCGGATTCGTTTTAGAATTTAGATTTTTTTTTTTTTGGGGGAAGAAAATAGGCTTTGCTTACTTTGGGTAAGATTGGTTCGTTTTAGTTACTAAGTGGTAGCAACTGACAAAGAAGGAAGGATGGGAATTAGAATTAGATTATGTTTCCTATAGAAAGGAAGATGCTATTTAGAGCTACTCGTACTCTTCCTCTCTTTAGAAGTGTGCATTTGATTTTCTCAATTTGAATATGTCTAATTACAGGGAGTGTAGATATTACCAAGCAATGTTGTTTATTTACAGTCCTGTCCTGCTGTAAATTTGCCGAAATAAAGCTTTATCACAGAAACGTTGCTTTTGCTCTTAAGTTGTTCATCCTGTTCCTGCTCGGCTTGCACACTTCCCTAAGACCTGTTCCTCAATTTGGTAGCAGGATCTGTCTTCCTTATCAAGTGGCTTCTCAAAGTTTCTTCGACTCTTTTTCTTTGGTCGGTATAGTATGTTGTTTACCATTAGTGTATATATTACAGGTAAACTAATTTGGTTATGGAATCTTTTATCATGATTGTGCTCAAATTTGGTAAGTTTAAGGCTAAATATTTCTCCTAGTTACACAAAATGAGTAACGAAGGAAGCAAACCCGATCAATGTTGAGTAGATGGCGCATTTTATAATCTTAGCGGGGCTTAATTGAAAATTCTTTTGGTTAATTTTCCAAAATTTGGCTTGATGTTTCAACTGAATTTTCTTTTGTGATGCTGCAGAAGAGAGGTAGGGTTCTGGAGCAGGAAGAGGGAGCGGAGCCAAGCAGATCAACTGGGTCACCAGATGATTTGTTCAATGGTGAAGATGATTTTGTGCCTAAACCAAGAAGAAAGCGTGGACCAGCAGCTCGTGCTGCTGGCTGGAGTGATGATCAGCCATTGATAGGTTCTCTTTTTACTGATATACAAAAATTGGATATTGTTATTCCAGGAAATAAAATATTGTGCTGGTATTGGCTACTCATTTTGGTTCTGTTTTAAGGATCCTTCTATAATGACGATATTTCTCTCCATCTTACCTTGATAGTAGAACTGAAATGTATATGTATAGTAGAGAGATGTTCTGAAGACCTATTTTGAATTCTCAAGGACTAGTATAGTCAGAATGTTCTATCCAGAAAAGTAGGTTTAGATTTTCACAAGCAAGCATTGTTTCAGGTGAAAATCAGGTGTTGAGTTGTAGTCATTGTAATAGTAATATTGATCTTTAATATTTTTATGGCAACGAATCTCAATAATCTTGCTTGCAGATGCAATTAAACATAATGGGAAAGTAATAAACCATGCCGTCAAAAAGTGGGTTGAAAAGTATGAGGCAGATCCCAAATCTTCTTTGATCGATCTCCTCACAATGCTTTTCGAGGTAACACTTTGCACACTGATTTTACCCCTTTATCATCGCACTTGGAAGTGTTTTAACTTTTAAGTTTGTATATTACGTACTGTTTTATTTTTGTCAGGCTTGTGGTGCAAGGTTTCGACTAGATCGGGAAATCATTGATGATGTCAGTGTTGATGATGTTGTCATTTCTCTCGTTGATCTTGCCAGAAATGTATGTGCTTTGGTTTTTCTGACCAGAACATATCTTTTATTTTTTTGGCGCTAAACTGTTTTCCATGAATTTTCTCAGTAATTATATGAATCAAAGAATGTTTTTGCAAAAATTATCCAACACTACTCTTATTATTTTCCAATAATGCATATGACTCCTCATATATGCAAGTTGAGTTAACACCCGATCTTCTGGGAAAATTTGCTATTCGCAGTCAACCTTTAAACTAAGGAAGAGATATATTCTGTGAAATAGTGAAAATTTTACTCTACTTCCAATCACATGAATAGGGTCTGATCACATTATAATTAAAATTGAAGTAAAATCAAGCAATAACATATTATGTTGCTAGATTTTATGAAGCTCTTTTGTAAGCATAACACTCTTAATTATATACAATAGATAGGTGCTATCTAGTTTCTTCAAAGAAAAATTATATATTTCTTATTCAGATGGTGTCTGGGGATCATAAACTTTATGTTTACATTTGTATAGATTTTTGGGCAACTGTTACTAGATTTTTTGAGTTACTTGTAATAACAGGGTCTGGTGGAAGATTATTACAACTCAAAACAGAAAGAGCTAAAAAATTTTAAGGATAATCTAGGGGCATTCTGGGAAGATCTGGTGTTAGAGTGTCAGGAAGGGCCTTTGTTTGACAAGGCAGTCTTCGAGAAATGTGTGGACTATGTCATTGCATTGTCATGGTATGCACCTCCCTTTTTTCTTGCTGAATTTGAATTTATGGGCTCAAGTGGAATTTAAGTGAATCTGTATATGAATAGTTTACTTTTGTATGGTCCTTTTTTTTTGTTGATTACTCTCTTAGTTAGATTATTAGCTCAACAGGGAAAAGATTAATCAGTCTATCTGGAATGTTTCAGAATATTCTAACAAATGTCTTGAAGTACTTTTATTAAGTTAAATGAGATATCTATATTTGCATTTTTTTTTCTGCAATAAAATAAATAAAGAATAGGCCACGTCAGATATATTCAGTTCACATTTGCCACACAAAGTTAATTTTGTATTTGTAATTTGGTACATTTATTTGTAATAACTGTACAATTATTGGTAATAACTTATAACTTGTAGTGTTTGAATTATCAAAGATGAAACTAGGTTAGAGCTAAAATAAATATTGCAAGGTATATAAAATAGCCTTCATCCTTAGCGTTCTTTTGGATTTGAAAATTAAGAGAGATGTTAATCGCTGATTTCTAAATCATTATCCCACTGTTTTCAAAATTATACATACTTGAAATATATGCAGCTGAATTAATCTGACCCCTATATGGCTTTACCTCTATTATTTTTGGAATTGGAATCTCTCCCTGTGCATATCTATAGTATTCACAAGCTACACTTCATATTTTTCAGCACACCTCCTAGGGTTTACCGCCAGGTCGCCACTTTGGTTGGTCTTCAAATTGTGACAACTTACATTTCAGTTGGGAAGACACTAATCCAGCAACGTGAGACTACTCAGCGTCAATTGAATGCCGAGAAGAAAAAGGGAAATGATGGGCCCCGTGTGGAATCACTTAATAGGAGGCTGCAGGTCACTCATGAGAAGATAACTGCCTTGGAGGAGATGATGCGCAAAGTATTTACAGGGTAAGGATTTATCAGGGTAAACAGTACAATAGCTGGTTCAAGTCTAGTTGATAAAGTTTACTTGTATAAGCCACAAAGTTATTTTTTATTGACAATATAGATGCTAATTTCAAATACTCTAGAACATTTTCTTTTTTTTGAAAAAAAAATATTCCCCCTTCTGCATCCAAAGAAAGCCTTTATTTAAATGTACAGAGAATGGACGTTGAAGTGACTATTTCTTTTTCTTTCGTGAGAAGGGATTTCTTATCATTTTTAATGTTTTGTTTCAAGGTAATTCTGGAGTGCTCAATGGTTAAGAACATGTGTGTATGATCCTTATTTTTCCTTATGCTGAATGGTTAAGAACATACTGTGTTTTGACCACCAATTAGCTTGAGTTGTTATATCGAAAGAGCATTTCTCATAAGTTGCTGTTATTTTTTCAGGTTATTTATTCATAGATATCGAGATACTGAGCCTGAAATTAGGATGTCATCCATTAAAGCTCTCGGTGTATGGATTGTCAACTACCCTTCGCTTTTCTTGCAAGATTCGTACTTAAAATATCTTGGTTGGACGTTGAATGACAAGGTATTTCTTTATTGGAGGCTGTATTACTCATAAATAATGTGTGCTTGTGTAGATTTACTACTTGTCATGGAAATTTGTAGAGCCCATCTCACCTCTTAGCTAGGTGGTGTGGGAGAAAGGGGAGAGAGAAATTTCCTAGCAATTACTCATACGCTAAAAAATTGAGAGTACCTGTAATTGGACCAGCATTGAACTGCATATTGTGGGTATTCTATGAGCGGTGTCCATGATGAGTCCATTCTATTTTCCTCACCTCCTAGCTGGAAAAGGGAAAAGGGATGACCAATATTTGAATTCTATACTGCTTTAGACCACCACTGGACATTTTCTCTATCAATTTATTGGAGATTGTCATTATGATTATCATGTCATGCGTGATGCTTAGTAAAGCTATTGCTCTAATCTCATGCTTTTCCTTTTGTAGAATGCCTTGGTCAGGAAAACCTCGGTTCTGGCTTTGCAGAGCATTTATGAGATAGATGACAACATACCGTCTCTGAGTCTCTTTACAAAACGTTTTAGCGAAAGGATGCTTCAGATGGCTGACGACATAGACATTTCAGTGGCTGTGTCGGCAATTGGCCTTCTAAAGCTTCTTCTTAGGTACGTACTGTTAATATCTACTGCAACACGCCAATGCACATTCATAATTGGGATCTTTCTCGTAAAATAATTATTTTTTATTTATATGGTTCTTTTGTTTTGTTTGTCTGAATATCAAGGGAGTTGACATTCGCTCGTAAATGTAGGCATCACCAAGTGATCCCAAATAGTAAATCTTTCAACGTACTTTGTGCCGTATGAACTTTGATATATTATGTAAAATGCCGTATGCACTTTGATATATTATGTACCTTTCTGGCACAAGTTACTTCTATATATAGTAAATTTTTTTTTATCCAATATACTGTCACTTCCCTTTTTTTTTGTTGATATTGGCAATTTCGGTGTAGGCATCAGCTATTGACTGATGATGAGCTGGGTCCCTTATACGATCTGCTTATAGATGAGCCTCCAATGATCAGGCGTGCTATAGGAGAGTTGGTATATGATCATCTTATTGCGCAAACTATCAAGAACTCTCAATCTGGGTCAAAAGGTAATTATTTATTTGTTTTTGCATGCACCTTTGGTTGTTCATACTTCTGCACTGTTTATAGGGCCTGTTCAGTGTCTAATTTTGTCAAACCATAAAAACAGTTGATCTTGGAATGTTGCTGTGAATTTGTAGCAAACTTGACATTGAATTGCCAAAATTCAATTTGTAGTTTGGGTGAAAATATGTTCACTGTAAAGGTGGGTGTTAATGCATGTGAAATATTAAACAAAATGGGACAAAAAGTTCCTGGCACAACTTTTTTCTCCTTGGCCCACATCCAAGATAAAAGAATAAAATAAAATGTTTTATCATAGACACATGGTTCTTTCTCTACCCCTTTGAAATAGCATCTTGAAAAATGAACAAGACATGATAAAAGGAGGGAGAACCAATGAAGCCAAGCAAAAAATCCACTCTGAGTTGATAATCCGAAAACCACATTTTTTTTATCCCTTTTTCTCAGTTTTTGGTTTTTTCTTCTCAAGATTGCCATGGTTTTGTGAGTGTCCCCGGAACAGTTGATAATTTTTTAAATTATGGTCTCGCTGAAATCATGCAATCTATGTCCAAAGTTACAATATCAGGAAGGCCTTTAGTGTGTTGGTGAGCTTAGTTTATCGGTGCTTAAATATTATCCCAGTTGATTTCTATAAACTTGAACAAGCAAGGGGTTAGATGTTGAAAATCATGGTAAATTTAGATTATGGTTTGATTATAAATGCTAAAACTGAAATTTCAATTGTCTATTTGTCTTTCAGATAGTGATGGTGAGCCATCAGAGGTTCATATTAGTCGGCTTTTACAAATTTTGAGGGAATTTTCTGATGATCCAGTTCTGAGTGCTTATGTAATCGATGACATTTGGGACGATATGAAGGCTGCCAAGGTATGTGCTCCTTATATGACTTTTTTTTTTTACCCTTTTCTGATCCATTTATCTCCTTAATGATTAAGGGATAAAAATAGTGTTTTTGTATCACCGATCTAACTAGTATGTTATATGTGTAATTTCTTTTATTTGGTATGTTTCAACAGGAATGATCTCTAGTGTTTTCAACTTTTGATTCTTTACTATTTGCTTCAGCAGTTTTAGTCTTCTAATTTGATTCAACCAGGCCGTAGGTCATTTTGTTGAATGTGAGCCTGTAAGGGGTTTCAAACTTCTAATTAAAAATGGGATTCCTATTTTTGTTCTTCTTGCATCATTGTTTACATTTTTGGTTCTTAAACATAAAGACATGTTATCATATCTTCATACATATTGCTAGCGTCTTTACTTATCGAGTGCCTTCTATACATATTGGTGGCAATTTTCCTTGTTCTCAGCAACTGTAAACAACTCCTTGACATTGCAAATTATTGTTTAGTCCATCTTAACAAACCTTGATTGTGTTTATTTTTAGGATTGGAAATGTATTATATCTATCCTAAATGATGATGAAGAACTTGCTGACATTGATGGTACCAACCTTGTCCGGCTTCTAAATGCATCTGCCAAGAAGGCAGTTGGAGACAGAATTGTACCAGCCATGGACAACAGAAAGCAGTACCTATCGAAGGCTCAAAAGGTGAAGAACATTGGGGGCTGTTTGGATCCCACCGGAATTTGGGGAATTTCATATTCCTAGGCATAAATTTATTATAAACAATCCAAACTCTTCACAAAGTTACACACTTCCCAATAAATTTATGCCTAGGAATAAGAAATTCCCCAAATTCCTAAGCGATCCAAACGGCCCCATTGTGCTTAGCCTTCATTTGTGCATTATTATTATAGTGTTATTGTTATTGCTTAAATTGCACCGATATGTTTCAAATGTTAGTAGTGCAGTGGTATTGATAGAGCATCCTTGCACTGGTGAATAGTATCTTTATGCTGTTTTTTTGGTACGAAGTGTGTTTCTTAGTCATTTTTTCCAATCCGTAGGTTGTACATTTGAAAATGTTAACAATAAGTATCACATGGCATGGGATGGCACTATCATTAGAATACATATCAACAATTTGTCTCGTATTAATATATTGACCATAGTACCACCCAAAACTAATTTTAATAACCATTCCTGTGTTGCAATTTCATGTGTTACATATGGTATCCACCAGATTATTTTGATTTGTAGCTTTCCCAATGAAGTTGCAATTAGGCCTTGATTAAACCATATTCTGCATCAGCTCTACCATTTAAACTCATTGTAAACCATATTCAATGAGTTTTTCTTGCTTTATATTAAAATTTCATCATATATTTGTCATTTTAGCTCAATTTGCTCTTCATAGAACCTACAGCAATAAAACATGACCGTTTTTAAACTCTACAAAATATGCTAGTCTAATGCATTAAGGGATGTGTAAATTGTAGGAAGCATTCGAGAACAATAGAAAAGAATTAACCTCAGCCATGTTAAAGAGTTATCCCCAGCTCCTGCGCAAGTATGTGGCTGACAAAGCTAAGGTTTCTCCTCTGATCGATATGCTTCCTCTGCTGAAGCTGGAGATGTATTCTCTTAAGAGACAGGAACAGGCAATAATCTCTTTTCTCCTCCTATTTTATGGAAGTTGTTGGAGCTGTTTTAGGTGACATTTTAGGAAGTAATCAAATGGTTAATTTAGGCTTAAACTCGGTTTATGTTGTGAATTCGATCTTATTGACATTACTATATCTATTTTTCTACTGGTCATTATGAATTGACATGAATTGGTATGGTGACTGGTCAGTCACTGCCGTCTCACTGAAGATGGTACAGACTTACAGTTGTATAAGGTGGCAATTTTAGTTTTATTTTACCTTTTTCGATGTTTAAGCATCAGATGAGGTCACTGTTATACTATTATGCAAGGGGCACAACCAAATTTTCAGCCAACAATTAATGGTCTTCAAATGGTGCAAAAGCCCATAGCTGAGTTCAGTACTAAGGGTTGGTTCAAATCATCCAGTAAAGTATATGTTCACATTTTGAAATTTTTTTGCGCAATCATCAAATGTAAATATCCTTATTGTATGATTTGACTTTTCAGAATTTCAAGGCACTTATGGATCTGATATCTGATGCATTTTTCAAGCACAGTGAAAAAGCTACCCTGAGGTCTTGTATCAAGGCAATTGTTTTTTGTTCAATTGAAGGTCCTGCAGACTTACAAGATTACACACAGAGCAAACTAAATGATCTAGAAAGTGAACTTGTTTCGAAACTGAAGAATGCCATAAAGGAAGTTGAGGTATATATTAGAGATTTCTCAACAACCATCTTAAGGGGAAAAGGAGCGATGTAAAATTGTTGTGTTATGTCGTGGAAGTAGAGCTGTTTGTATAAATTTAAAAAAATAACAATTGAAACAAGATATTGATAAAGCTACACTGTTCCCCTTCAGGTTGAAATAATCAGGGATTATAGGTGTAATTAAACTTATACTATAGGCGTTAATCTGGCAGTGTAATCAGGGCTATGGTATATAGGTGTTAATCTGGCAGTGTAACATTACTGGACCTGACTGATCACCGTGTCTATATCTGGTAGACAGTCTCCAACTCTATCTTATCTTCTGGTGAATATACGAAAAGTAGCATTCTGTAAATTTGACTTTTTTCCAAACTAATAATTCAGGCTCAATTTGTTTTGCTTAGGTTGTTTTGTAAAACTTCTGTTCTATAATGATATGAACCTAAAAAGGCCTTTTTTAACAATAAAATTGGGATCAATTTGGTATTATTTTAGTTTTGCAGATCAGGTGATGGTAAAAAAATTTGGTAGATACTTGGTATTGTCGTTCTCTTACACCACTGTTTCATTGTCAAAACAAACCTTTGTTTTCAAGCTGTCAACATACAGAAACTCAATTTCATACTTCTAATTAAACAGCTACTGTTTTTCTTCATTCTGGTTAATTTTTCTTTTCAGGCTGGGGATGATGAATATTCGCTTTTGGTGAATCTGAAGCGACTTTATGAGCTTCAGCTGACAAAGCCTGTGTTAAGTGAGGGTTTATTTGAGGATATGGCCGGCATACTTGGTAGTTTACCTGAGATGGAAAATGAGGTACACCATAACTATGCTATGCTTTCTGGGTTTAGGTTGGGTTCCAAAAACCAGATCCTGCTAAACCTTAATTTATCTGACCCAAATTATTATATATTTGGTTGAGATTTGAATTCAAGTCTACTGAATCTTACATAAGAGCTTTACCCAACCTACTTGACATCGTAAAAGATGTAGAAACTTGGATTTTGATAAGACTTATCTTGAATTAATAATTTGCCTCACCTGCTAAATTACTCTTCAGGTAAAGAGTTTTCTTCTCTTAAACATGTACCTTAATGTTGTGTGGTCTCTTCATGCCATTGATGGAGATAACCCTGATGAGGCATTCATGGAGGCACTTCTAAGCAAGAGAAATATGCTGTTTCAGCAGCTCTATTCCTTCACCGAGACCCTTCTAGAGGCTCAGTCTGAAGGAAGAAGCACAAGTGTGCTTTCTTGTCGGGTATGTTTCCAGACATTATTTTAGTGAGTAGGTTTGGTATTGTACCTTAGCAGAATGAAAGTGCTGATCTACATAGTTTTTATTTGAATCTTTAAGTTTTGGGTAGTATGTATTATAGTTATAGTGTGCATTCTCTTCATTTTCCTGTTTGTATTGAAGTCTTTTTAATACCCTATGTTAGTCTTACTCTTTGCATGAGTGAGATGTAGGATGGGCTGTGTATTAGAGTAGGTCCAATGACAGTAGCTGGCTGGCCTTATCCAATTTGGCTTTTTTTTTGTTTGTTTTTTTTTTTTTTTTGGGGGGGGGGGGTTATTTGTATATTAGATAGGGGTCTGTTGTTGAAGGGCCAATTTGGTCATCATTGTTTTCTTCATTCTTTCCATAAAGACCGATAACAACAACTAAGCCTTTTGTCCCAAACAAGTTGGGGTAGGCTTTTTCCATAAAAAACTGAACTTACTCTAAATTTCTGACCTTAATTTTTGGATATCTGAGGTTCTTGATTGTCTAGTTGCTTTCATTGAAAACCAATATGAGGATGTTTAGCAGGAGTTTGAAATTTTTTAGAGTAAGAAATAAAGCAGGCTTTTGTTCCATGATATTCTGTTTGTGTTCGGTTAGCATGAAATAGTGGAAGAGTGAACTTGAGCCAATTCCAACCCATAGAAAAGCTGCTCTTCCGCAATTTTATGTCTTCCATGTAATTAGTGAAGCGTTGAATGCAGATGGGCTAAGTACAATTTCAGTCCAGATTCCATTCAAAGAAGGCCACTCTTTTGACTTAATAGATTTTTTTATTATTTTTTTTTTTTTGGGGGGGGGGGGGGAGCGGGTTGTACTGAAACCCTTGACAGATCATGTGGAAGGATGCTGATTGTACTTTCATTCAAAAAGCTGTGCTTTTCAATTTTTATTCTCTGGACATAATTTACTAGAAAGGGGCATTTTTGGTTGTATTGTAGGTGTGTATCATTACTGCTGAGATTTGGTGTTACT
Source organism: Rhynchospora pubera (assembly GCA_028095005.1). Lineage (NCBI taxonomy): Eukaryota > Viridiplantae > Streptophyta > Magnoliopsida > Poales > Cyperaceae > Rhynchospora > Rhynchospora pubera. The sequence goes on from CM051461.1 coordinate 185,116,324, forward strand.
TCAAGAATGAAAAGTTCTTTTCAACAAAACTGCAATATTTGGGTTATACACCAGATCTGCCTATTGTTCAGAATTTTTGGAAGCTTTGTGAAGGCCAGCTATTTTTATCAGGTACATTATAGTTATTGTCTCAGAGACAATTTTCTAGAAAGCCTTAGCATCCTTTTTATTGCCAGAACTACTCGCAATTTTATCGTGGGCCATCAATTTTTATTGCACATCCTATTGCTGTAATGCTACGGATCTGTTGTTGAAAAACCCGTGAATGTTTCCATTCAGATTTTCTGTGCTAAGGTATATTTCGAAGTTTCAGATGAAACAGAGGATGAAGAGGCAAATCAAGAATACATTGAAGAGACCAATAGAGATACTGTCATGATAGCGGCCGCTAAATTAGTTGCTACTAACACTATCCCAAAGGCAAGACAGACTACTATAGATATGCCATTTTGTTATAGTTCTTTTGTGTCTTTGACCCTTTGTTCCAGAAAGGGATAGGGGAGGGGAGGGGCAACTGGTTCCGACCAGGTTTTGTTCCTTGCTTCAAAATCAGAAAATTGGAAGGGGAGGGTTGCGGAATTACACTAGAGAAACATTGGACCATATCCTCTGCAGTGGTCCATCAGAACTGTCCGATCAATGTTGGGTGCCCCTTGATTAATATCGGACGGATCCGTACTGCCCGTAAATGGTAACCGTCGAGATTCGATCCGACAGCTCTTGAGGATATCCGCCCCCCCCCCCCCCCCCAACAAAAAAAAAAAGAAAGGGGTGTATCATTCTTCACCTCCCTCCTTGATCCATTCCATTCCAATGGACTATTTTTTTTCTGGGGCAAAGTGTTAGTTAAAAAGTGGTTCAAGTTTGTATATAAGATTAAACTCTTGAGACTTGTCCCTAGTGCAAAATGTATTATGGCAATAGTTTTTTTGGGAAATTCATTATGTGCTGTACTTTTAATGTTATACTACAGGGATATCTTGGTCCAGAGATAATTTCACATATCACGTTACATGGCGCAAGCACCACTGAGATAATCAAGCACTTGATTACTTCTTTGAAGAAAACATCTACTGAAGAAATCCCTTTCATCTTTCTGGAGGCCCTCAAATTGGTACTGTCTATGGTTGCTCATGTGTGAATACACTGGTGTGCTTGTTGTTAGGCACAGGAATATTCAAAATGGTTTTGACCCTGGAAACACTCTGACATGATTTTTTTTTTGGGTAAGGATATTGAATTGACCCAACTATGTACCGCACACAAATTCTGGAAACTCAAGGGGGTTTTGTCTGGTGTTGTGTGCTAGTCCCACTGTTAGGTTACTAACAACAAGTAATACTAGTTGTGAACCTAACTACAGTATGAACACAAAAGATTGCAATTTTTTGACATCAAAAGTATCCTATTGAAAACTGAAATAAAAGAAGAGAGTAGATTTTCAGTAGAGCAAGAGCTTTGTTGCTAGTCAGGCTCTTCATGTAATTTTTAACAAAAAATGGGCAAAAATAACAATGAGCTATAATTTTCTGCTAAACAGTCATATCATCGATACCGGAGCAGTATTGCAAGGGGGAACCAACTAGAAATAGGCAGGTCTTTATCTGATTGCAAGGAGCTTGCCTCTAGGCTGTCTGGAGCATTTGTGGGTGCAGCCATAACCAAAAATAAGTCGGAGATTATAAAGATCGTGATGGATGGTATTGAATTTGCCTTCTCTGATGCCCCAGACCTTCTTACATTTCTCGAGCTTGCTCTAGTACCTTTTGTTTCAAAGCTTCCGTCAGCTGATGTTCTTGACATGTATGTTTGTTTTGCTTTATTCATTTTTTTCATTCAGTGCTACACAAATATGCTCCCCTTAATTTGATTTGTTTGAATTAAACATTCTTTTCAATTCTATCTTTATTTGATATACTTGACAAGCATGCTGCATGTTCTATTAATTTACCTTCAAGGTAGTACCGCCATCTGTGGCCCTCCAAAATGTGAGTCTTGTAAAACCCCCAATAAAGAACGTAGCAAATTCTTTGTAGTAATTGATGTCCTCTCCTATCTTATTTATTAGCAGAAGTTGTTGAGGAAGGGATGTAGTAAACACTTTTCATCTGTAAAGTTATGCTCATACACACAGTGATGCACATGCACACGCACGCACATCTAGAAATAGATTATTATGAAAACATTTGCAAATGATCTACAGATCATGTGTTCTCATGTCCGAACAGTTGATCCAATACATGTAGTGTGTTCTCGATTGAAATCTTATAGGGTACAATTAAATTACCATTTTTAGAAATATTTTCTTTAAAAATCCTAAAAGTAGTAAAATTTTGTATCCTTTAAGATTTCAATATGGAGAACACATTGTGTGCCTTGGATTGAACATTCAGGCATGAAAAGTTTGGAGTATCAGAAAATATTATTGTTTTGTAGAACAGGGCATGATAAATTTGAAATAATGCAAGCTAAATATTCCTGGGGTTGGCCTAGAAGGTAACTGTACTGAAATAAAATGAGATAAAATTTAGGCAAAAGAATTCTTGTTTCTGAAAGTGTAGCACGGCCAAGCAGGTTACATAATTTTCAACTTCACCCTTCTTTTATTCAATTCAATATTTTGCATGTATTTTGTAATTAAATGGGCCATTTTCATGAGAAATTATTAAGCGTTTAAATTTCACCGAAATAACAACATTATTATTTAAGTCATAACGTGATTTTGGAGCAAAACACATAACACTACAACAACCAGGGATGAAATAACAGTAGCGTTATATTTCCGAAAAATCGGTGATATAACTGAAATTTTTTGCTTTTGATGGCGTAAAAACAGATGGGTCATTCAACTCACAAAATTTCTTTTAAGCCGAATACAAATCCATACCAAACCCTAATTTGTTTAGCTTTTAAAACTTTTGATTTTGTCTATTTTGCTTTTTGACTTGTTGATTTTTTATATTTTAAAATTTTGAACTGATAAGATAGGCCAGTTGTATAATTGCTTTTTTTATACACACTGTTTTTTCTTCGTTATATCACCGATTTTTAATTGTGGGGTTTAATATTGTTATTATATTTATATTCGGATAGGGGTTCAAATGCATAATTTCCAAGGTTTTAAATTGCGATATTTAGTACAGAGTTGATTTAGTGAACTCCATGGAAAAATTTTCTGGCTCCGACTGCTATATAGAAATTTTTCAGTGGGGTTATCTAAAATAGTTAAAAAAAATAAATAATTAATTTATATTGATGCTGATGAAAAGTATGTTATTTTAATTATGGGGTTCAATGATGCAATTATTGTCAGTCCTATTCAATTATCTTTTATATTTTTTCTACTGATTTCCTCCTTTTCTTCTGTTATATTTCTTATTTGTTTGTGCAGATTGAAGGATGTAGAAGTGAAAATAAAAAATTTTAACATGAATGAAAATCCCACTGCTTGGAACCCATACAACAACTTTGTTGCATTTTTGCACGAGAAATATTCCAAAAATGAGACTATACCAGGTTTGTTTCTCTCTTACCAGCATGGTTATCTGTTGGAAAAACAATGCACGTGTCCCTTTGAAGAAGTTTCTGTTCTGTGGTTGAAGTTGGGATTGAGACTTATTGTGTGAGGTCATTCCTGTCCAACCTAGTGGCAGCACCTTACTGTTGTCAGAGTACAAATAGGTGCTACTCATGATTGGTATGAGAATCACCATTGTTCTCACTTGAGTAGTTCTAATAAGTTTGCAACTTGAACCCAGATGTTGAAGAAAAGCCTGTGAGGCGCAGAGGCCGGCCTAGAAAGGCGAGAGATGCTCCACCTGCAAAGAAGCTGTTTGAAGAGCCTGGTGCATTAAGTGAAGAGGAAGAGGATCCAATCAGTGGCTCAGATAACGAAGCACAATATCAGCAGGAGGATGATGTCGAGGCTGACCAGCTTCTCATCCACACAATCAGATCTGCAACCAAGCTTCGTGGCATGCGGGTGCAGAACCAGCATAGCAGTAGTCAGCTCAGCTTTTCTAGAAAATCAGGTTCATATTATGTGCAATTTCTTCTTACTTGCGCACTTAACATCTGATGACTCAGCATACTTTCAATGGTATTCCCAGCATGTTTCGAAACCTTTGGAATCTTGTTCACAATTAAATTGAAATGAAGACGCATTTAATATGGTGATTCCAAGTTTACATGGATGCCTTATGAAGGGAATTGGTTGAGCTGCTTAAGTTTTTTTATTTATTTACAGTATGATGAATTGGCAATATTTGCAAATGACATGGGAATACATTTGGGGTTGATTGAAGGTGTTAGCAGTCGGATGTTATTTGCTAATGCCTGATGATGCAAAATTTGGGTTTAGTTTATAAATATTCTGATTTGGGGTTTACACCAACAGGTACATAAAATGCTTAGTGAATATTTAAGTTAATGATACCTAAATTTAGCTTAGACAATATGTACACCAAGAGCATGTGTGGTCTGTACTGATATGCACCGGTGATTGTTGTAGTTGTACTGTTAAACCTGGTACAGTCCAGTTGTGTGATTTTGCTTTTCATACTTTTACCATTCCATTCCGTCATGTTAGCTCCATTTTGGAAGTTAATGCAAATGAGCACCAAAAGAGCAGAAAATTCTCTAACTCTAATTAAGCTCCTTTTCTCTTTAACTAATCAGGAAGCAATGCTTAAGTGATTAATGTGGAGACCGTTGCAGCCCATTTTGTCACACATAGCTAGGACTGACTGAATGTAAAGCTGTTTATTATTGTTGTTACTTTTTAAAGTTTGTTCCTAGCTTTCATAATTCTTTATGTATGGAGAATACATATTTTGTACAGACGACGAGTGTTTGTGTTAGATAATGAGGGTCTATGTTATATTCAAATATTTGGTTTGTCATTGTAGTTTTAAAGCATTTCCTAATCAGATTTGCAATGGTTCATCTTCTAGATAAAGACTACTGAAGTTTATTATGCTTATTTCGCAAAAAGTAAACTAAAAATGCGAAAATTGTATTAATTATGTCGCATGAACGAAGTAGATGTAATTTTTGTTCATGAACTTACTAAGTGGAGAGTGATGGACTTAAGTTGTAATTAACCGATTAATATACTCCATTGATCCAAATTTGATTTGTGTTGGGTCCTTAATAAATTTTGAACATTAAAATATTTTGAAAATTTAAGTGGTATTCGGCTGTAATTTGTGCCACAAATAGATTAAAAGGTAGAATATTAGTCTTTTTTTTCGTTGTCTTTTTAGTTTTGTACTTGGGCGATTCATGCGAGTAAGCTTTAAGCTTTAATATATATATATAGTTTGGATTGCACGAGAACAAAGAATTTGATCCTTATTCTTATCCAAACTTTATTCTCCTCTATCCAAACACACCCATATATATATATATATAGAGAGAGAGAGAGTTTAGCTATGGTGAGATGCATCACAAAAAAATTTTTGTGAGATGCGATCAAAACTCATGAATCTGGTTTAAAATGATCGATCCAAACCGTGCAATATGATCTCGCTATCGAAATCTTATTGCTGACCAAATTTTACATTTTTTCAAAATTTTTAAGTATTTTTTTCGAATTTTTAAAAATGACAGTTTTTGAATGGTGCAGAAATAATTAGATTAACGATTTTCTAAAATTTCAAAAAAAATACTTACAAATTTTGAAAAAATGTAAAATTTAGTCTACATGGAGATTTCAATAGAGAGATTATATTAGACGGTTTGGATCAGTCATTTTAAACCAGATTCATAAGTTTTGATCGCATTTCACGGAAGGTTTTTTGTGATGCATCTCACCATAGCTAAACTCTCTCTCTCTCTCTCTCTCTATATATATATATAGAGGATTGCTAAAATGCTATGCATAGCACGGATGGCCTCGTGCTACGGATTCGTTCTTGCATTTCATGCTTCAAACAACCGATCCAAACTGTTAATTATCTTCTTCATATTAAAATCTCATTAGAAACCAAATTTTACATTTTTTTTTACTATTTTTCTCAGATTTTTTAAAATACTTAATCTAATAAATTTTGGACCCTTCAATAACAGTGATTTTCAAAAATCTGAGAAAAATAGTAAAAAAATTTAAAAAAAATGTAAAATTTGGTTTCTAATAAGATTTCAATATGTAGAAGATAATGAACGGTTTTGATCGGTTGTTTGAAGTATGAAATGCAAGAACGAATCCGTAGCACGAAGATCATCTGTGCTATGCATAGCATTTTAGCAATTATATATATATATATATATATATATATATATAGAGAGAGAGAGAGAGAGAGATTGGCTAAAGTATACTCCTGCATACAGATCAAACCCGTATGCTAGAGTCGTTTATCAAAATTTAAAATTCAAACAGTCGATCCAAACCGTTCAAGTTGTTCTCCATGTAAAAATATCCTTCAAAACCAAATTTTACATTTTTTCAAATTTTTTTGCTATATATTATGCTATTTTCAAATTGAATGGTCAGAAATACTCCTTTACAACTCCTTTATAGTGTTTTTTTAAAATAGCATAATATATAGTAAAAAAAAATCGAAAAAATATAAATTTTGGTTTCCTAGGAGATTTCAATATGGAAAACAATTTGAAAAGTTCGGATCGATTGTATGCATTTTATATTTTAAGAAACGACTCCAGCATACGGACTATCTATATGCTGGAGTATACTTTAACCAATCTATATATATATATGGAACCCAAATTGACAAAACCAACCTCCAAATTAAGCAATTCATCAATTATATATCGTCAGTCCCAAAATACGGATAAAAATGAGAAATTTGAATGAAAAGATTGGCTAACGTCATATCATTTTCCTGAAAACTTTTACAAAGCACTTGGAACCTTCTAGTTGTGAGGGACTTGATCAAGAAGCATTTAGTGTGTTCTCGGCTTCTCAATGAATTGACAATATCTAGATGGTTGCTTTGGTTGATCAGCTGTTGAGATCACTGGACATTACTTTTTTTAACAATAAGTAAAAATAATTTTCCTTCTGCAAATAATACAACCACTTCAAATCAAATATATGTATCAGATACCAGCTTATACATTTCATTTGACAAGGAAAAAGGTCATTTACAGTTGTCTAAGTAGAAAGTAAATGACTACAAAGAAATGGTACTTCATTTATTTCTAACTATATAACTAGAATTGGGGGGGGAGGGAAATAATCATATCATGGGCAAGGATTAGGAAACCTCGCATGTACTTCATTTATTTCTAAAATTATATCTGTCGCCAGATGAATATCAATTACTTCAATTACTTCTTGAAGTTGCCATAACTTAGTTGCTCCGAAGACCACACTTGCGATTATAGGATGGTTTAACACAAATGCTGCAAAATATAAAAAATGGATATAAGGTACAAGACCCAGACCTCTTTGGCATGCATCAGACTCTTACTTTTCTCATTCTGACTGTTTAGAATGGTGGGGATATTGTGTTTCATATATTTTGCGACATCAAGGTATCATTTAAATAATATCTTATGGGATGGCCAGTTAGGTACATATAGAACTTTTATCTAGCTGAAGGTTATGTGCAGGTTTTGCACAGTACCACCCAAAAGGTAAAAATCTGTGCTAAGCCGAATGGTACATTATCAGTTAAAATAACCATTCTCCGAAGTCTTTTAGTAGTTTCTAAGTTGAAACTAATTGTGGCACACTGAACACAAAGCCACACATAAAAGTATAATATGGAAACATAGCAGCATTATGTAGGAGCTGAATGTACCAATTGCAAGAGACGCAGGAGAGATGCCATAGTTTTTAGCAATTCTCACATATTCCTACAACAAAAAAGGCAATTTTGTTTAACTAACAAGTATGTGATCCAAAATTTTGGCAAGATAAGCAAGCTTTCAGATTATTTAAAAGTTCACAGGTAAGAAGTTAATCATGACAATGAGGATTTCCATTCACCTTTTCAACTAATAAAAAAATAAGTACTAATTGTTTCCAAATTGGAAAGTATTGAGTTCCCAAAATGAGGACTTGGAAACTATGCAAGGAGATTGAAATAGGAGTGATAATTTCAGGACAATTTGTGTAATTACACAAATTAAAAGCTTCGCACCACAAACTCTCAGGGTTCAAGAAAGAACATCAAAATAGCCTACTAGTAGAATGGCAAAATTTGAACTCACCAGAACAGCAGCTTTCACTACCGGATCGGAAAGCTTGTATCTAGATTCGCCTTCTGAATATCTTCCTGTAGAAGATAACAGGTATGACTAATGTCCAGCAATATGAGAAGTAAAAATGAAATTCAATATTACTTTGCATCTATTGTATGATTTTGACCTCTGAAGATATTCAATCGTGCATCAGGGGGGGTGCCACCAGACGAGAAGTATTTACCAGAAAGAATACCCATAGCCATTGGGCTGTATGCCAACAAGCTTATCCTGAATTTGCTTATTTCTTTTAATTTCTCTCATTGTATAATTAGTTGAGAAGTGATCCGATACTCATGTTTTAGGTACCATTTTCATAATATTTAAAATTCAAATTCCAATCTAGAATGTAAATGGTTGATCTTGTTTTATTTCTACAGAAATGCATTCACATCAAAAAAGAAAATGTGGAGTTCTTTTTGTAATTTGTACTCATGAAGCTGAAAAATCTACCATTATTGTTATTATAGTTCCACCATTTGATTCTTAAGCACCGAGTTATACGATTTACAACATGGTTAGATCACTTTAGAAATAGAATGATCAAAACTTCCTATTCATAGTGTTTGTAATTTGCATTTTAATTATTAACCAAAAAATAAGTTGTGGCCATGACAGGGCATAAAAAACATGGGCATTGGTTCCCTCTAGTAATTTATAAAAAAGGTAAAATGTAACACAGCTCCCACTCCCGCCCCATGTTTTATGGTTTTAAATGCATGGTTGGATTAAACTGAAGCGTAATTGGACAATAGGGCTTAATTAATTAAGGTCAGTGCATTATAGAGGCTTAATAAATTTGATTAGCTGGTGTACGAATGATATAACATACCTCTCATGGTGACAACACTCTGCTAATCCAGAGTCAAAATTTCGGCATAATAAGTTATATGCATTCTGTAAGGATATAGGAGATTAGAATTGCAAACAAGTGAAAGGTGAAAACTCGAATGCCAATTTGCAGAATACCTGGATAGTTAGTATTTTTGGGCTCAGGCTAGAATTCCTAGAAAGATGAAGGAACTTCATAAGCCCATATGGCGTTTCATTACTAAGGCCTATGTATCTGATCTAGCAATCACAGCAGCGAAAAAATTATCTGTCAATAACCATGTAATTTTTATTTGGACACTTCTGAGCGCAAAAGAAAAAAAAAGAACATGCATTGCTGATACAGAAATACATTACATAAGAAAACAAATTTGCCAATGCATCGTACCTTACCATTTTCTATAGCTTTTTGAAGAGCATCCAACTGTTCTTCCATAGGCACAGAGGAGTATTGTTTAGTTGGGTCATACTCTGTCACTCCAAACATGGGAACATACCTTCGTAATAAAAATTATATTCAAATTAAAGTTACAAGAAATGTGTTAAACATTCCAAATGTTATCGAATTTGTTTTGTAGCGAAAGAGGCCTACTAACCTGTCTGGCCAATGGATCTGGTAAAGGTCGATGTAATCAGTGCTTAACCGGAGCAAACTGCATCAAAGTGAAGTATAGGGAGAAAATATATCACCTTCACGTGCATTAAAGATTGAAGGGGAAACAAAAAACTTAATGTTACCTGGAGTCAATTGCCGCTGAAATATTTTTAGAATCCAGTGAATTTGGCCCCCCTCTAATCCATGTCATTTGTCCAGATGGCCCGGCAACCTATTTCATATTAAGCTTTAACTAACAACATCTTAAGTTAATTTTTTATTTGCATAACAACAACCCAGATTTCAGTACAATCTACAAAAACAGTACCGGTCCTGACCAGCATCACAGTACCAATAGTGTATCCAATTTATTTTATCATCAGAGCATCATTCGCTGAATGCTCACCATACTGGCTCATAAACCAGGTCCGTGTTTGTGTTCGCAGCGGAATGTGTCCTCCGTGTGAATTTACATTAATTGACAACCAAACAACCCAGTTGAAACAAAAAAAGAAAAACAATGAGGCTAAAAGATAACCTTGGTAGCTAAGATAACACGATTACGTGGAATCTTTTGATCTTTGATCCAGCGGCCAAGATACTCCTCACTTCTCCCATGAGTATCTCTACGTTGAGGAACAGGATACCTTTAAAGAAAAGACAAAAAATAGAAAAGATACAAATAAATAAGTTCAAAGGAAACAGAAAAATAAAATGTAAAGAAATGACATACATTTCAGCACTGTCGAAGAAATTGATGCCGGCTCGATAGGCTTCATTGAGAAGGCTTAGCGTCTCAGGGAAGGTGTTCTGCTCCCCAAATGTCATCGTTCCTACACATGCACACATGGCAGGTTACTTGTGGTGATTATTACATAGGCACAGGTGTGATATCATAGGTAACCAGTGCCTGGTTTGGAATGCACACAAGGTGTTTGAGGAAATGCCCCACTGAATAATCTCGTCTATACCGTGTGGTATACAGAAGAAATATGGCTTTGCTCTCAACGAAAATGAGAACTTGTGTGTGGGATGTGTGTGTGAGAGAGAGAGAGAGAGAGAGACCAAAGCAGAGCCTGGAGACAGAGAGGTCGCTGGCAAGCTGAAACAAGGGGACTGACATCTTCACTTTTATCGTTTATCTTCCCTTTGCTTTCTCCTCTTGGGTTTGGATTTATTTTGATGTTGTTGCATGCGCTGAGCGATTCTTCTTTGGGACTCGAAGAAATGGAGAATTGGAGATAGTATAGGTAGTGAGAAGTGGAGATAAGCTGTGCAGCTGTCAGCTCCGCGTGTATGAGTGTCCCTGACCACAGTCCAGGCTTCCTTCCCTTCCTGCTTTGATCTTCTACATAATTCTCACGGGCCTAATCAAGTACATCAATCTCAAAACGCACCCAAAAAGGCCTAGATCATGTTTATTTAGTACATAATAAAATTTGTTATCTCATTTATTTTAAAAAATGATAACTGCAATATGTGATTTTATCATCGCTTGAACAAAAAAAACATATAAAATAGACAAAGTGAAATATTTAAATAATTAAAGTGAATACTTACAAACAAATAAGTTCAATAAAAATAAATTGAATATTTAGATAAAAAATTGAACAACAATAAAAAAAAATAAAATATAACTCATAATTGAATAAATGGAACGCATACATTCAAACTGGATATATAAATGAATAAAATGAACGTGTGGAAAAATAGTTGATAGTAATTTTCCAATAAAATCGTTCTCTCATTTATTTTATTTTAAGTTTTAATTTCACACAATAGGTCGCTAAACCCGGTGGTTTTTAAAGGTCGCTAAAAGTTTTGGTTTGTATGCGCGGAACTATTGAACTCTTGTGAGTCATTATTTTTCCGGTAATATTCGATCCCAATTTTTTTTTCCCCAAATTATATCGAATGCATTTTTGAAAGTTTCAGGAATGTTTTCACAGTACGACGAAATAATTTGTTTGACGTATTTAATTCAATCAAATTAATTTTGTATGTACGCAGACCTTAAGTATCTCTTATTTTTCATTTTGACCCTTTATTTTATTCTTTTTGCCCAAACAAAAATGTATATGAAAAATCACATTACTATATGATGTCATAATATAAATCTAAGACGAGGATGTAATATTACTTTTAATTATCATTTTGTTTAATTTACTCATTTCAAAAATTTGTAGAGTCAATATATGCTTAATATGAATTTTCATGTGGTGTAAAATGCTCACAAATCGAAACTTACCAATTGATAACCTAATGGCCATCTGATCAAAATTCAAACCAATCCATCATTTTTGTTGATTGATAGGAACAAGGGAAAGACAATAATGTGAGTTATCTTTACCAAAAAAAAAACTCATGATGCAAAATTGCATGCTTCATCAAAAAGATATATTTTTATGTCACGTGAAGTTGATCATAATTATTTGAGATTTTTGAGGGCTAAACACTCAATCTCCTTGAAATCAACGGCTGAGTAAGGAGTGATTGTCCGAGGCATCTATTTCTGACTCTCTGGAAATGCAAACCAAAATAAAAAAGCAGATTCACCCAATAAAAGCTCGTTATTGGGAGGGACCCATTATGATTTCTCACAGATAATAAGTCATTCACAGATCATTACAACAGCACCATGACACATTGCTACAAGTAATATATTCAATATTGCCTCGAATTTCTCAACAATAAGTGCGTGCACATAAACATCCACTTGTGCCATTACAAAATGAGACAAGACAATTAACATAAGCTAACACAAGTTATCAACCTGTGAGTCTGTATTATTAGTATAATTTCATCATTGCATGGCCATTGGATCTTTTGGTCCATTAAAAAGGACTAGACTGTGCACAGACAAAGTAGATTAAATTGCAATCATGGTGTCTTTCCCATTCGACAGGTCATTTCTCTACTTCTAAATTCTGATATGAGTACAAAAAGATTTGCCTACACAATCCGTTTTAACTATGTATTAATTATTTTTATGTCTTAAGATTTGCCTACATAAGCCTAATTATTTGTTTCATTATTTGACAAAAGATGTAGACAGCAGAGACATGTTAGTCTATTATAAATTTTGTTACTTCTTTATTAATACACATGCAACCAAATAGTTCCATAAATTAAAACTTAAATAATAAAAAATATATATGCATATTTTATTCGGAAACGGGGGGAAAAAAATCTACGCCTTACTTAAAGCTATCACACTATATATATATATAGAGAGAGAGAGAGAGAGTTTAGCTACGGTGAGTCGCGACTCACGGACCCTCCGGTGAGTCGCGACCAAAACTCCTAGATCTAGATCAAAATGACCGATCCAAACCGTCCAATATGATCTCCCTATTGAAATCTCCATGTAGACCAAATTTTTCATTTTTTCGAAATTTTTAAGTATTTTTTTGAAATTTTAGAAAATCGTTAATCTAATTGGTTCTGAACCATTCAAAAACATCAGTTTTTAAAAATCCGAAAAAAATACTTAAAAATTTCGAAAAAATAAAAATTTGGTTTGCACAGAGATTTCAATAGGGAGATCATATTGGACGGTTTGGATTGGTCATTTTGATCTAGATCTAGGAGTTTTGGTCGCGACTCATCGGAGGGTCTGTGAGTCGCGACTCACCGTAGCTAAACTCTCTCTCTATATATATATATTTATGATAAGTATAGAGATTGTGCGAGATCTGTAATGTTGCTTTCTTTTTTGGATAAAGTGGTCAGTAACTGACTAGTAGGTAATGTTGCTTTCTTAATTTAACCATTTATCCAAAAAAAAAAAATGTTACCAAGTTTACATTGCTGAAACAAAATACGAAATTTAGGAAAATCTTTCAAAATTATGGGATGTTGTTGCGTACATATACAGAATATGGATAAATATATGAACAAATGTTTCTTTACAGGGAATATTATAAAATTTAGTCTAGAGTATAATTCATATTTTTTATGCACGGATATCGTGAACTAATTCATATAATTTTGTACATAGTTCACTCTAAGCGAAATCTGAATGAAATTCACCTGATATTAAAAGAAAAGTAATTTGTGCTACGTTTAATTCGGTAATTTTGTTTTTGATATTTATTTGTGTTGGTTTTCAAATAAGTTAGATATAGATATATTTGATCGTTGACGCAAAATATAAAAATTGGGAAGAACTTTCATCCTAGTATATTCCGAACTCAACATTTTCATACAGAAAAAGAAAAATAACTACCACAACAAAACCAAATAAAAAAAGGATGAAGAGTTGTCGATCATGATTTTAAATTTAAAGCATAAATATGTTCTAGTGAAATAATCAAGACTAACTATTCGCATTTATTATTTAATGTCAATTGAACGGTTTGTGGACCCTGGTCAAAAGCACATCCGCAAAACCAAAGCAAATAAAAGTTCTGCTATGTGCCTATGTTAAATTTGAGGTGAAAAGAACACAATCAGAATTTTCATAATAAAAAAACGCCCTCTGGCTTTTGTATTATAATTTGAGGTGAAATTAGAATTGCAATGCAAAGTTAAAAAATAATTAGAAGCAAAAAGCATTTCTCAGTCCAGTACTTCAGTCGCCACAAATATTATATCCAGACATGCAAGAAACAAAAAGCAACAACCAAAGTCAAAAAGACCAAAAGGCAATAATGATAATCATCATCTTTTCTTTTTATTCCTTTTATACATGCACACATTACACATATCCAATCCTATCCCTGACTATTTCAGTTCTCACAAAGATGCCCTTCAAGATTCTCATATTTCTGCGTTTGTAAACAATTGATTTCACGAAAAAATTGAATGCATTTGCGCCAGAAACGGTCAATCCAACACCAGACAGGTCAAATGTGAAAACTTTTTTCAGACTGTACTCATGTACACCAAAAAGGAAATCTCTTAATATTTGCTTTCAATACATTTCCTGTTGTTGCATATCCACAAAACCATAAAATGAAGGGTCAATACAAAATATACACTCGTTCAACCACCCCCATTTTACCAAAAATACAAGTCAGTATTTTTGCACCTCTAAAACTAAACTCAAAAAATACCAAATTGATAAATCTCAAGTGTCCTCAACCTTTAGCCCAAACATTGCACTGCCAAGCCGGTCGGCTTTTTCTTCGTCCCGACCGTACCGGGCACGATGACAATTCCACCGGCGGTACCATGCAATTATCTTGCACACACACAGAAGCACTTACAGGAATCGCCGCACCAGACGTAATTACCATCTTAGTCAAGTAATTATGTTGTAAGTACAACAGCCTAATCTTTCCCTCCATTAATCGCTGCACAAACTCGCCTGGTACCTCCCCAAAAAATTTGTTACTGTTCAAGTATATGGTACCAGCCATTGAGAGTTCTTTTGGTATTGTACCTGTTAGTTGGTTGTAACTAAGGTCTAACAATGCACCTTCATGGACCGGAGAGGTCGGTATAAGGTGGCCTGAGAAGGAATTCCTTTGTAAATGGAGAGATCTGATAGGGAACGAGAATAGTGCACCCGGTATCCACCCGCTAAGGAGGTTGAAACTGAGATCAAGGTAATTTAGGTTGACAAGCTTTGCAAGTGAGGTTTCGACCTGACCCGATAGATGGTTCGAAGAGAGCGAAAGGTACTGAAGGGAAGAAGGAAGTGTTGGTATTTGACCAGACAGGAGATTATTCTTCAAATCAAGGTGAATTAATGGAGATGAGACCTGGTTTGGGAGTCGACCTACAAAACGATTGTGTGACATAATCAATGTGGTAAGATCCCGGAGATGAAACAGTGACGCAGGTAAGAAGCCGCTCAATCTGTTCGACGAAATGTCGATGGTTCTTAAGAAAGGGGAGAATGAATCAGGTAGCCGGCCCGACAAGAGATTCGATGATAGTGCAAGAAATCTAAGGTTTGGGAGGCGAAATATAGAAGGCGGTATTGTACCAGTCACCCGTCCTGGTACAAGAGACAGGTCGGTTAATGCGGTTAACCGACCAATAGAGGCCGGTAGCGTACCAGCCAAACCGGCTGAACCGGCTCGTGGGTCCCCTAAAGAGAGGGAGACAATGCGGCCACCTGAACAGGAGACTCCAGTGAAAGTTGTGCAGGGATCGGTAGTAAAGTCCCAACTGGAGAAGAACTTTGAGCCGGGAAGGTCTGACATGGATCGGTGGATGGATTGAAGAGTTAGGTAGTCGACTGGGTGGAGAATGGCTGAGGCGAAGGAGATAGAGATGTAGATGTAGAGAGAGAAAACGAGGAAAGAGTAAAGAGGAAGCTGGGTTGGCGCCATTGTTGGTTGGAGAGTGTGTTGGGGTTTTGGGTTTTAGAGAAAAGAGAAGGAGAGAGAGAGGGTTTATTAGGGTTTGTCTTTGAGGCGAAGAAACTAAGGAAGAGAAGGATTGGGGTAAATAAAACTCAATGAGAGCTTCTTTTGCACGCGCCACTTTTTTACTAATGGTGCACATGGTGACGTGGCAACCTTGAAAAAATTGTAGACAGTTCTCCTGCAAAGGTAAAAAATCTACATTCTTGGGGCAGTTTGTACAATGAAATTTAGGTGCGTTTGGATGCAACCGAATAAGTCGGGAATAGGGAATAAGAATAAGGAATTTCGGTTTGCGTGTTTATTCTTATTCTTTATTTTTATACTATGGTTTTGTTAGTATAGGAATAAGGGCTCTTATTCCTTATTCTTATGTTGTTTGAGTTGCACAAGAATAAGAATAAGCACGCAAATCAAAATTTCTTATTCATATTCTCTATTCCCACCTATCCAAACACAGAGACGTGAAGAAATCAAGATAATATTTCCAAACTTATGGTGTAAGATAACTGAAATGTGGATTGACCAGTTTTATCATTACTATTATAAAATAATTATTAATTTATTATTATAATATAAAGTCAGTACAAGAAAATCTTCTCTACACTTTTCTTAGGAGCATGAAGTTGCATGTTCTCGCCACCTACTAGTCTTATATAAATTTGATATTGCCAGTCGCAGACATGACGCCAATAAAAATTTAGGAAGTTAACATGGCGCCAATATTAACACTGGTCCACTTTTTCCTCATAAACAAAATCAATGTTTGCTATAAATTTATAGCACGCATCACAATGAAAAGGTTACATGTAATTTTATTGTATGATAGCTGATATATCAAATTAAGAAAGAGTTTATGAAAGAAGAGGGTTTCTTTTAAACCTTTTTTTTTTGTTTTGAGGAGAGGGCATCCATTTTTTTATTTTTATATTAGATAAATTGGATGTCTAAGTCATCCAACTTATTTTTAAATTAAATGTATATGAAAGACCCCCCAGCCGGGTTTCGAACCTGCGACCTTTCACTCAATGAGTCAAGGTGCATTGCTCTTTGCCACTAGACCAAAACCTGGTTCTCAGAGGACATCCATTTTACTTTTATTGTTTTTTAAACTTAAAAAGGAATTAGTTGCATAACTCTTGTCTAACTAAATTCAAACAATGAGCTTTTCTGGCTGTACGAAGGTACATCATTATCAATTTTATGAAATTTTAGATCTACGGCAATTGTATACGCTTCAACTATTTTTAGTTTGAGAACTACTGTCGAGATATGTAAAAAAGAAATATTTTCAAGATTAATTTAGCTGTAACTTAGATATTATTTTTGTCTAAAATTTTGGAATCATTGCATGTGTGTGTGTGTGTTGTGTGTGGTATATTATTTCTTGTAACTATTAAAGCATGCAGAGAAAAAAAAAAGAAAGGTGGAGTAAAGTTCACAAGATGATCAATATAAATTGGTTTCTATATCGCCCGTACAAGTTATGTAAAATGAGTAGGTATTGGTTGGAAATTGGAGTATTGAATTTACGAAATAGGCATTCGTGCAAGGTAATCGATCCCATTTTTTGGATGAATAAAATTATGATGAGTAGAGTAATCATGAAAATTTTAAATTAACACAAAGGATGTTGTTCAGTTCAATGAAGCACCTCAAGGAATGTGAAGATGTGACTATATCAACGGAACAAAACTTAAAAAATGAATTCTTTTGTATTCAAAAAAAAGGAAAACATATTGACACTGGAAACCGGAAAGGAAAGTCAAACTTCCTAGACCAAATGATAAATATATATGGGCAAAAGCTTTGCAGGAATAATGTAAAAATATATTCGTAAATTAAAGAACCGGTTACAAATTTTGCAATATGAATTTTTATTTATTATTATTATTTTTTTTCTTTTGGTAAGAAGAAACGCCCGTAGGCACTTTTGCAACGTGAAATTGAGAGTAAAATTTTGGTAGAAATTGCAACTGAAAATGGTTAGCAGACACGTAATATGAAAAGCGTGAGGCTTTAAATGAGGGAGATGGAAGTACTGGTGCCACCAGTAGGAACATCTCAGAGCAGCACTGCCGATAATGACAAATGGGGCCCACTATAGATTCTGGGGGCCGAAGTGCTCTTCTTAGCTGGAAACGCCAAGTCTTGTTATGCTGGAGAATTTAGGGGTTTAG
This sequence comes from Rhynchospora pubera, assembly GCA_028095005.1. NCBI lineage: Eukaryota > Viridiplantae > Streptophyta > Magnoliopsida > Poales > Cyperaceae > Rhynchospora > Rhynchospora pubera. The sequence continues at coordinate 185,134,455 of CM051461.1, forward strand.
ATTTCGGAGATGCGGATCGTTACTCTTCTTGCAATAAGACTGTGAGAGAGTCTTGGGTTGGAAGTCTGGCATGCTTCGCGTCCCTGCTATGGCACTATCCATTACTGCGCATGTTCTTCATTTCTTTCTTTTATTAAATAACTCCAGCACAAGGTACTCAAAACCTAACAATTTTACATTCTTTATGAACTCTTATTTTAACTTCTAACAATTTTATTTTATCAAAGATATTTTAAAAACGTAATAGAATGACATTTTTTTATCACTTTCCTAACAGAAATGACGTAATATAATATATATTGTCATAAATAACTGTTATGGTGAAAATTTTATTATCTTTTAGCCTATTACAAATGGTAACTACATTTATTAATTGGGTCCAATGTATGGAAATTGCTAGTAGGGTCCACAGTGATCGGTGAAAAAAAATTAAACAAATCAAGAACGTGCAATAATAATAATTGTTCTGGTAACATTGTCCTCTAAGCAATTAAACTTCACTCAATGCTTCAATTTGCTTCAGTATTCTGAATTTCAGTTGACATTGGATGCCTTTGTATGTGCAACTTAGTTGCATCAATAATTTATTTGTCTTTTATGATGTTGGGTCTCTAACATTAGTCTTAGATTAACAAAAAAAAAATAATATCATCTCTTATTAAATGCAAATAATATATCAGTGCGATTATGTACTTTATTATATAGAAATCACCTATCCAGAGGACAAAAAATGGGACTTATCATACACCATATTTTTAATACTCCATGAGAAAATAGAAAAAATTGGACTGTAAGTAATACATATTTTTAATATGATGATTGTTGAGTTGAAAAAATCATTCTTAAATTTCTTTGTGATGGTACAATTGTACAAATTGTCATGGAGCTTCGTCCTTGGTCCTTGTGTGGGTACCTCAAAGTCTATTATTGTTATTCCATTTTACAGTTTTTGAGTTTACTTGGTTTTTTCTCTGTCTGTTCTTTCCCATGCTGTTCTCTTTCTGCCAGGCGGGACCACCGGACCAGCGTGTGTTTACTTGTGAATTTATGATACTATTGCAAAATAATAATGGTTCGTAATAGCCAACAGGTGGCTTAATCATTGCTTTCTCGTTTTGTTTTCAACCCACTCATTTCCTTCCGTCTTGTTGGCTCATGTTTGGCTCTCTTGCTATAAAACTTTCTGATGTTTCCAGTTTCGTTCCATGAGTAATGTACATATTAATGACTGGTATAATGTTGCTTTATGAACACCTTTTAGCAAATTTTGGGAAAATATAATTTCAGTGCAACAGCCTAACAGCACGGATATTATATTCAGAGTTAGTGATACATTTGGATCATTGAGTTGGATTAATAACATGTTAACGTGGTAATTTGAATTTTGGAAACAGTTACTAATTTAAGTTTCAATTGAAATAGCAAAATAGTAGAGTTAGTGACTATTTTAAACTTAAGACATAATGTAGATTACTAATATTCTTATAAAAATTTGATCAAGGTTCTCATAATCATAAGTTCATAACTAGCTAGCTGTGCTTCAACTACAAATTAAAAAGGGAAAAAAAAGGATATTACAGCTGTCTATGACAGGGTTTTCTACACTCGATGTTGATAAAATTGATGCTCGTTTCGTTTTCTTGAAATAAGTCTTTTAAGAAAATAACTAGATAGCCTCTATCTAGTCTGTCCAAAAAAAAAAGAAATAACGCCAAACTAAGATAGAATTTGCTTGCTGTTTACCAGACACAAAGTTTTCTTTTTCTTTTTTATTTATTTTGGGTAAAGTTACTTTGGGTTCAGAATGTCAAAGCTGCATATTATAATGATGCCCATACCATACCATAGTAACCATACCAATGATCTTTAATTTCATTTCTACCGGATGGGACCACAACTTATGACCTTTTGAGGCGAGCAGTTAGCTATAATAATTGGTTCCTTTGTTCATCAACATTTTGTCTCGTCAGGCTTGTTTTTTCTTGGTCAAAACGAGTCGGATCGGTGTATCAAGGCCTCAAGGGCCAACCAATGACAATTGACAACGCCATTTAGTAGAAATCTACACATGTAGCCATGATTGAAATGATTTTTTTTTTTGAAATTCCATGAAATTCATTGATCAAAATAAATCGATTTAATTTCATTTAATCGGAATTTTTATATTATTAGATCCAACAAAATAAAAAATCAATTATAATCAAATGAAATCTGATGTGTAAATCATTTGGATCAAAGCCGTAGTTCAATTTTTATATGTGATGTGTTTGGAAAGGTGAGGATAATATCTAGTATATTTGATTTCTTAGTATTTGGCATTCGCATTTTTTTTTTCTGAGATCCAATATATAACAAATAAAGATGATAAATTTACCTAGATCCAATATATAACAAATAACGATGATAAATTTACCTAGATTTAGTCATCGAATAAAATAATAAATATTTCTTTCCATTTTGTATCTAACTATTTATGCTTCTGTGAATCTTTGAATCCTCATTGAAACAACCGGTACGAATCTGACCCTTTTATTTTCAACGAGATTTGTACTAAACAGAATTCCCAAAGCTCTCCCCTTTACAAACGCTGAAGAATGCTACGTTTTTGTAACTGTGGCACCATCTCGAGCTCACAAGACCGCAGTACAAAACCCATGCTTAATTTGTCACGATTCTCACCTCATCACAGAATTTTGGCATCTTTTCGTGAATCGTGACAAAGCAAATGTCTATTTTTTTATTTAGCAAATTAACAGAAAGCAGTGGAATCTGAAATCGGAAAGTTTTCAAAAGAAGGAAAAAAAATTAGGCTGTGAATGGTACTTTTTAACCGTTTACTCTATTCGTATCGTATTCGATAAGACGGATATGGATAAGATTTTATTTTCGTTAAGTTATCGGGCATGGGTATGGACAAAAATAATTTTATTAATTTATTGGGTAAGAATATGGATAAGACTATTTCGTATTCGTTAATTACCCGTACCGTTAATCTTTATCATAACTAAAAAAATATATAATTGTAAGATTCAATTAAAAAGTTAATAATAAACTAAAATCCGAAAGATATATTTGTAAGATTCAATTGATACGTTAATAATTAAACTAGAAAATTAAATTATGAGATTTGATTGAAATAATACTGCGTTAAATTGGAAAGATATAGTGGTAAGACTCAATTGATATGTTAATTATATATTTTTTTCATTTGAGAAAATATTGTATAATTAGTAATTAATTATGTAACTTTTTTGTGACAATTGACATGAGAAGATATAGTATGATTTTATTATATTTAAAGTATTATTCAATGTTGCACTTTATTAATATATTTATCTGATAATATCATAATATTTATTTATCTCTATTGTATAATATTTTTCATTGAGTTATTAACATTATTATCCATTTTCTACAGTTATCCTACCCTTACCGTTAATTCTTAACGGGTAAGGATAGGGTACGGGTAAGTCAAATTTTAACGGGTAAGGGTAGAGTATGGGTAAAGAAAATTTTAATAATAAGAAGTGTTCAGTTAAATGCGTCAGAGTCGTGCCAGAGTCAGAGTGACGCTAGGAGGCAGGGGTAGAGTTGGAAAAAAATTAATTTGAACCGGATCGGTTCATGACATCTTCTAATTTTTTCATGAGTTTTTTTTTCGGTTCGTAACCCCTTCGCTTGGTTTTTTTTATAACAGTTATATTTCCTCTTGCAACTAACTGAACATTTATATTTAAATAACTGAATATTTGTACTTATTAAATTGAACATTTGTACTTACTAAATTAAACATTTATACTTAATAAAATAAACATGTTTGCTCATAACATTTATATTTTCTGTTGCAACTAACTGAATATTTATACTCAATTAATAGAACATTTCTACTTAACTAACTGAACTTTTTAGCAAAAATAAAACAATAAAATGAACATAGTGAACAAAGCGAACACTTATAACACAGTGAATAATTCTACTACAAGTGAACATTTATATCTAATAAAGTGAACACTTATAATAACGAAGTGAACAAAAAATTCGCGCCGGATGAGTAGAGGGGATAGAGCGCTGGATGAGTAGCGATGACAGTAATCAATTTCCTATCCAAAAATGCAAACCGCTTTCTCCCCTCCCCTCTCCTTTGTAGCTATTTTTCCTCCCCTCCTCTCCCCTCCGCCTCCCTTCTGTTCGTCTAATAGTTTATTCTTCCTAAAAAAATAAGAATTACAAAAGTTAAACAAACTAAACAAAATAAAATATAAGTTTTGTCAATTTTTTTTTCAGATTTTTATATGCATAATTGTATATTCAACTTGTTTTTATTGAACTTATTTGTTTGTATGTTCACTTTAATAACTTATATATTCACTTGTTTATTTTATGTGTTCATTTTGTTCAAGCGATGATAAAATCGCAAATGACAGTAATCAATTTCCGTTATCATTTCTCAAAGAAAATAAGCACATAATAGTAATGGGAATTTTATCGGACCATACTTGATTTCCTAGGCCTGAATTTATTTCAAAATCGTCCCACAAAAAAAAAGAAGGCCCAATTTGTGCAAATATTTGCTGCACTAGTTTCGTTGCTCAGAAAGCCTTTCATTTCAGAATAAATCCCGTTCTGAATCAGCTTGTGCTGAGTCTGTTGGGTTCTAGCCATGACTAAATCTAGATTCCAAATGTCCAATCCAATTTTGGTTTGGTTGGAAACTTTGAATTGTCTTATTTCAACACACTCCGGTCTTTTGATCTGATCAGAATGAGCCTATTTTTGATAGACATAAGATATGGTGCGATAATTACAAACGTAAAATTCGCAACTATTTTGTGCGTAATCCGAATCTTGTGGCGCACGTCATACGGACTGTCCGATCAGATTTGGATAGGCTAAATTTTTTCGGGCCTTGCAATTGGTTACATGCACGGAGCTTCCTCATCCATTGAGATATGATCGGACGGCCTGTGGTACGCTACACGCTGTATCGCGCGCCACGGAATTTGGATCTTTTTGTGGGACTTTTTTTTTTAATATGTAATTTACTAAGGATTATATAACTCGATAAGTTTTATAACCGTCACAAAGACGCAAAGTCACAATAAATTAAAAAAAAAATTTCGTTGTAGACATGATCTATGGACGTATCTACGTTATGTCAGCACACAAAATATTTGAAATTAGAATGTCTTATTATCAGTCGAATTGTTTGAACTTTTCAATAAATTAAATTTTACAATCCTGAGGCATCATCAAATGATGCTCAAATTAAGTGGATTATGAAAATAAAATGTAACCTTATGCTTCGAGTTGACTACTATACCTATCAACCAAGCTTTTTAAGTTTTCAATACTCTTAAAAATATAAATAATTTTAATGTTATTATTATTTTTAAAACCAACTCTTAATCTAGTGACAAAGAATAATGCACCTTAAGTGAAAAAAAATCGCAAGTTCAAAATTCAATTGGGCGGCATATACAATTTAAAAAAATAAATTGGAAGACTAGATCCTAATTTATCTAAAACAAATATCATTTTTCCTTTGTTTTTATACAATACCAGTCAATATATTTTTTCCAGGAAGCCAAATACATCTAGCCTGGGCTAGTTGTCAAAACACAAGGAGCTCATTTAAATTTGGGTTGCATTGATCAGATTTTGGTTATACAAATTTAGTTCTGAAAATATCTAGTTCCGACCTGATTTTTGAATTTACACAAATTTAGTGAATTTTTTATATAAATTATCAAACGGTATTAAAATTTGTATAACACAAACCATTGTCTGTAGAAATTTTAGATTTTGGTTAATACGTTGCACGTGTTAGCACATTTGAACCTTTCAGTTTGCGATAACAATAAACATAATTTAATTCGTCTGAAAATGATTGAAGTATTAATTGCAGAATAGTGAAAAGATACCAGATTCTAAGGACACTTGTGCGGCTGCAAGATTGCGATGCATGCAAAATCCGTGATCACGTATTATTATTTTCTTCTATCTTCTATTGTTTAAATAACATATAAAAAACTAAAAAAAAAAAATAAATCCTTGACATGGAGAGATCTGGACTGGACATGTGTAAGCTATGTGTGGGCCTAAAACGATGACAATCCCAGGCAAAAGACAAAACACTCGCCTTTGACAAAACTACAGCCCCATAAATTCAGAGAAAATAACACTATTGCCACATCACATGTGTAATTTGTGAATATAAACAACTCAGGGATGCAAGTGTAACCAATGGAGAACAAGTATGACCAATTAGTACTCTCCACATCATATATACGTAGAAAGTAGTACATTTATGTTAAATTAGTGGTTTCATGAATACAATTAATTTGTTCCGAGAATCTGAGGCAATTAACATGCACCACAACGCCTCAATCCCAACAATTACTGGAGAGCGAAATTAATGCTTTCAATTTTTAAATAATGATGATGAGGTAAAAGAACTACAAATGGGAGAGGGAATCGCGACCGTTCAATGTGTTCCACCTGTTCGAAATAAGCTGTTCCAACGGTCCGAAGACAAAATGGGTAAATTCCACTTAGACTTGGTGTATAATTTAAAGCTTACCTTACTTTCCCAATTACACGCGAATATGGGGAAAAAAAGAGCTGCTCCAATGAGTTTTGCTGCTACAACTTTTATATCAAATTATCCGAACTTAGTTGAATATATGTAAGAAGATAAACAATGAAAACTAAAGTTAGATAGATACAAGCAATAATTTGGATTATTTCTGTATAAGAAAATTTTAATTTATTGGAATATCTATGTTGATGGTTGCAGCATCAGAACTTTCTAATTTTTTACCTAAATTATCAATCTAATTTTATCATATGATACTAGAATACAGAATATGTCATTATACTTCTTGTTTATCAAAACTTGCAGTTCAATTAGTCCTATTAAAGAAAAAGGTAGTCATCCTAATAAAATTTGCAAGGCAAGATCTTCTAAACTAAAATATATATTTTAACTTATATAAAATAAAAATTTCAAATAATTGAGAAGGGTTTAATATCAATAATTTTGGTGCTAAATAATGCCCTTAAGCGGTTGTATTGAAACAAATTCAAACCATTAATACATTTGATATTTTGTACAAGAAAAACATTGTTGAATTTTCACATCATCAAGAATTTGACAAAAAAATGACATATCATAAATAATTATTTTCTAGAGTTCTTGATCTTTAACAAAATGAATCCTAAGTAGTGAATTAATTTCATAAATTAAAATCCTTTAAACTTTTTCTGATTATGACTACCTATTACAGTTTTTTAGTATTAAAAAAAAAATGTAATTTACGGACCTTCCGAATTTTGCTAAAACGGTACACCAATTTTAGCCGAAAATATCTCCTAAAGGCCCGCATCCCTATAAAAACGAATCTGATATCAAACTTCATCTCTTCTCCCCAGACAAACCCTAATCTCATCTCTTAACACTCTCTAATGGCCAAGAAAAAGACTTCGCACAAGAAAGAGGCGGCGCCAATGGCGGAGCCAACCAACAACCGTACTAACACCTCCAATGGAACAGATGCAACGCACGAGACTAGAGAGGTCGCGCTGCGGGACCCATCTCCTGACAGTGACAAGACTGAGAAACTGAAGCAACTCAACGAGATTCTCTTGAAACAAACCAAGGAGAAGAGAGAACAGGTCAGTCAGCTCCAGTCTCAGATTGAAGAAATGGGTTTTGAGTTTTCCTTTACTTCTGAAACCGAGCGTGAGGTTATGCATGTTATTCTCTCGGCTTTTGTTGTTAATCTGAGCATAGAAATTAGTGAGAAATTAAGGGAGATGGAGGTAGAGAGGCAAAAAGAGGTTGAGAGGGGGTTAGTTTTGGAAGGAAAGATGGAATCTTTGAAGGAGGAGGTGCAATCTGAAATAGAGAAGGGGAGATTGGTTGAAAAGGAGAAAAGTGTTATTCTGGGTAACCTTGATTTGAAAGAGAAAGAGGTGGTGGAGATGGGAAAAATGGTGAAGGATTTGGAGATGGTTAAATCTGACATTGAGAAGAGGTTCCTTAAGGTTCGTGAGGAGAAGGAAGTGTTAGTGGTAGAGGGGAAAGAGAAAGATGGTGTAATTAGTAATTTGAGAAATGAGAAGAATGAAGTTGAGACCGATCTTGGTGAATCAAAGAAATTAGTTGAGAAATTTAAAAGCAAGTTTGAAGAAGAGGTTAAAGATAAAGAAGTGAAAGTGGGTCAATTGAAAAATGAAAAAGAGGCACTAGAGGAAAAGATTGTGACCTTAGAAAAAGAGCGCAAGTTAGAGATTCACAGGCTCAGTTCACAAACAGAGGCATTAAACCAGAAAAATGCAGAGAAAGAAGGGGAGATCAGGGACCTCAAGGCTACAATTGATGGTAAGAATGATAAAATTGTGGGGTTAGAGAAAGAAATTGACATCTTACAACTTGCAATTGAAGAGGCAAACAAGAGAGGTTTCTGGACTTGGATTTATCCAGCTGCCACAACTATTCTAGCTGCCATTTCATTTATCTATGCAGCTAGAGCACGGTGAATTCAGGTCACCAAGTTTAATTTTGCTTTGAATTTTGTATTTTGGTTCACCATGTTTCACCATGCTATGACCCAAGTTAGTTATATACTTTGGGCTCAAACTTCTGATACATAAATGCAGTATGGATGTTTTTGCTTTTTGCTTTCATATATCTAGGTTCTTGTTGAAACTAAAATGTTCATATATTTCCATGGATGCTAATTAGATTTTGTAGTTACTTCAATTTGTTCTGTTTATGTCGATCATGGAAGTTATGTTGGTGCTTTTTACATGGTAATATTCAAGGTAATAGTGGAAGATTAGATACTTGTAATGGAATTTTGCAACTCGGTTACATGGTTTTGCATGATGGGGTTAACCCGTTCAATTTTTCTGTGATGTGGTTTATTTCTCATGGTTCTTTTAATACACTATCCAGCATTCTCAAGATTCTTCTGTGCTTGGTTCTCCTCAAAGTAATTACTGTTTGCTGTCATATTGGAACCATTTCCTCTTGCCTTTTGCAACAAGATTGTGGTATATTTGCTCATGATGCCACCAAGTGACCCCCTCAAAATATAGCATTTAAATTACACAATCGTTATAGAACTGAGTGTATCAGTAACTTAGGAGATATTAAGTGCTGTTGTAATTTGATTTGTACACATATCATACAAAATTTCTTATATAATGATGGCACTCGGTTATGGGTAACAAAAATTCTGTTGGACAATGATCACATGCCAGCCAATTATCTTGACAATTCTCCACTATTTGGAAAGCAAATAAGAATCCTGGAGCTAGGAAGTTATTAAAATGATTTGATATTGTTATCTACTTTCGAAGGATGAAATATGAAAACATGCACGGTACATTTTCACAATTTGGCAACTCCTTAATTTTCTTGTAACTCCTGCTGAGTGTCGTTCAGGAAGAAAACAAGGCAAAGCCTTTTTTTGAACTAGGAAAACAATTCGAAGTCAAAGGAATACTGTGAACTTAAATGTCGGTGGAAAGCATACTCCAATCCGTGTAGTAATTTATCTAATCTGTTCAAATAATTATTGCTTTTATATATATTATTTAGTGAGTTATATTTTTCTCACTACATGGCTCTAAGGAAAGGTTGTAGGTATTTGATTCATATGCAGGCACAAATGAATACGTGGGTGTGCCTTTTTGGGTGCTATAGGCTGTCAAGTACAAAAACCACTTCCCTCTTTATTTATAAAATATGAACGAAACCTTCACACTGATACAATACTCAGCATACTTTGGTAGTAATTGTAACTACCTAAGGTCCCAATGTCAGAATAGATTTGGAACCTCACTGAAGCTTTCACTAGAGGTATTTTGGATTTGCTATTTCATTACATTTTATTTGAGTTGGTGCCTCTTGCAAAACGATTCAATCCGATCACACGCGTCATTCAATGATTCGATGGGCACACCAAAGAAAAGTCTCACCCAATTTTTCAGCCCAAGAACAGAACCTGAAAAAAAAAATAACAACTAGAAAATGTGAATACCATCTATACTGGTGCACACTGGCACCAGCCCAGGTGTCCCTGATCAAATTGAATTCTAAGGCAAAAAGTAAAACGCTCGTATGCCCCTAAACAATAAAAATGACCTAGTAAAAGAATCTGTGCAAGCCATGTGTTTGAGATTGTAATTTGAGGTACCTGGAAGGATCAAAATAGATTCTTCTTTAATCAACTTTGTTGCAAATTCCATGTCATCTCTGATGCCAGATAGAGCTTTTGTATTTATTTCCACCTATTCAATTTGTCACATCAGTAAACCATTTTGTAATAAAGGTGGCCAATGCTCTTCTGTAATGGCCATTGTAATAGCAATACAGCTTGGTCGGTTTATAACCTATCTTAAAGTGGTTTATAATAATCACCCAACAAGGTTTGATTGTTCTCTCTTCAATATGTCACTATATGTATATACTACTATCTGAGAAAAAATCATACCATCATGAACATGGAACCTTGAGGCCTTAAAGGGCAATTAAGGGTTTCAATTTGGCTAATTCTTTGGTACAACATATTAGCTGAAGATTCCAGTAATTTGACTGTATTTCTGTGGAATTCATCGTGTGAATCAGACAACATCTGAGGTACTGCAGCCTGTTGTGAAATCTTTCATCAGACGATAAAATAACAGATAAAATTGGAAGTGAAATGTGTTCTGAGTTCTAACTTTCTAACCTGAACGATTGATGCTGGGCCTGATGTGACATTCATCAAAGATTCTGTTGCTGTTCTGACCTTTACCAGTAGATAATAAGTGCAAAAAAACATCAATTAATGATTTTTTTTTGTTTATTTAACATGAATAGTAGATTTTACTAATATATTCAAGAAATGTAAACATAATAACATTTTTCCATATATTTAAGATTCTAGAACCAAGTTTAACAATCTGGAATAGCCTGGAACGTACATATAATGATGGTATAATTGGTATTGACCGGTATCTCTTTTGGGCCATTTGCAGATTTACTAATTAACTCTTTAATAATGTTTACGGTGGGATACCTTTCTAAGGGCTCCATTGGGATCAGTAAAGGCAAGCCAACCAAGGCGCCAGCCTGGCACCATCCAACGCTTAGACAATGTACCGATCGTGATGATAGGTGCCACATGGGCATAGGAAATCATGGGTACAAATTTGTTGTTTCCAAAAACCATATGTCCATAAACCTCATCTGATATTACCGGAAGCCCCAGTTCTCTTGCTGTTTCAGCAATCTGAGCTTATATAAAATGTTACTATTCAGAATTCAGAATATATACATTAAAGTGAAGGCGTTTACATTTAATTTCATCTTTTATTAACAAGAAAATAGGTTAAAACACAAAAGCCTCTCTCTGAATATTTCCTTTGATGTCCAACATTTATAATAGTAATGACATGGGTTCAAGTTTCAATATAATTGCTTAGTTCCGGTAGACAAATATCAGACATAAAGACATAACTATAATTACATGTCATTTTAAAGTCTCTGATATAATCAGTTTTTCTGAGAAATAACAGTCAGATCCTGACCTGGAGTTGATGTGCTATTGAATAGACAGCACCACATGGATTGTTAGGCGTAATAATCACCAAACCGACTGTCTCAGAATCAGCCAAGTACCGAACCTGAGCCAAGTCGACCTCCCAGCCGCGCTGAGGAACCAAGTCATAATACCTTGGCTCAACACCATACAACTCACATGCTGCCTCGTATGGTGCGAATCCGGGACGTGGCAGCAGCAGATTGGAGCGGCCATGTTGCCGAGCCAGAACAGCAATGGACACCTGTATTGCCTGGTTCCCACCTGACGTCATGAATACGTCAGTCTCACGAATTATGATACTGGGGTTGGTCACACCAATTGAAAGATACTCAGCTACTGCCCTGTTTGAAACAAACCAAACTAATTTAATTTACATTTCATTGGAGATATGTTAAGGTAGTTGATGTTATGATTGTTGTTGATAACTTGCTATCTGTTACTAAGGTAGCAATGTGATGCTATCTGAGAGGAGCTGTTCGATCAAAATTACACGGCTTAGATTGGAATGACACATGCGACGGCTCGAATTAGATTGGAATAAAGTTCTGGTTTGAAGTTTTACCATATATTGGTGACCAATAGTCAGTCAAATGGGCATTATTTTATGATTTTTCTGAACTTTATTTGCTGAGTAAGTTGGCTGTTCTATTAATTCAACTTGAGATATCCATATCGACTGCTCAAATACTTGCATGATACAATTTATTTCGATACTTGCCTACTTGGTTATCAAATTATCCAAATCAACACTATACATATACCTATGTGAAACTAAGTTTGCCACGCGGAGCTTAACGTTTTACAGTTTTACTTATCCAATGCTATGCCAAAGGCCGACAGTTCTGTGATGAATCCAAGCCCATTCGTTTTTCTATGCTATATATAATAGGCCCATTTATGGACTTTCGAAATTTAGTTTTTAGGGCTGCAAAATGATCGAGACGATGGTGCAAATTAGCTGTTGCGTCGATCGTTTCGTCCTATACGACAAAACATATTTTTATTTCGTTTATCGTTTTACGAACGAAATTGACGAAATTTTCGTGATTTACACATGGATGAAACCGTTTCATTATTTCGTTAACCGTTTCGTCCAACCAAATGAAATCGTATTGTTGTTTCGTTAACCGTTTCATTCGGACAACGAAACGAAAAACGGTTAAAACGACTTCCGTTTTCAGACCTATTGGTTTTGAATGTTTAATTTCGGAGCTGATATATATAGAATTCAGTTATAAAGCATCCAAGCATCCAACAGGCCAGGAGTCAGAAATGGGCTTAAAAATTTAGATTTCCGCGTGCTGACATTAACAAAAAGTTTTTGACCAATTTTCGAAAATTTTTTGTTGCTGACGTCATCAAATATACTGATTTAAGGATTTAGTTAATTGTTTTAAGGGATGAATTAAAGTATGTAAGTGTTTAGATGCACCAATAATTTAGATTTTTAGTTTTTAGGTTCAGTTAATCAACTTAAGGGATCATTTAAAAGTTGTATGTGTTCAATTAGATGCACCAATAATTTGAAATTTTAGTTTTTTGTGTTCAGTTAAATACGTTAAGGGATGAAGTTAAAGTATCTATGTGTTTGTTAGTTGCGTAGAAATTTGATTTCATAGTTTTTGTATTCAGTTAAACTATTTAAGGAATCAATTAAAATTGTTTCTGTGTTCAGTTAGATGCACTTGTAATATGACGTTTTAATAACCATGCAATAAAGCAAATAATGATCATTTATTAAGAATAATATTCATTATTTCAACAAACTGATTCATTTTTATAATAATAATACAAATCCTGCATAATTTTAACTACTACAAGCTAAACACATTTCATCAACTCTTCCTCCGATTGGTTAACGAATTGGTGAACGACTGAACGCGTTATTGATATTGATCTATCTATTATTTTTTAAAATTAAGGTCTAACTTTGAGTGTGAAAATATTTAAGAGATAACTATATCGGAGATGAATTTCTAGAGTAAGAATTTAATAAAAGTAGGACATTGAACCTTCCCTCCTTATCACAGAGATTTCCTTTCAAAGAAGCCAAACAAATAGGGACCATACATGTTAAATTTCCCCCTCCCCCCTTACCTTTTTTATTCGACCAGAAGTATTACTTGGATGGTATACATACACTTCGACAGAACTGTAGGCCTTATGATGTTTTGTTTCTTTCTAACAACCCGTTAAAAGACTTTAAGAGAAAGATACAATGCGTCTCATTCAGTAGGAATATAGAAAGACATTCATAAATTATAGTACCAAAAGAGATATATGATTTGATAACATTAATAATCATTACAAATAGAAGTTTAAATTTGAAATCTAAAACTATGAACATGATCTATATGTAAGAGTTATATATTATGCTTATAAAAAAAATGATAAGATTTGATAAGTATTTTACTGTTCATTAGATAATTTAAAATGAGTTACAATTAATAATCATAAGTTTTATTGTATATAATTTAATTTGTAAGCGATTGATATGTCTATCATTTTTTTTATGTCTAAGGGTGCGTTTGGATGAGAGAAGAAGAAGAAGAAGAAGGAAGATGGGAAGAAAAAAATTATAAACAATCCAAACTCTTCACAAAGTTACACACTTCCCAATACTTCTTCCCACTTCTTCCCTTCTTCCCTTCTTACACACTTCATAAGAGAAGACCTATGACTAATATTTTTATAATTTGCAAAAGTATCAAGCACATTGTCATAATTGAAATAGAAAATACTATCAAATTCGTCAAAAGTAATTCTTCATATCACACGCATTATATATATATTTTAATAATAGAACATCGGTCGGGATTATCATACAATGGGAGAAGTTTTTATTCATTTGTTTGCCTACATCACAACTTTTGCGAAGTCCAATATTCTTTCTTTTTATTTTAAGAAAAATTAGGTCAAATTTCTCAACTTATTTTTAAATTAAATGTCTATGAAATATTTCTAGTCGGATTTCGAACCTATGATCTTTCAGTCAAGATGCATTGCTCTTTATCACTAGACTAAGAAGTCGAATATATTCTTTTATTTAATTGAAATCGAAAATTTTTTTAAAATGATTGAAGACGTTAAATGGTTTTCCTTAGGATATAGGAATTGATTGTTTCCACTGGAAAAGGGACAATTATATAACGAATATGATTTGGCATTTTGGAATAAAATTTGTGACCATGATGATCGCTGACGTTTTTCAAAAAAACTTGTTCGCAAGGTTTCTATCAGAATTTAGAAAATATTCATCACAAATCGAGAAATTGAATGTGATGCATTTGTCACGGAGCATCTTAACAAGCATGGCGCGACATGTGATTCGACCGTTTCTAACATATTGTGTTGGAGAGTTGATTCAATGTGTCATTGCATATTGTAATTAATTAAGGTTTTGGAAATCCACTTATTTAAAAAAAAAATAATCAAGGTTTTTCGTTAGATATATCGTTCCGAGACTTACCTCCACCATAGGCCGACATGTCTAACAAATCCAAAAAAATATAAAAACAGCACGATATGTTCGTATTTGAAACACCACACAAAATCACGATTACTAGAGTACTGAGTATAGAAATATATATAAAAAAAAAAGAACACGGCATGTTCGTATTTGACACGGGACATAAAATCACGCATTACTGCCTTACTGGACCGGACTACTGAGTATATTAGACCAAAAAAATGACAAATAAACGGCCGCGTAGCCCTTTTACTTTTTACGCAACATGACACATGTGGCGTGAAGGGGAAAGAAAAACTTATTGCTGTTGCCTGGCACATGTGTGCTTCCTATTTCCACTACTGTTATCCATCGCTCTCAAAGTAGAAACTAGGAGATTTAACTGCCACTCAAATTCTTTACAGGAAAGATGGAGGTTTTGCCACTCATTCATGAGGCATAGTTTCATTTTTTGGTCCCGAAGTAAAACATTTATTTTTTCCCTCAAGAATTGTATAATTTGACGTTAATAATCTTAGCTATTCAATTCTAACTGTTTTTAAATGTTAAAATTTACATATCAAGATCTAAAGGGATTTGACATGATAAAATAAGACTAAACATACTCATAAATCTAAAATTGAGTAGTCCACTGGCCAACCAGCCTTTGAAAAAAAAATTAAAATTGAGTGATAATCTTATCTTATTACCATAGACTTTAAACACTATAAGAGATCAGTGAACCCATCTAATCCAGATAGTAGAGCAGAAAACAAAATAATAAATATCTTATATTTTTCTACCTAAAGTAAGGTAATAAAAAAATATGCTAAGAAAAAAAATATTTAACAGAAAAAAAATACGGGAAGAATAGTATTTCACATTTAACGGCCAAAGAAACATCTATCAAGTCTTACCTCGTAATTACCATCAATGTAATTTATTATATATTACAATATGCACACTTTCTTACATAATGCATGCTCTTCTCAACTAAAATCAATACTTGTTTATAAAATTTACAATAGTTATTGGACTTTTTAAACATTGATAGCCATCTCTACTTTAACCAAGTGAAAAAATTATTTTAAGATTCCAACAACAATTTTCCAACATAAATGTTTTTTTTTCTTTTTTTTGAAATAGCAATAGATTAATGTTATTTCACCAATTCAATATTTTATAAAAACAGATGTGCATCGACCTGTCATATTCCACATCATGACTTAGATTTAAGAAATGCATATAAGGTTTAAAGTTTACTTTTTCTCATTTTTCTTAAAAACGTATATTTAAGGTTTAAGCGTGCGTTGGAGAGAGAGTTAGTCAGGAAAACAATTTTTCCCTAAAATTTTGGTATTGTCAACGATGATTAGGTGCTCTTTAGTTTTCTATTCCTTCGTTCTTTTATCTTTTCTACTTTTTAATTACAAAAATGTTTATTCATTTAATGAAAATTGTAAAGTATTGTTTCTATATTAAAAATTTAGAAGCATTATTTTAGATTTGGTGTAGTATTTTGTTCTTGTGTGGTCAAATTTTGGGTTTTGTTTTTTTGATTTGCTTTAATATCTCATCGAATTTTGAATTGAGTTGAGTGTATATTTATTTTGATATCTCGTCCAAAACTTTTTAATTTACTCATTGTATAGGTAATGCTCGTCTTGTCACGCTTATGCAATGACACAAAAACAATAATTATGTTTATGAAGTTGTCATGCGTGAATAAAGTGCATGAAAATTTTAAACCAGTGAATATAGACTAAAAATTTTTCTTGCCTAAGAAAATATTAATCAATATCAAATTGTTCATGATGTAATTAAATTGTCTTGCCTCATAAATCATAATTGATTGTTAAAAAAATTTGCAGGGAGTTAAATCATACAGAAAAACAAGTTTAAACTATTCTAAATGTAATAAAACTCTCTTGCTTCACAATCGTTGTTAAAATAATTTTTATACTATTTCAAATAATACAAACTAACACTCTTATGCACTATTTAAAGCATTTATTTCGTATGTTTAAACTATTCTAGATGTCATTAAACTCTCTTGCTTCATAATCGTTGTTAATAATTTTTATACTATTTCAAATAATACAAACTAACACTCTTATATATGCACTATTTAAAGCATTTATTTCGTATGTTTAAACTATTCTAGATGTAATTAAACTCTCTTCCTTCATAATCGTTGTTTAAATAATTTTTATACTATTTCAAATAATACAAACTAACACTCTTATGCACTATTTAAAGCATTTATTTCTCATACGATTTTTGCGGGGTGCTAACTCAGGTAACACTAACACCGTCTCTGTCATATTAAAAAAAAAAAAACCACCGTCTCTGTGACGGTTTCAACGTACCAAAAAAAGTTAAGTATACAATTCACATTAATTAATAAGGTGCCTAGTGAAAACTGAAACGTGATGCATGCAGCATGTCCGATAGATTAGATTACTTAATTGGTCAACAGGTGGTCAGACTCAGACGCACGCCTTGCCTGCCACGTAAGATAAATATTTAACTAACTTCCATTTCCTTTTGACTTTATAGTATATGAAGTATTTTTAATTCTCACATTGGGGTTATCTTATCTGCATGAAGATATACTAGATTCAGTGATTTAAATAGCGGCGCTATGAATCGCAGTAGCCCCGTTATAGCGGTACGATGTGGTAGACCGCTATAGTACGAAACTAAAAATGCCGCTATAGCGGTGTTCATTGGTATATAGTAATATTAGTTAAAACTATATTTATTTTTGGCCTTTTAATTATTATGGTGACTATAATAGTAAAAATTAGTAAATTATAGATGCATTATAATGGTATTTTAGAGAAATATAGCCACACAATTTATTACGTGCTAGTATAGAATCAGTATTATGAACATATTTTTGACATATAAACTTTGACAACTTGATCCAATATTAGGTATAATGAGATTTGTCTATTGTAAGAATAGATTGTAAAGTGTAGGTGTTAAATTTAACTATTATAATATGCATATAATTTAATATGATATGTAATTTTTAATTAAAAATATGTATATGATGTAATAAATAAATACATTTGTACATGTCCATTATGATCTTATAGCGGCCGCTAAATGACTGCTACCCGCTATTCGCTATGACAAGAGGTTGTTCGCTACCAACCCGCTATCCGCTATTTAAACCTTTGACTAGATTAAATGCCACGTCGAGGTAATCACAATCCATCTTGATTCACGTTATTATCATTAAAACAAAATTCATCTTATGTTATTATCACAAAATTTCTTATTTATTGATGATGTCATCTATTTCATCAATACCATCAATCAAGGTCAAAGTCAGCAATAATCTATCAAATAATTCTATTTTTTTCTTTCATTTTTTTTTGAAGAAATGTGTAATTTTGTTATTACTTCTAAAAGGTCATTCATTTATCTCAATTTTTCTAGATTCAAGTTCAGAACCAGTCTTAAAGTGAACAGTGCTTAGAAAAATGAAATGTCAAGATTTTGTTTTTTGACACAAAAAAATATGAGATTGGCTAAAATCAGCCACGACTGACGAATGCAACCGTCAGCTACGATCAAATCTCAATTTTCATGATTCTAACAGTTGATCCGAACCGTTCAATGTATTCTCCATATTGAAATCTCGTTGGATACAAAATTTTATATTTTTCTGAAATTTTTTAGTATTTTTTTGATATTTTATAAAAATTTTAATCTAAACAATTCTGGACCCTTCAATAACTATGATTTTTAAAAATCTCAAAAAAATAGTAAATAAAATCAGAAAAATGTAAAATTTGGTCTCCAATGAGATTTCAATATGGAGAACACATTGAACGGTTTGGATCTACTGTTAGAATCATAAAAATTGAAATTTGATCGTAGCTGACGGTTGCATCCGTCAGTCGTGGCTGATTTTAGCCCATCTCAAAAAATATTATGAAATGTGCGACTCTTTCTTCACTATTTATTCCCTCCCCGCCAATCCCCAGTTCTTTAATTTATCCTTTTCAATTCGTCTTGTATATCACGCGCGTTCACTCCATTAATGATGGTTTTGAAAAGGACATTTGATTTTAGTCATTTCACTTTCTTAAATTTTGTGTTCATTAATTGATTACCTACTAGATCGGAGCTACTGTCGTCAATTAATGCATTTCGGTTCTGTTTGTTTGTTTCCACAAGACAGAACCAGGTCATTTGGCTTGTAAAGGGTTCCTTGTTTAAGCGGATAATATGATAAGGAAGCCAGGGAGGTGTGAGACAACATCAAAAGGATATATCCGATTTGAATGCAAACTCAGCAGCGCATTGGAAATTTGGAAGGACTAATTAGATAAGTTTTTGGGATAGAGATTGCGAGACCAGATGGAGAGAGAGAGAGAGAGAGAGAGAGAGAGAGAGAGAGAGAGACCTATACGGAAGCACAATCTATTTTTAAAAAAAATTTAATTTAAAAGATAGAAGAGCTACATTTCTGTTTCAAAATTTGGCCTTAATTCCTTTGATGGCTTAATTGAAAAAACCTAACCACATACGATCAACACGTGATTTATATATAGCAAATTAATGAGACTGTATATTGATAGGACAAAATCATAATAGACTTAGTTGACTAGTCTAATTCTACGTTTCTTTTATACAATTTAGTTCTCTTGTCAAAAAAACTAAAAATAATAACAATAAAATGCAGCTTGACATACCGATTT
This sequence comes from Rhynchospora pubera, assembly GCA_028095005.1. Classification (NCBI taxonomy): domain Eukaryota; kingdom Viridiplantae; phylum Streptophyta; class Magnoliopsida; order Poales; family Cyperaceae; genus Rhynchospora; species Rhynchospora pubera. Next base: position 185,154,215 of record CM051461.1, read on the forward strand.
GATTATATTTAAGTGCATTAACTGATTTTATTTTGCGAAAGATACTAATTCTTCTTACTTAAATGACATTGGTATACTTTCTGAGAAAGATTAATTGCGGTAGAAATTCAAGCCTAATAATTATAAAGCAATCAAATATGCGGTAGAAATATCATTGGTTTTGTTCTTTTACAATGGCTAAGAAATTAGAGGTCTAAAATCCACATGACCTAGCTATTCTTGGCCTATCACATTCTCGGTTGCTTGTGTTAGTAAAGAGCATAAGAAACCCCTAAGCCACGAGCAAGGAAGTCAACATTGTTGCATACGGGTACCTGAAAGATCGGTATCGTGTCTGTGTTTCTATTAGCTGCACAGTACACTTAGCATTCTGCATCTTCTGTAGAAACCTGATCTTTTAGTGATCACAAGTAGTTGTGTCAAACGTCCGAAACGGAAGCGGAACTAGTATGTTCTGTTTCTGTTCTATTCCAGCTAACGTAAACAAAATCTATTTCGTTTCCGTTCCGTGTCGTAAAACGGAACAATTTTTCGTTTTGTTAGCTGTTCCATTCAGCATTTTCTATTGATTTCAGCCCATTTTCCATTGATTTCAGCCAATTTTTCCATAAACGGAACACTAATGTTTACAAGCGTCCGTTTTGTTTCCTTTCCGTTTTTAGAAACAAAACTAAAAACCCTTCCTTAGTTATTCCGTTCGGATGGAACGGAACGATAACGTGCGAAACGACACACTTTTGACAACCCTAATCACAAGGGCTCCGTTTGGATGGTGTGGGAATAAGAGGAATAAGGGAAGAAGTATTGGAAAGCGTGTAACTTTGTAAAGAGTTTGGATTATTTATAATAAATTTGGAAGTAGGAAGAAGCTATTATCTTATTCTTGTACCCATCTAAACGGAGATCAAACATGTGATGACTGTACAGCCATGTAATATTTATGCATGGGACAAGTTTCAACACCATGGACCACTAAACATGGTCTAATGAACAAAGGAGAAGTTACTAGCAAATCCGTAAGTGTGAGTACTCTTTTGTTTGGCAAAAGGTACCGTACTTGACTTTGCTGAAATTACCAAGTTCCCATTTTATCCTTAGCAATGTTCATTTAAAAGAAAGCCAAAGAAACCTAACTATTGTTTTTCAAAAAAAAAAAAATAATAATAAATAATAAAAAAGAAAGAAACCTAACTATTGTTTTTACTTATATATTGGTATGTGTAGTTCGTAGTTTCATACGAGAAAAAGAGGAGGTTTGGGATATAATTTGCATAAGAAAGAGAACAACAGATTTAAAAAAATAGCAATGGATAATGTAGCAAAAAATTGTGCAGTTTGGTTGAGCTTCTCGTGTAAGTCTGATTTAATAATTCAGTTCCTTACTGTTCTATTTTTCGAGACCAAATGGAGACGCTTAGCTATCTTTTTGTTGAACCAATGTTAGTTTTCTACTTAAGAGGAATAAGAGAAATAAGGGAAGAAGTATTGGGAAGTGTGTAACTTTGTGAAGAGTTTGGATTATTTATAATAAATTTGGAAGTAGGAAGAAGCTATTCTCTTATTCTTACACCCATCCAAACGGAGTCTAAATGAAGTAGCTATTGCAATAGTTATTTGATTTTGCGACTTGACTATTAACAATCAATGACATATCTTTTTCAAGTTTTGCGTGATCTTATTTATGTCAACAAATTTCATTTTCACACTCTTGTCTTTTTGGAAAATGGTGAAATGTAAAAAATTTTGACAAGAGAAACGTGACAGCAAGTTTTTTCATATTAAGAGATAAGTCAGAAGTAGAAGGCAAAAGAAACGAGAGATACGAGGCAAAGACTAAGAAAGTGTCTATTTTATACTACAGAAATGCAGAAAGTCAGATACAGAACTTTATTCTCATAAAATTAAGTTTGGCTTGGGATAGATCTTTTAAATCAGCTAGGCCTACCTCATCCTGGTGCTTGTCCTGATACTACGGACACTTTCTCTTCAGTGGATTAATTGTTCATTTGTTCTGACGCTTGGTGCTGGTTGCTTCAGGTGGTTTTGAATATTAGTGTTGCTTGATTGTAAATTTCAGTTATTCGAGGTATTCGATGCAAATTTGTTCGTGTGCAAGTCATTTTGCTTTCATAGTAAATGGGCTAAACAGGTACACAGGTACAGGGGTTTAGTTATATGTTAATTAGTTGATTATGTATTTTTTTTTTTGGGTTGTTGGTGATTATATTTGAACCTCGTTATATAGATTCCTTACAATTAAAATTAATGAACTCAATGCCATCTTCCACTTTCTTTGCTTTTTCATTTTTTTTGAAAAAGTAAAAAATATTTAATCATATCAAGGCAAGTTTAGATTTGTTGTTATAGTTGTCATGACAACGAATGTCCTCAAAAGGACCCAAAAGATGCTACCTTGCGGAGCCAACGTGTCAGGGACTCAACAGGACCCAATGTCATTGAAATTATGGCAACAGATTGGGACTCATCAATTCTATGTGAGCTCTGGGTTTGTAGTTTAGTTGATTAGGTTAATCTTTTGAATTATTATGTAAATTGATGGTGACAAACTAATTTTTGTTTACATTGTTTCTATGAAAACGTACCAGTTCTAGTTTCTTAATTTCCAAATTAAGAAACAGTAACGTTTTGTTTTACTAACCGCAATCTAAATTGATCAACGAAACATGAAAATACATTTGCCACTAATATACCAACAAAACAAACACTGGCAATAAATTTATAAACCAAATACAATGCAATGTTAATTTAAAATCAGAATGCAATGTACAACATACCGGCGGGCAGCGGGGTATCCATAGGATGGGGCGTAGCAATCGAACTCAGCCGAGGCACCGACAGCTGCAATTGTCTCACTAGCGAACTCCCGGCCCTTACGAAAGCAGGGGTACGAGGCTGCATCGCCTACACCAAGTGAGATGAGTGGCTTGTGAGGGTTGGATTTTTGCAAGAGCTCGCCTACCACACCTCTTATGGAGCTTTTGTTCTCTGATAGAACTGGGTTGCACTTCAGCGGCTTGACGATGGCACAATTGGCGTCGAATTGTCTTTCCTGTACCTGAAATTTGATTGAGAATTGTGAGTCTTGATGAGTGTCCTTGTGTTGGAGAGAGAAAGAGAGAAAGGACATGCCTGGGTTGTGGGAGCCATGGAAGGGTGGAAGGAGGTGGAATGAGAGATGTGAATTAATCAGGACAAGTGAGATTTTGTAGTGTTCTTCCTTGCCAAGGATCTCTCTCCTTTGAACTACTTTTGTTTTTTCTGAGGCGCTCAGCATATTGTCTTGCACTTTTTGCACATATATATATACAATTGGGTTATTGGAATTCAATGCGGTTTTATTGACTGGAAATTTAGGCATGAATGAGTTTAGCCTAACTTTCAGATTAGTAATCTAATTTGTTAACCTATAATTGCCAAACGAATTTGAGATTAACGAAATTAGTACTCACCTTAGAATTAAAATTTATTGACTTCATCTCAAATAGTAATCCTAAAAGTAATAATTTTAATTCCTAACCCCCATTAACTTCTGGTGTTTTGTCAAACGCCCCCTTACAGGGCGGGGATCCATATCCTTTTTTTCTTCTCAATTGGTGCAATTCCTGCCACTTGGAATGCTTAGAGAACTTCTCGGTTACCATGTATCACTGTGTGACTGTAGCCCAAACTGTAGTATCTGGCGCTTGGCAGCATGATTTACGTGTTTCCATATCCACTTCTTCTGCTTGGGACTTGATATGTGGTTCCAGATTCACAATTAAGCTAGATTAATAGGCTTGTATCAATTCTGCATTTTTCTGGGCCTAGCTCTGTTTTTAAGCATGACAGTCGTGCAAGGCCTCAATTTTTCCCGTTAGCTTTTATTTTTAAGTTTTAACTGTCTGAGACTCAAAGAAACAAAAAATGTCTAAGCTCTCGTGAGGTCACACTGACCGGATATACTATGTAACATCCTAAGGATGTGCCATCCTGCCATCCTTACGGGCTGAAGCCCATTAATTTTTCGTAGTCACGTGCATCTCATGTGAGACAATTAAATACCTCTCAAATCTTCCGTAAATTCATCTACTCCCATTAATCTTTCTCTCTCAACGAGCCGGTGTGCTTTTTCTCTCTGTACAAAGCCAGTGCGCTCTTTCTCTCTCTACTGGATCTCACACGTTGTCAGACCAAACATCTCTCCATCTCTCTCTCTCCTTCCAGATCTGACCGAGACTTCTCTTAGCTTTGCCATGGCAGCGATGGACCTCCGTCGCGAGGAAGATAGATCTTTGTCAGAGTCACCGACGACGAAGTAGGCGCCACCTCCTTCCTCGCAACGAAGATAGGTTTGCTCAGTTAAGATTTGAGAAGATATCGCTAAGGTACTCTCTCTCCTTCTCAGATCTGAAGCAATCGAGTTTCTCGCCATGGTCGTATGTGCTATTTGATCGTTTTCCTTAACTCTTGACATGCCCTTTAGTAGTTCTTGCCCAGTCATCCAGCTAAGATGAGATGTTTCTATAAAATACGAAAATATCCCGAGGAGATAGAGAGACAACAGACAAGCTTAAAAAGAGGCTTTCTCAGGAGGCAAAGCAAAAAGATGCTTTCCAATCCAATATACTTTTGAACAGACAATGGAGTGGGGATGTTAGCTAGATCGCTAATTCAAATGCCATTGCTATCGATCTTCTTCATATTCAAGGTACTTTTCTTAATCGATGTCAATTTTTTTTTTTAATTGTTGTTATATGTTCTAAAGTTTGCTTTAACAATTGAGATGCGCAATTTAACATTATTCAAAATCAGAACTAGATTTTACAATCGTTTGAATTCAATTATACTTATTACATTAATGCAAACCTAAATTGCACAATTCATCATATCACATTTGTACTGAATTGAGTTTGAGTTGAGGTTGAATCAGTGATTGAACATATAAGAACTATTAAATTAGTGATTTGTACTGAGCTATACTCTAGTGGTTGAAGGGAGTAAATATATTGTGCCAGAGGAGTAAATATATTGTTTCTTTTGTGGATATATTGTGCAAGAGAGTAAATATATTGTACAAGGGAGTAAATATATTGTGTCAGGGAGTAATTAATTATATCTATGGGTGTATCTATCTAAGATAATTGTCTATATAAATAACACTGATTGCTTTGATGTCATTTACTGAGAAGTAAATAAATAATCCTGAGGGAGTAAATAAATAAGCTAGAGGGAGTACTAATAAAAAACTGATTTCTTTATTTATCTTGCAGCATTCTTTAGTTGATATGACATTATCATGTTAATTTTTATTTAGACTTATACAAAAGAGTACATAATATTTATCTAACAATGGAGTACATAATATTTAACAAGGGAGTACAAAATATAGGATAAGAGAGTACATAATATCTAACAATGGAGTACATAATATTTAACAAGGGAGTACATATCAATAACCTGGCTGGTGTGTTTGGTATTTTAGCATTGGCTTAAAGGAGTACAGAACATAGGATAAGGGAGTAAATAATACTTAACACGGGAGTACATATCAAGAAACTTTGTTGTTTGTTTGCTATTCTTATATAGGCTCAAAGGAGTACAAAAGTATAGAATAAGGGAGTACATAATATTTAACAAGGGAGTATATAATATCTAACAATGGAGTACATAATATTTAACAAGGGAGTACAAAATATAGGATAAGGGAGTACATAATATCTAACAATGGAGTACATAATATTTAACAAGGGAGTACATATTAATAACCTGGCTGGTGTGTTTGGTATTTTAGCATTGGCTTAAAGAAGTACAAAACATAGGATAAGGGAGTAAATAATACTTAACAAGGGAGTACACATCAAGAAGCTTTGTTGTTTGTTTGCTGTTCTTATATAGGCTCAAAAGAGTACAAAAAATATAGGATAAGGAAGTACATAATATTTAACAAGGGAGTACATAATATTTAACAAGGGAGTACATATCAATAACCTGGCTGGTGTGTTTGGTATTTTAGCATTGGCTTAAAGGAGTACAGAACATAAGATAAGGGAGTAAATAATACTTAAGAAGGGAGTACATATCAAGAAGCTTTGTTGTCTGTTTGCTGTTCTAATATAGACTTAAAGGAGTACAAAATATAGGATAAGGGAGTACATAATATTTAACAAGGGAGTACATATCAAGAACCTGACAGGTGTGTTTGGTATTTTAGCATAATCTTAAAGGAGTACAAAATATGGGATAAAGGAGTAAATAATATCTAACAAGGGAGTACATATCAATAACCTAGCTGTTTTGTTCTAACATTGGACAATTCTATATTTTGCAGATTAATGTCAGTGATGATAAATGTGTTGTTGCTTACCGGCTACTACTAGATCCTATCAATGAGGTGAAGCCGAAATTTAGATCTGCAAGTGAGTGTGTTCTCTTTGATCTTCAGAAAGAAAGCTAAACTTGGTGGTTGACTGAGAAGATTACAAAACTTTGTCATTGTGTTTTTTGTTGTGTGAATTTCATTTGGGGAATAACTCTTGTTTGAACATGGTTGGATGAAAAGTTTATACTCCCTTTTTAAGAATTATATACTCTGTTATTGTATTGAATTCTTATTTGCACAATTTGTCTGCTTATTAAATGCTAATTTGGTATTCAATATGTAGAAGTATATACTCCCTTACGGAGAAGTATTTACTTCCTTAATATTTCAATTTGATTATTCTTAAATTCAAATTCAAATATTGAATGCTTATTTGAATGTTTTGACCAAAAATTATATAATCCCATATGGAAAAATATGTACTCCTCTCAGAAGAAGTATATACTTAATATTTTAAATAAGTTAGAGGGAGCACTAATAAAAACCAATTTCTTTATTTATCTTGCAAGTGTATTGCATTTTTTAATTGATATGGGATTATCAGGTCAATTTTGATCCTTTATTTATATATAAGGGAGAATTTATTTACATATAAGAGAGTATTTAAATGTCTATTCTGATTATCAGGTTAATTTTGAATTTTTCTACTCCTTTAAGCGTTTTGTTTGTTGTTTTAGTATAAGCTTAAAGGAGTACAAAATATAGAATAATGGAGTAAATAATATCTAACAAGGGAGTACATATCAAGAACTTGGCAGGTGCGTTTGGTATTTTAGCATAGGCTTAAGGAGTACAAAACATAGAATAAGGGAGTAAATAATATCTAACATGGGAGTAAATAATATCTAACAAGAGAGTATATATCAAGAAGCTTTGTTGTTTGTGTGTTGTTCTAATATAGGCTTAAAGGAGTACAAAATATATGATAAATGAGTAAATAATATCTAACAAGGGAGTACATATTAAAAACTTGGCAGGTGTGTTTGGTATTTTAGCATAATCTTAAAAGAGTACAAAATATAGGATAAGGGAGTAAATAATATCTAACAAGGGAGTATATAATCAAGAACCTGACAGGTGTGTTTGATATTTTAGCATAATCTTAAGAGAGTACAAAATAAAACATAAGAGAGTAAATAATATCTAACAATAGAGTACATATTAAGAACCTAGCAGGTGTGTTTGATATTTTAGCATATGTTTAAAGGAGTACAGAACATAGGATAAGGGAGTAAATAATATCTAACAAGGGAGTACATATCAAGAAGCTTTGTTGTTTGTTTGCTGTTTTAATATAGGCTTAAAGGAGTACAAAATATAGGATAAGGGAGTAAATAATATCTAACAAGGGAGTACATATCAAGAACTTGACAGGTGTGTTTGGTATTTTAGCATAATCTTAAAGGAGTACAAAATATAGAATAAGGGAGTAAATAATATCTAACAAGGGAGTACATAATCAAGAACCTGGCAGGTGTGTTTGATATTTTAGCATAGGCTTAAAGGAGTACAAATCATATGATAAGGGAGTAAATAATATATAACAACGGAGTACATATCATGAACCTGGCAGTTGTGTTTGTTCTAACATTGGACAATTCTATATTTTGCAGATTAATATCAGTGATGATAAACGTGTTGTTGCTTACCGGCTACTACTAGATCCTATCAATGAGACGAAATTTAGATCTGCAAGTGAGTGTATTCTCTTTGATCTTGAGGAAGAAAGCTGAACTTGGTGATTGACTGAGAAGATTACAAAACTTGATCGTTGAGTATAACTTAGTTGGTGCTGTTTGTTTTTTGTTGAGTGAATTTCGTTTGGGGAATAACTCTTATTTGAACATGGTTGGATGAAAAGTTTATACTCCCTTTTTAAGAATTATATACTCTGTTATTGTATTGAATTCTTATTTACACAATTTGTCTGCTTATTAAATGCTAATTTGGTATTCAATATGTAGAAGTATATACTCCCTTACGAAGAAGTATTTACTTCCTTAATATTTCAATTTTTATTTGATTATTCTTATTTCAAATTGAAATATTGAATGCTTATTTGAACGTTTTGACCAAAAATTATATAATCCTGTATGGAAAAATATGTACTCCTCTCAGAAGAAGTATATACTTAATATTTTCAATTCTTATTTGTACATTTTTTGTCTGCTTTTAAATGTTAATTCTGTATTCCATATGTAGATGTATATACTTCCATGCGTAGAATTATTTACTCTCTTAATATTTCAATTTTTATAGTATTATTCTTATTTTAAAATTCATATATTGAATGCTTATTTGAACGTTTTTACCAAATATTTTATACTTCCGTATTGAAAATTATATACACTCCGTACGAAAAAGTATGTACTCCTTTGCAGTTCACATTTATATACTTCTTTACACCAATTTAGATACTCCTCGTTTTTAAGTGACGTCAGCATCCCAAAATCATTTATATTTTGGACCAAATCGCGTGGTCTGTGCGTAACACACCGAAATCGCAGGGCGCGACCGTTTGGGCCAGCTCTACTATCTTTTGGGCTAGGAGGGCCAGGAGACGCAATGTCAGGATGTCAAATATCTCGGATGTCCCATATCAGCTCCGCACACTGACAGGGGGACCCACGAAACGGGCCATTAGCGAACTCAACAAAAATTGGGGCTTTGCAGAGGAATTATTTTGGGCCATCAATTTCTGCTCTATGCTGATTTCAATGTCTTCAATAAATTGTTGAAATTTTTTTTTGGGAAGGTGCTTTTTGCAAGGTTGGATTTTTTTTATTGACAGAAGAGACAATTTATGTGGTGTTTTTATTTTTTTTTAGGCTTTTTTTTAAAGAGGATGTGATTTGCAAGGTTTGAACCATTATTTTATTTTTTTTGGTTTTAATTGACAGAAAAAGTGATTTATGTGGTGTTTTTATTTGTTTATTATTCGATTGTCGGAAAGAGGTGTTAATATTGAGTTTACAAAGTTTTTATTTGTTTTTTAGGTTCTTAGTTGACGAAAAGTTTTTATTTGTAGTGAGAAGAGTTGATTTTGGTTTATCAAAGTTGTTTTTTTTTATTCGGTTTCTCATTGGCATAAACGGAAATTTTATATGATGTTCTCTTATTTGGTTGACAGAAAGAGGAATCATATTTTTTTTTTTCAGTACTGAGTTTTTTTTATTGGCAAGAAAAGGAAGTTATGTGATGTTTTCATTTTCCCGTTTTATTTTCTTGATAGAAAGAGAAAGTGGTTTATGTTTGCAAAGTTGAATTATTATTATTATTTTTATTTTGTATGATTGAAAGAAAAGGAAGTGTTTTTATTTTGTTATTGGCAAAAAAGGAAAGTTAAGGATCATATTTTTTTTTATTTGAACTGAGTTTTATTTTTTCGGGGCTGATAAGGATCATCCCCACATCCCATCATTTCCCATCATTTCTGAAAATGCGTTTCTATTTTTAGAAATTTCTTGTAACTACCATTTTTGTTTTTAGAAACCCAATGCTCATCCCTCGCTCCAATCTGTTTTGCTCCCTCTCCATCCCTCTCTCCCTCTTCCCTCCTCCTCCCCCTCCTTCCCATCTGATTCTCTCTCTCCCTCTCTCTCTCTCTCTCTCTCTCTCTCTCTCTCTCTCTCTCTCTCTCTAATTGTAACAATCATCCTCATCCCTCCATCTCCTCAGTTTTGATATACATGACAGTTCTAGTTAACAAGCGGGGAGGGAGGCAGCGACACAGAGGAGAAGGAGCGAACACAGAAAAAAGAGATATACAATTGTAAATGTTCTAGTTAATACTGTAAACAGTTCTACTAAATATATATAAAGGTTATACTTATATACATAACAGATTTACTTAATATATATAAAGGTTCTACTTATATACATAACATTTCTAGTTAATATATATTAAGGTTCTACTTATATACATAACAGTTCTACTTAATATATATATAAAGGTTCTACTTATATACATAACAGTTCTAGTTAATATAAATTAAGGTTCTACTTATATACATAACAGTTCTACTTATATACATAACAGTTCTACTTAATATATATAAAGTTTCTACTTATATACTTATATTGCTAAAATGCTATGCATAGCACGGATGACCTTCGTGCTACGGATTCGTTTTTGAATTTCATGCTTCTAACAATCGATCCAAATCATTCATTATCTTCTTCATATTGAAATCTCATTAGAAACCATATTTTATATTTTTTTTTGAATTGTTTTACTATTTTTCTCAGATTTTTTACCGTACTTAATCTAATAAATTCTGGACCCTTCAATAACAGTGATTTTCAAAATCTGAGAAAAATAGTAAAAAAATTTAAAAAAATGTAAAATTTAGTTTCTAATGAGATTCCAATATGTAGAAGATAATGAATGGTTTGGATCGGTTGTTTGAAGCATGAAGTGCAAGAACGAATCCGTAGCACGAAGGCCATCCGTGCTATGCATAGCATTTTAGCAATCCTCTAATATATATAAAGGTTATGGAAAATCTTTTCACTAAAGAAAAAAACAAGAAGTTACGTGACAAAAAAAAACAGAACGAAGGAGGAAGGAGGAAGGAGGAAGGAGACCAGAGATAAGGATTATCGTCAGAGAAGATAGGATGCAATGGGATGAGGATTGGGAATGACGGGGATGATGCGTTCAGTTATTAACGCGTTTGGATGGGGGATGACGGGGATGATAGAAGAGGGGATGACGGAAATCAATTCCGTTTTTTTTATTGGCAAGAAAAGGAAGCTATGTGATGTTTTTATTTTCTTGGCAAAAAAAGAAAGTGGTTTTTGTTTGCAAAGTTTATTTATTATTATTTTTTATTTTGTATATGATTGACAGAAAAGGAAGTTTTTTTTTATTGGCAAGAATTATGATTGACAGAAAAAGAAGTTTTTTTTTATTGGCAAGAAAGTTTATTGTGCTTTTTTTTTTAATTTTCTTGGAAAGAGGAATTGTTTTTCGTTTGTAAAGTTGAATTATTATTATTACATTAATTTGGTTTGTGATTGCAGAAAGGAATTGATTTTGGTTTATAATCATTTCTTCCTTTTTTTTTACAGTTTTGGAAAGGAAATTAGTCTTGGCTTACGAAGTTGAGTGTTTTTTTTTCGTGATTGCTAAGGAAATTTTATATTGTGTTTTTTTAATAAAAGTAAAGGATATTTTATATCGTGTTTTTTTTTCGGCTGACAGAAAGAAGATTCTTTTTCTTTTTTTGTTTACGAAACTGATTTACTGTTGTAGTTTTTTTTTTCCATTTTTATCTTATTTTTTACTTTGTAGTTGAAAGTAAGGGAAATTTTACATCATGATTTATTTTCTTTTGATTTGATCAATAAAAAGACGGATTTTTTTTTATTGTATCAAGAGTTTTTTAACCCTCTTTTAGAGGAAATTGCTTTGTGGAATCATTATACCTGATAAAGTTTTATGAAATATTTTAGGTGTTTCATGTAATTGATTTATACAGTTAGATGCAATATAATTTATCGTTTTATTTTGGAAAATTTGTATTTTGCAGGTCTCTTTCACTTTATTGCGTTAACTTGTAATTTGCAATATAAATTGTCAACGTATGTATCGATCAAGTACGTGTATTAAATCATCAGATTTTTTTCGTACAAGGTTTTGTAAATAATTTATAAATATTGGTCAAAATTTTTTTCCCATCGTAACATGGTACTATCATGGTTCAAATATATTGTAGTATTCTGATTTTTTTATTATTTTTTTGTAATTTCTAGGATTTTTGACAAGTCATATTTTATTTCGCAATACTATAGAATTGTGTACGGTAATTAGCGTGATGTTGTTATGTTTTGTGTGGTGATTGCATAATTTTTCAAGTTAAAGTTGTTTTTACATGCATGGTTTAAAATATTTTCTTTCATAATTAATTTTATGTTTTTATCAAATTTGTTTTAATTTGCGTGCCATAATATTTTAAAATTTTATGAATGTTATTGTTATATATTTATTTATTTTTCCTTTTCTTTTTCCAGGTTGATAACTGATTATAAGACTTTTTTGTTATATAAGATTTTTTTTTCCCTATCGAGATTAGTTCAGTTACGTTATCAGGTGAATTGCTCTTTTTTTTTATTTCATTTTTTATAATCGACTATACAATTTATTTTATACATGTAAAGTTTATTTTAGGCTCTCATGTCTGCTGCGAGTCGACGGAATCAGTCTTCTGTGTCAGATAATGTATCTATTTCTGTAAAATTTTCAAAAAGACAAAAGTTAGTAATAAGCGTCGTTATTGTTCGGAATGTACTCCAAGTGTTTTGCCTTACCATCACGATGATATTCAGTGGAATCAATTTTTTTGCATTGGATGAATTGCCTCTTTCTGTGAAGTTTTCTCCCAAAATTAGTGTTAAATGTCTTATATATTTTGAATCAAATTTAAGAACTTTGAGTGTTTAACGTTTAGATAGACAATTTTTTGTTTTCTCTAATGTAACTGTATTAAGGAAAAAAAATTTAAATTGTAACAGGTATTGAGAATTTGTATAATTTTATTATATTTTCAGTTTATAATTTTTTTGAAACGCTTAAATGATACTCATAATATGCATTATATGCACTATGTAGGCGTAATAACTATGTATAATGCAATCTTTTTGAATAAGATCTGAATCATATTCTAGATTATATCGAGAGCTTAAAATGTTGATTATTATGATCAAATGACTTGGAATAAATGTAAAAATGATTAAAATGCCTAAATGATATTCAGAATAAGCATATTCTAGATCGTATAAAGAGGTTAAATGTAGATTAGTGTGATGAAATGACTTACAATGAATTCAGAAACGATTGAAATGCTCATAGGATACTTAGAATAATGCATTATATTTATTTTATATGCATAATAACTATGTATGGTCCAATCTTTTTGAATAAATAAAATCTGAATCAATTCTAAACCGTAAAGAATGTTTAAATGAATATTATTGTGATGAAATAAGATACAATGAATGCGAAAACGATTTTAATGCTCAAATGTCACACATAGTAAGTATAATTTGCACTTTATATGCATAATTACTAGGTATAATATCTTTTTAAACAAATAAAATTGGAATCTTATTCTAGACCGTCTAGAGAGTTTAAATGTAAATTAGTGTGACGAAATGACATAAAGTGAATTGATAAATGGAAGAAATGCTAAAATTATACTCAGAGTATGCATTATTTGCATTTATATGCGTAATTACTAGGTATAATTCAATCTTTATTGATAAATAAGATCAAATCATATTCTTGACCATATGAAGAGTTTAAATGTATATTATTGTGATGAAATGACAAGGAATGAATTCAGAAACAGTTGAAACGCTCAAATGATGCCCAGAATACGCATTATATATGCACTTTATAGGCGTAATAACAATGTATCATCCATGTTTATGAATAAGTATGATGAAAATCATATTCTAGAGTGTATAGGGAGTTTAAATATAGATCATTATGATGAAATTACTTTGAATGAATTTAGAAACGATTCAAATGCTCAAATGATACTCAAAATATGAATAATTATTATGTATAATCCAATCATTTTGAATAAGTAAGACATGTATCATATTATACAACGTATGGAGAGTTTAAATATAGATATTTGTGATAAAACTGACTTAGAATGAATCCAAAAACGATTGAAATTCTCAAATGATGGTCAGAATTGCATTGTTTACACTTTATATGCGTACCCACCATGTATAATCCAAACTTTTGAATAAATTACATATGAATCACATTGTAGACAGTATAAAAAGTTTAAATTTAGATTATTGGAATGAAATGACTAAAAATGATTCTAGAAACGATCAAAATGTTCAAATGATGTTAAGAATTGCATTATTTGCACTTTACATGCGTAACTACCATATATAATAAAATCTTTTTGAATAAATAACATATGAATCATATTCTAAATAGTATAAAAAGTTAAATGTAGATTATTGTGATAAAATTACTTAGAATGAATTAGGAAAAGATTGAGACGCTCAAATGATGCTCAGAATTGCATTATTTCCACTTTACATGCGTAATTACCCTGTATGATCCAATTTTTTTGAATAAAAAATATATGAATTCTATTCTTGACGGTATAAAGAGTTTAAATGTAGATTATATTGATAAAATGACTTAGAATGAATCCAAAAATGATTGAAATGCTCAAATGATGCTCAGAATTGCATTATTTGCACTTTATATTCGTACTTCCATGTATAATCCAATCTTTAGAATAAAAAAAATATGAATCATATTTTATAAAATATGAAGAATTTAGATGTAAATTATTGTGATAAAATGACTTAAAATGAATCCAAAAACGATTAAAAGGCTCAAACGATGCTCAGAATTGAATTAATTGCACATCATATGTGTAATTACAATGTATAATCCAATCTTTTTTAAAAAAAATAACATATGAATCATATTATAGACAGTATAAAGAGTTTAAAAGCAGATTATTGTGATGAAATGACTTAGAATATATCCATAAACAATTGGAATTCTCAAAATGATGCTGAGAATTGCTTTATTTGCACATTATATGCGTAATTATCATCTATTATCCAATCTTTTCGAATAAATAACAAATGAATCATATTCTATAAAATATAAAGCGTTTAAATATAGATTATTGTGATGAAATTACTTAGAATGAATGCAAAAACGATTGAAATGCTCAAATGATTCTCAGAATTGCATTATTTACACTTTACATGCGTAATTACCATGTATAATCCAATCTTTTTGAATAAAAAACATATGAATCCTATTCAAGACAGTATAAAGATTTTAAATGTAGATTATATTAATGAAATGACTTAGAATGAATCCAAAAACGATTGAAATGCTCAAAAGATGCTCATAATTGCATTATTTGCACTTTACATTCGTAATTCAATGAATAATCCAATCTTTTTGAATAAAAAAACATGTGAAGCTCATAGCCGACCTGCTAATATGAGAGAAACTACTATTATTTCTAAGTGACAATCTGTTATTCACTTATCCCTCTTTAGACGAGAATAAAACTGAGAGATACTATTCAATCTTGAATCATGGGACACGAGTACAAGAATGATAGAAAGTATTAAAGCTCATAGCCGACTTGCTAATATGAGAGAAACTACTATTATTCCTTACTGATAATCTGTAATTCACTTATTCCTCTTTAGACACGAGAATAAAACTGAGAGATACTATTCAATCTTGAATCATATTCTAAATAATATAATGAGTTTAAATGTAGATTATTATGATGGAATTACTTAGAATGAATCCAGAAACGATTGAAACGCTCAAATGATGCTCAGAATTGCATTATTTGCACTTTACATGAGTAATTACTATGTATAATCCAATATTTTTGAATAAATAAAACACAAATCATATTCTTGACAGTATAAAGATTTTAAATATAAATTATGGTGATGAAATGAATTAGAATAAATTTAGAAACGAGTGAAATGCTCAAATGAGACTCATTATTGCATTATTTGCATTTTACATGCCTCATTACTTTGTATAATCCAATCTTTTTGAATAAATAACATAGGAATCATATTCTATACAGTACAAAGAGTTTAAATGTAGATTATTTGTAGGAAATGACTCAGAATTAATCCATAAATGATTGAAATGCTCAAATGATGCCCAAAATTGTATTATTTGCACTTCAAGTGCGTAATTACCATGTATAATCCAATGTTTTCGAATAAATAATATACGAATAATATTCTCGACAGTATGAAGTGTTTAAATGAGTTTGAATGAATCCAAAAACGAATGAAATGCTCAAATGATGGTCAGAAATGCATTATTTGCATTTATATGCGTAATTAGCTTGTATAATCCAATTTTTTTTATCAAATAACATATGAATCATATTATAGACAGTATAAAGAGTTTTAATGTAGATTATTGTAATGAAATGATTTAGACTGAATAGAGAAACGATCGAAATGCTCGAATGATGCTAAAAAATGCATTATTAGCACTTTACATGCGTAATTGCCATGAATAATCTAATCTTTTTGAATAAATAACATATGAATTATATTCCAGACAGTATAACGAGTTTAAATGTAGATTATTGTGATGAATGACTTAGAATGAATCCAGAAACAATTCAAATGCTCAAATGATGCTCAGAATTGCATCATTTGCACTTTACATCTGTAGTTACCATGTATAATCCAATATTTTTGAATGAATAACATACAAAATATATTCTAGAGAGTATAAAGAGTTTAAATGTAGATTATTGTGATGAAATGACTTGGGATGAATCCAGAAACGATTGGAATGCTTAAATTAAGTTCAGAATTGCATTATTTGCACTTTACATGCATTAATACTATGTATAATCCAATATATTTGAATAAATAATACATGAATATCTGCCACACAATATATTTGAATAAATAATACATGAATATCACATCATTTATATCTGCTCGTCCAACTGTCAGTCTGCCACACACTTATATTTTTTTCGAAAAGGATCACACACTTATATAATGATGATGATGGTGATTATGATGATAATAATAATAATAATAATTATTATAATTAGTAATTAGTTTACTCCTTTTATAAATGAATAAAAAATAATTTTTTCTATTTAATTTAATTTTTAGACACATTTAACGAACTAAATTTTTTAGTATGGACTGAAATATATATATATTTTGTAAATTTTGAGCGGATGTGATTGACAGAGACTAAACCGGCCGAGAAGATCACTGAAGAACGTCCTAATTTTTTATGTTATCATGAATAAATAATCTTCATTTTTTTTAGTATATATACATTTACGTTGATTTGTAATATCAGTAATGGTTAACTGTTATGAATTTTAACTTAAGAAAAAAACTTATTGTCGTACAGTTGGGTGGCAGGGGAAGAATTGAGTACCAAAACACACTTTAAACTTCATATATATTCGCCCATGTTTTATTTTAAATTGCAAACTTTCTTATGTGCCAGATTGTATAAATATTTAAAACAAGAACATTAGTTGCTTTTAGGTTTAACTGTTTTGCTTAAAGAAGGGACTTTACATATATAGTCTAAAAATGTGTCCACTCAATATGTGGTATCATGATTGATATGTAACTATGTTCTGATTTAATTTATTGATTTTTTTGTTGCACGATGATAATGCCAAATATTGAATGAAATTAATAAAAAAAAATGAAGATTTGTATTTGGATATGATGTAAATTATAATAATTTTTTATTTAATAAATATTACTTATATTTCTTTCTTTATGTTTGAAAAATAAATGCACACTTATTTTTTTTTTCCCGTTTGAAACCAAAGGCTTTGGACTTTCATTCGGTGTTAATATTTGTAATACGTGTTCAATCAAAATACAATGAACAATGATGGAGATTGTACATATGGGATTGATTACATCTTTAAATTGACACTTTTACAACCTTGCATTAGTGTTTTTATTAGTAGGGATGAGTAAGTTCTATTTAACAATAAATATGATATAGATGACTGTTAGGTCGTAATGTTTATCAACTGATATACATCTATTTAATTTATTACAACAATGCATTATTAGTATCACTACTTTCGTGATTGTGTGCATCTGTTCCAGTGGCGAGGCCAGTAAAGGGCAAGTGGAGGCACTTGTCCAGCCTTGTTTTTCAAAAAATAGTGGCTCGTATATATGTGTTTTAATGGGTGCCCAGGCTTGAAGTTTTACTGTGCCTACTCTTGGGCTTTATAACTGAGTTTTTAACGATCCACTCTATTCTTTTATCTGATCGTCACACAGAAAATGTGGCGAGAGTTAATTGGTCAGACCTAGAATTTTCTATTGTGAATAATTCGCTGATCCAACTACGCCCCTCAATTCATCTCCTCTACGGCTCTATTGCTTCCCTGTCGTCTAACTCCGACTTAAAGTTATTGTTTGTTATAATTTTTTAATTTAATATTAATTTATTTTTTTATTTGTGTGTGCCCACGCTTAAAAATTTGTTGGACTCGCCACTGATCTGTTCAACTGTTGTACCGGTAAATATGTGTTTCATACGTTCTGGACAGTATAAAGAGTTTAAATGTAGAGTATTGTGATGAAATGACTTACAATGAATCCAGAAGCGAATAAAATACTCAAATGATGCTTAGAATTGCATTATTTGCAATTTAGATGCGTAATTAGCATGTATAATTTAATATTTTTAACTAAACAACATATGAATCATATTGCAGACAGTATAAAGAGTTTAAATTTAGATTATTGCTATGAAATGACTTAGAATGAATCGAGAAACGAGTGAAATGCTCAAATGATGCTCAAAATTGCATTCTTTGTACTTTATATTGGCGTAATTTACATATATACTTCAATATTTTTAAAAAAATAACATATGAATCATATTCTAGACAATATAAAGAGTTTAGATATAGATTATTATGATAAAATGACTTAAAATGAATCCAGAAATGATTAAAAGGCTCAAATGATTCAGAACTGCATTAATTGCACTTCATATGCGTAATTACAATGTATAATCCAATCTTTTTTAAAAAATAACATATGAATCATATTATAGACAGTATAAAGAATTTAAATGTAGATTATTGTGATGAACTGACTAAGAATGAATCCAAAAATGATTGAAATGCTCAAATGATGCTCAGAATTGCATTATTTGCACTTAATGTGCGTAATTACCATGTATAATTCAATCTTTTTGAATAAATAACTTGTGAATCATATTCTAGACAGTATAAAGTGTTTAAATGTAGATTATTTTTTATGAAATAACTTAGATTGAATCGAAAAACGATTGAAATGCTCAATTGATGCTCAGAATTGCATTATTTGCACTTTACAAGTGTAGTTACAATGAATAATCTAATCTTTTTGAATAAATAACATGTTAATCATATTCTAGACAGTATAATGAGTTTAAATGTAGATTATTGGGCTGAAAGACATAGAATGAAGCCAGAAACGAGTGAAAATGCTCAAATGATGCTCAGAATCGCATTATTTCCATTTACATTCGTGAATACCATGTATAATCCAATCTTTTCATTAACTAACATAGGAATTATATTCTAGACAGTATAAAGATTTAAAATGTAAATTATTGTGATGAAATGACTTTGAATAATGCTCAGAATTACATTTTTAGCACTCTACATGCGTAATTACCTTGTATAATTCATTATTTTTGAATAAATAACATATGAATCATATTTTTAATAGTATAAAGAGTTTAAATATATATTATTGCGATGAAATGATTTTCAATGAATTCACAAACAATTGAAATGTGCAAATGATGCTCAGACTTGCATTACTTGAATTTTATATGTGTAATTACCATGTATGATCCAATGCATAAATATCATTTGAATCTTATTTTAGACAGTACTTTTACTTTAAATGTAGATTATTGTGATGAAATTAATTAGATTGAATCCAGAAACCATTGAAATGCTCAAATAATGAATTTCATTATTAGCACTTCACATGCGTAATTACCATATATAATCCAATATTTTTGAATAAATAACAAATGAATCATATTATAGATATTATAAAGAGTTTAACTGTAGATTATTGTGATGAAATAAATTACAATGAATCAACAAATGAATGACATGCTCGAACGATGTTCAGAATTGTGAATCATATTTTAAACAGCATAAATAGTTTAAATATAGATTATTGTGATGAAATGACTTAGAAATGCTCAAATAATGTTCAGAATTGCATTATTGGCACTTTACATGCTTAATTACATTGCATAATCCAATCTTTTTGAATTAATAATATATGAATTATATTTTAGAAAGTATATAGAGTTGGAATGTAGATTATTGTGATGAAATTAATTATAATGAATCCATAAATGATTGAAATCCTCAAATGATGCTCAGAATTGCATTATTTTGCACTTTATATGCGTACTTACCATGTATAATCAAATCTTTTTGATTAAATAACAAATGAATCATATTCTAGACAACGTCAAGAGTTTAAATTAAGTGCAGATTATTGTGATTAAAAAACTTGGAATGAATTCAGAAACGATTGAAATGCTCTAATGATGCTCAGAATTACATTATTTGCACTTTATATGTGTATTTACTTTTTATAATCCAATCTTTTTTTAATAAATAACATATGAATAAAATTTTAGACAGTATAAAGAGTTTAAATGTTGATTTTTGTGATGAAATGACTTAGAATAGATCCAGAAATTATTGAGATCCTCAAATGATGCTCAGGATTGCATTTTTTATATTTTATGTGTGTAATTTCCTTGTGAGATCCAATCTCTTTTAATAAATAACATTTTAATTATAATCTAGACAATGTAAAGAATTTATATGTAGAATATTGTGATTAAATGACTTAGAATGAATGTAGAAAATATTGAAATGCTCAAATAATGCACATAATTACATTATTTGCAGTTTTTATGCGTAATTACCATGTATAATCCAATCTTTTTGAATAAATAACATATGAATCATATTATAGACAGTATAATGAGTTGAAATGTAGATTATTGTGATAAAATAACTCAGAATGAATCCAGAAATGATTGAAATGCTCTAATGATGGTCAGAATTGTATTGTTTGCACTTTATACGTGTATTTACAATTTATAATCCAATCTTTTTTATGAAATAACATATGAATCATATTCTATACAGTATAAAGAGTTTAAATGTGGATTATTGTGATTTAATAACTTAGAATGAATCCAGAAACAATTGAAATGCTCTAATGATGCTCCGAATTGCATTATTTGCACTTTATTTGCGTATTTAAAATTTATAATAAAATCTTTTTGAACAAATAACATATGAATCAAAATTTAGACAGTATACATAGTTTAAATATTGATTATTGCGATGATATGACTTAGAATAAATCCATAAACAATTGAAGTGTTCAAATGATGCTCAGACTTGCATTATCTGCATTTTATATGCGTAATTAACATGTATGATACAATATTTTTGCATAAATATTATATGAATCATATTCCAGACAATATAAATAGTTTAAATATAGATTTATTGTGATGAAATAACTTATAATGAATTCAGAAACCATTGAAATGCTCTAATAATGCTCAAAATTACAATATTAGCACTTTAAATGCATAACTACCTTGCATAATGCCATCTTATTGAATAAATAACATATGAGTCATATTTTAGACAGTACAAAGAGTTTAAATGTAGATTATAGTGATGAAATGAATTAGAATGAATCCAAAAACGATTCAAATGCTCTTATGATGCTCAGAATTGCATTATTTGCATTTTATTTGCGTAATTACCACTTATAACCCAATCTTTTTGAATGAATAACATATGAATAATATTATAGATAGTTTAAATATAGATTATTTGGATGAAATGACTTAGAATGAATACATTAACATTTCAAATGCTCAAATGATACTCAGAATTGCTTTATTTGCACTTTATATGCGTAATTACCATGTATAATCCAATTTGTTTTGTTTAAATCACATATGAATCATATTCTAGACATTATAATAATTTTAAATATAGATTATTGAGATGAAATGACTTAAAATAAATCCATAAACCATTGAAACGTTCAAATAATACTCAGAATTAAATTGTTAGCACTTTACAAGTGTAATTACCAAGTATAATCCAATCTTTTTGAATAAATAACATATGAATCATATTCTAGACAGTATAAAGAGTTTAAATATGGATTATTGTCATGAAATGACTTAGAATGAATCCAGAAACAATTTGGATCAAATGATGCTAAGAATTGCATTATTTGCACTTTATATACGTAATTACCATGTATAATCCAATATTTTTGAATAAATAACATATGAATCATATTCTGGACAGTATAAAAAGTTTAAATGTTGATTATTGGGATGAAAGGATTTAGAATGAATCCAGAAACAAATCAAATGTTCTAATGTTGCTAAGAATTGCATTATTTGCATTTTATACGTGTATTTACTATTTATAATCCAATCTTTTTGATGAAATAACATATGAATCATATTTTAGACAGTATAAAGAGTTTAAATGTAGATTATTGTGATTTAATAACTTAGAATGAATCCAGGAACGATTGAAATGCTCTAGTGATGCTTCGAATTGCATTATTTGCACTTTATTTGCGTATTTATCATTTATAATAAAAACTTTTTGAACAAATGAATAAAATTTTAGACAGTATAAAGAGTTTAAATATTGATTATTGCGATGATATGGCTTAGAATAAATCCATAAACAATTGAAATGTTCAAATGATGCTCAGACTTGCATTATCTGCATTTTATATGCGTAATTAACATCTATGATCCAATATTTTTGCATAAATAATATATGAATCATATTCCAGACAGTATAAATAGTTTAAATATAGATTTATTGTGATGAAATAACTTATAATGAATTTAGAAACCATTGAAATTCTCTAATAATGCTCAAAATTGCAATATTAGCACTTTAAATGCATAATTGCCTTGCATAATGCCATCTTATTGAATATAACATATGAGTCATATTTTAGACAGTGCAAAGAGTTTAAATGTAGATTATAGGGATGAAATGAATTAGAATGAATCCAAAAACGATTCAAATGCTCTTATGATGATCAGAATTGCATTATTTTCATTTTATTTGCGTAACTACCACTTATAACCCAATCTTTTTGAATGAATAACATATGAATCATATTATAGACAATTTAAATATAGATTATTTGGATGAAATGACTTAGAATGAATACATTAACATTTCAAATGCTCAAATGATACTTAGAATTGCTTTATTTGCACTTTATATGCGTAATTACCATGTATAATCTAATATTTTTGAATAAATAACATATGAATCATATTCTAGACAGTATAAAAAGTTTAAATGTTGATTGTTGGGATGAAAGGATTTAGAATGAATCCAGAAACATATCAAATGTTCTAATGTTGCTGTATTTGCATTTTATATGCGTATTTACCATATATAACCCAATCTTTTTGAATAAATAACATATAAATCATATTTTAGAAAGTATACAGAGTTTAAATATAACTTATTATGATGAAATGACTGAGAATGAATCCATAAACAATTGAAATGCTCAAATCATACTCAGACTTACATTATTTGAACTTTATATGAGTAATTACCTTGTATATTTTTCATTCTTTTTTAATAAATAAAATATGAATCATATTCTTAATAGTATAAAGAGTATAAATATTGATTATTGCGATGACATGACTTAGAATGAATCCATAAACTATTGAAATGCTCAAATGATACTCAGACTTGCATTACTTGCACTTTATATGTGTAATTACCATGTATAATCCAATATTTTTGCATAAATAACATATGAATCATATTCTAGATAGTATATAGAGTTTAAACGATTATTGTGATGCAATGACTTGGAATGAATATAAAAACAATTGAAATGCTCAACATTACATTATTAGCACTTTACATGCGTAATTACCTTTTATAGTTCATTATTTTTGAATAAATAATATATGAATCATATTCTTGATAGTATAAAGAGTTTAAATTTAGATTATTGCGATGAAATGACTTGGAATGAATCCAAAACAATTGAAATGCTCAAATGATGCTCAGACTTGCATTACTTGAATTTTATATGTGTAATTACCTTGTATGATCCAATATTTTTGCATAAATATCATTTGAATATTATTCTAGGCAGTATAAAGAGTTTAAATGTAGATTATTGTGATGAAATAATGAATCCAGAAACTATTGAAATGCTCAAATAATGCTCAGAATTTCATTATTGGCACTTTACATGCGTAATTATCATGTATAATCCAATATTTTTTAATAAATAACAAATGAATCATATTATAGACATTATAAAGAGTTTACCTGTCGATTATTGTGATGAAATAACTTAGAATGAATCAAGAAATGAATGATATGCTCGAACAATGCTCAGAATTGCATTATTTGTATTTTATATTTGTATTTAACATTTATACCAGATCTTTTTGAATAAATAACTTGTGAATCATATTTTAGACAGTATAGATAGTTTAAATATAGATTATTGTGATGAAATGACTTAGAATAGATCCAAAAATGATTGAGATGTTCAAATGATGCTCAGAATTGCATTATTTATATTTTATATGCGTAATTTCCTTGTGTAATCCAATCTCTTTGAATAAATAACATATTAATTATATTTGAGACAGTAAAAAGAATTTATATGTAGAATATTGTGATTAAATGACTTAGAATGAATCTAGAAATGATTGAAATGCTCAAATGATGCACGGAATTACATTATTTGTTGTTTATATGCGTAATTACAATGTATAATCCAATCTTTTTGAAAAAAATAACATATGAATCATATTCTAGATAGTATAAATAGTTTAAATATAGATTATTGTGATGAGACTTAGAATGAATCCAGAAACGATTAAATGCTCCAATGATGCTCAAAATTGCATTATTTGCACTTTATGTGTGTATTTACTATTTATAATCCAATCTTTTATTAATAAATAACATATGAATCATATTCTAGACAGTATAAATAGTTTAAATATAGATTATTGTCATGAAATAACTTAGAATGAATCCATAAACTATTTAAATGCTCAAATGTTGTAAGACTTGCATTATTTGCACTTTACATGCACAATTACCATGTATAATTGTCACATTCCGACACATATGATATGACAATCCCGCCGCCATGAATACACAATCTCTGTGTACCCGCAATGTGTTTCCCTACCAGTTAACAAGATTTAAATTCCGACTTACCATAAACCAGGCTAAGTTTCTAAGTCTCATTGAGTCATCATGGCAAGATATTTTTGGCTTAATCTTCGCTTGACTTGATTGATCCCGTCTCTGCAACCTGGAACACACAGCACAGAGTGAGAAATAAATTCTCAGTGCGAGTTTTAGTTCTAATACGTGGATTTAAGCTAAAATCAAAGTTCTAGAAATAATTCCCATAAATAAAATTAAGCATGCGTGTTTCCTTTTTACAAAAAAGAAAACTTATACTTTTTTATTTAAAAAAAATTAACAAATAAACATGACATCTTGCATATGATGTTAACCAAAACTGGACGAGATAGCAAAATCGGAACTGAACACGTGGCACGAATCCCATCTCAGACAACACATGTTTGGATATGATAGGAAACTGAGGGTGTCAGAGATGCGAGCATATCATCAGTCTGGGCATATCACATTTCATTCACATAATTTCCATAATCATAATCACTCAAGTCCCCTTACCCAACCGGTTGGGTGGCACGAGGAGACCATTCCCTTACCTGGCCGCCATGAGGGACGTGACCAGGTGGCATGCGGGAATTTCCAAATCTACATAGCGCTATTGAACTGGCCGAAGCCGGGGGCCAACCGACTCCGGAGAATGATGCAAAATCATACAAGACTTTTCCTTTACCTGGCCAGCATGAGAGATGTAACTTTTGACCAGGGGCATACATATCATGTCATATCATTTTAGGCATGTCATACCCCAGTAATCCTTTTAGTCAGATAGTTCATGAGTCGGATTCATTATAACAATGGCATATCCAAACATCTGACTATATTTCTTTTAAATTCTTCAAAACGAAGAACATGCATCTCAAAATGCAGTTTTATCGATATTTGGGCACTAACCATTAAAAATACTTGAATACAGTCATGCAGCCAAATGGATTTTCAATATGCATATGAATAAAAACATATCTTATTTGGCAAGGTATGAAATCACATAAAGTAACAAGCACTAAAGCACTTTATATGTGTATTTACCATTTATAATCTCATCTTTTTTTAATAAATCAAATACTAGACAATATAAAGAGTTTAAATATAGATTATTGCGCTGAAATGACTTATAATGAAAATATATAAACAATTTAAATGCTCAAATGATGCTCAGACATGTTTTATTTGCACTTTATATGAGTAATTACTATGCATAATCCAATATTTTTGTATAAATCACATATGAATCATATTCTAGACATTATAAATAAATATTTTAAAAATAGATAATTGAGATGAAATGACTTAGAATGAACCCAGAAACCATTGAAATTTTCAAATAATACTCAGAATTGCATTATTAGCACTTTTCAAATAATACTCATATTCCAGGAAGTACAAATTTTTAAATGTAGATTATTGTCATGAAATGACTTCGAATGAATCCAGAAACAATTGAAAGGATCAAATGATGCTCAACTTACATTATTTAAACTTTATATGCGTAATTACCTTGTATAATCCAATATTTTTGAATAAATAACGTATGAATCATATTCTAGAAAATATATAGAGTTTAAACGTAGATTATTGTGATGAAATGACTTAGAATGAATAAATAAACCATTGAAATGCACAAATAATACTCAAAATTACATTACTAGCACTTTACATGCGTAATTACCTCGCATAATTCATTCTTTTTGAATAAATAACATATGAATGAAATTCTTAATAGTATAAAGAGTTTAAATATAGATTATTACGATGAAATGACTTAGAATATATCCATAAACAATTGAAATGCTCAAATGATGCTCAGACTTGCATTATTTGAACTTTATATGCGTAATTACCTTGTATAATCTAATATTTTTGCATAAATAACATATGAATCATATTCTTGACAGTATATAGATTTTAAACGTCGATTATTGTGATATAATGACTTAGAATGAAAGAAACCATTGAAATGCTCAAATAATGCTCAAAATTACATTATTAGCACTTTCATGTGTAATTACCTTTTATAATTCATTCTTTTTTAATAAATAACATATGAATCTTATTCTTAATATTATAAAGAGTTTAAATATAGATTATTATGATGAAATGACTTAAAATGAATCCATAAACAATTGAAATGCTCAAATCATGCTCAGACTTGCATTATTTGAACTTTATATATGTCATTACCTTATATAATCCAATATTTTTTCTTAAATAACATATGAATCATATTCTTTAACAATATATGTAGTTTAAAGGTATATAAATGTGATGAAATGACTTAGAATGAATATTGAAACCATTGAAATGCTCAAATAATGCTCAAAATTACATTATTAGCACTTTACATGCGTAATTACCATGCATAATCCAATATTTTTGAATAAATAACATATGAATCATATTATAGACATTATAAAGAGTTTGACCGTAGATTATTGTGATGAAATAACTTAGAATGAATCCAGAAATGAATGGAATGCTCGAACGATGCTCAGAATTGCATTATTTGCACTTTATATTTGTATTTACCATTTATAACCCAATATTTTTTAAGAAATAAGTAAATAACTTATGAATCATATTTTTGACAGTGTGAAGAGTTTAAATATAGATTATTGCGATGAAATGACTTAGAATGAATCCTTAAATATTTGAAAATCTCAAATGATGCTCAGGCTTGCATTATTTGCACTTTATATGTATAATTACTGTGTATAATTCAATATTGGAATAATTAATTTTATGCCACCATAAATATTGATATTTAGGGAAATGTCATTCTTAAATTTCTAATTAAATTTATGCCATTATAAAATTTCTAAAATTAGTTTTATGACACTATTTCTCCAAAAACATACTAAATTCCAAAAATGCCATTACCAAATTTGTCATTAATTTTTTTAATGAACAAATTACCCCTATTAAAAACAAACTCTAAAATAAAAAAAAACAGACGGCGCTATTAAATTTTCTTACCACAAACAAAATTAGTCATCAAGCTAGCATCCAAAATCTTCTTGCAAAAGACGCTATCATGCTGATTCACTCACCGAAATTGTGAACCCCATTGCTTTAGTTCCTTCCAGAGAAATGGAACTAAGGTTAATGATAATATCGAAACCCAAACAAAAAAGCAAAAAATAAAGATAAAAGGAACAGTAAAAAAAGGCACAGGTTTAATACTAAACGAAATCTTCTTAATCATACTAGTAGTTTAAAACAATGGTCCATACTTATGTTAAAAAAATCGGCACAAAAAGATTTTTGCGAATAAATCTTAAAAACGTAAATCTTTTTATTTGAAAATTAGCACGATGCCATTGTTAGATGGCTTATTAGATCTATGCCACAATTTTTATGCACCAGTGGTATAAAACTAATTGTTAATGATTTATAATGGCATAAAACCAATTATATCTTTTGTGATGGCATATTACTAATTTTGAAGTTTTATAGTGGCACCTTTAAAAGGGTAAAATTGTAATATAATTGTCCGAGGGCAAAAAAATAATTTCTATTATTTTATAGTGGTAAAAAAATAATTTGTCATTTAGTGATGGCATATCCCTAATTTCAAATATTTTCAGTGGCATAAATCTAAATCACCCTTCATATTTTTTATTAAATAACATATGAATCATATTCTAAACTATATAAAGAGTTTAAATATAGATTATTTCAATGAAATGGCTTAGAATGAATCCATAAACAGTTGAAATGCTCAAATGACTCTCAGACTTGCATTATTTACATTTTATATGTGTAATTACCTTGTATAATCCAATATTGTTGCATAAATAGCATCTAAATCATATTCTAGAAAGTATAT
This sequence comes from Rhynchospora pubera, assembly GCA_028095005.1. Classification (NCBI taxonomy): domain Eukaryota; kingdom Viridiplantae; phylum Streptophyta; class Magnoliopsida; order Poales; family Cyperaceae; genus Rhynchospora; species Rhynchospora pubera. The sequence continues at coordinate 185,183,280 of CM051461.1, forward strand.
AGATTTTAAACGTAGATTATTATTATGAAATGACTTAGAATGAATATAGAAACCATTGAAATGCTTATATAATGCTCAAAATTACATTATTAGCACTTTACATGCGTAATTACCTTGTATAATTCATTCTTTTAGAATAAATAATATATGAATCTTATTATTAATAGAATAAAGAGTTTAAATATAGATTATTTTGATGAAATGACTTAGAATGAATCCATAAACAATGAAAATTCTCAAATGATGCTCAGACTTGCATTATTTGAAATTTACATACTTAATTAACTTGTATAATCCTATATTTTTCCATAAATAACTTATGAATCATATTCTAGACAATATATAGAGTTTAAACGTAGATTATTGTGATGAAATGAATTTGAATGAATATATAAACCATTGAAATGCTCAAATAATGCTCAAAATTACATTATTAGCACTTTACATGCGTAATTAACATATTGACAAATACTCAGTTAAATTTCGAGTTATCCAATTAGACAATTTTTTTTAATAATATTAGACTAAATAAATTAACAAAAATATCAACCAACGATAATTAACATTAATAAGTAATTGCTAAACTTTAACTATATAAACATGAAATTAACCATAATAGATGATCAAGAAATTAAACCTTATTGGAACTAAATTGATATTAATAGCTAAAATTAGGAATATAATTAAAATCATATCCATTATTGTAAGAATATTAATAAATCAGTGGCTTTAAGAAATAATTTTGATACAACTGTAAAATCAAATCGAAATCGAAAATTTTTCTACCTTGTTTATTATCTATAATTAATCTGCATGATTCTAGCAAAATCAAAGCTTAAGTTATACTGAAATTCACAATCAAAATAACTAAAATCCAAATGAGGGTAATCTTACATATAATAAAGATGCGTGGATGGTCTCAAAAGGTGCGAATGCAAATATATCTATTTTAATATATATTTTATAGAGTGTCATTTGAAAGATATCTCGCCAAAGGATGCAATCAAATTGATGGTTTAAAAGATGTGATTGAAAAGGTGCATAACTTGACATGGTGACCATAGGGTATCATCTAAGGAATGTCTCGCCAAAGGATGCAATCAAATATATGCCTCCACCAAAGGATATCGACATTTTATCTATAAATAACGCTATTTTCTTTAAAAAAAAATATTTTGCTCATGGCACCCTTTCATGGCATCTGTCCATGAAACCTTTTCATCGCATCTTCTTAGTGCAGCTCTTCACAATCAAAAACAGTTTGCTCATGACATCCGTTCATGACACCCTTTCATGGCATCTTTACATGGCATTTGTCCATGACACCTTTTCATCGCATCTGCACATGACACTTTTTCATCGCATCTGCACATGACACTTTTTCATCGCATCTTCTCAATGCAGCTCTTCACAATCACACATTTATTAAGCCAATTTCAATAATTCCCTACTTATTTATAGACTATATATATTTTCTTGGCATCCAGTCATAGCACCCTTCTATGACATTTGCACATGACATCCACCTATAGCACTTTTTCATCGCATCCGCTCATGACACCTATTGATCGCATCTTCTCAATGCACATCTTCACGCATTTATCAAGCTATTTCCAATAATCCCCCCACTTAGATTGATAAATAATAATAAATCATATTTTATGTATGGTACCAGTGCAACCAATGTTTTATGGAGAAAACCAATCTATAGAAATGTCAGACAATGACTGTGGTGGAGAATATTATCCAATAATGGAACCAATACAACTATACCAGTAAATATACTTTTATAATGGGATTCTTTCCACTAAAATCTTTATTAAAAATCTTCTCATTTTAAAATCATCTATCAATTTGAAAAATAAAGGCACAATTTTTTTCATATATTGTTTATAATAAAATCCAATATCGTCGAGGCTCGGCGCACAAATCTAATTATAAATATTAGATTATGTGAGTTGTAACATCTTTGATCATATAGTTGGTGTCATAGAAAATCTTGGGGATAATTTTTTAATAAAATCTATTCTCCTTCTCTCTCTTCGTTTTCCCCTTCTCCTTTCTCTTGATTCATCCGATCTCATCTCCGGGAGAGTATTTTCTAGATGGTTGTATTAAATCATCCGGTGGACGTTTTTTTATCCGAGTCGTCCGATTTGATCTTAACGGTTAGATTTTTTTTCGGACCTATCAATTTTGTTATTATGCACGGGGCATCTATAGCCATTGAGATTAAATCAGAAGGCTGAGATGAAAAACCATCTTTCTTCGTGTGCAATTTCTCAAATTTTTTTTTCTCTCATTTATTTTGGATTTTGAGGGATTATGGAGTTGGTAAAAAGAAGAAGAGGAATTTGGGATGCAGGCAGAGGGTGAACTATTCGGTTTAGGTATTTCCTTACTCATTTATTCAACTTCTTGATTTTCTCTCAGTCCCGAATCAATAAGATATTGGGGGGTCAATTGAGTTGGGATTTAGTTTAGTACGTGTTTCTGTAACATGGTTCTACCTGTGTTAATGTCTATATATGGTTGTGAGTGAGTCTGATATGATTGTTAAGGGTGTATACAATTGAAATAAATTTTATAGGTATAAACTTGGGTTAATAATCGTTCAAATGTTTGGAAAGGTACTATAGCTATTGGTGACCTCGGTATGGACCTTGTACCAGGTTTAACTGGTGCTATTTGAAACTTGGTACCATACCGGTGCAGCTCTGGTATGGGCATCGATGGTTTGGGTATGTTTGTGAAGTTCAGGGACCGTACTGAATAACTTGGTTCTTTAGTGGATTTGGATCTGATTTACTCTAGTTGGATTGAGTTGAGTATAATTTAATGGGTTGAACCCGCACCTGTATGAGTCGTGAATAAGGAATAAGAATAAGGAATTTCGGTATGCGTATTTATCCAAATTTGTTATTATTATGCCATGATTTTGTTAGTATAGGAATAAGGGCCCGAATTCCTAATTTTTGTGTTGTTTGGGTTGCATAAGAATAAGAATAAATACGCATATCAAATTTTTTTATTCTTATTCCTTATTCACGGCTCATCCAAACACATCCTGGAGATGTTGTTTGGATGGTGTGTTGTGAATAAGAATAAAGAAAGAAAAGAATATAATAATGATTTGATTTTGTTTTGAACAATTTGTCATTATAAGAATGGATGAAAATAATATAATAATAATTTATATTCATAATAATAATAATATAAAAATATTAATTAAAAAATCATTAAGGTAATAATTTAGATAACATTAATAAATACAATAATTATTATATTTATTATTTTAAAATGAATAAATATATTCATTTAAATAATTATCATAATAATAATTGATTCAAAAAATGAGTCAAATAATACTAATTATATTAATGATAATACTAATGATAATGCTAATGATATAATATTAAATATAATACTAATTAACAGTATAATATAATAAAAATTATTAATACAGTAATTATTCTAATTATAATTATTATTACTATAATAATAATAATAATAATAATAATAATAATAATAATAATAATCATTATTCTCTGATTGGAATTTGAAATGCATGCGGTGACCCAATTTGAACAAAAGTCCAACTTTAGTGCTTATACAGAGGAAAAATTGATTATTTTATTCGATGTCCAAAAGTCCAGCAGCACAAAAGTCCAAAAGTCCAGCAGCACAAATTTTCCTTTTTTTATTCGATGACCGTACTTCAGACATTTCTTTTTTAATCACGAAACGTAATTCACGGCCTTGTTCTATGGTTTCGTTGGAATTAAAATAAAGCCTCGAATTACGAATTCGGTCTTATTCAAACTCGTTTGGTGCCATCAGAATAAGGCCTGTTTCGGAATTTCTTATTCATGAATAAACAATTCTCCTAATTCTAATTCAAAATTTTTATTCATGAATTTTCTTATTCATTCTTATTCACTCCACTTCCAAACACACCCATAGTATACGCTGAGGCAGCATCTTCCTCGGCTCTATTCTCATCTAGTCTGAGTTCTTATCCTTGAAGAATCTTCAGTGGAGTGGGTTGTTACATTTTGTATTCCGGTGAAAGCTTCAGATTTTGTCTAATAAATAGCTGAGATTGGACTGATTGTCTAGTCTTTTTGAACTGCGGTCCGAGCAAACAGTCTTTGGATCAACGGGCCTAATTTCGTGCGTCCAACTTGCATGTGCCTCACTTCCTATCAGCATGTCGCAGCCACAACAATTTATCATGGCAAAACCCTGGGCCTAACAAATAAAAAAACATGGAAATATGGAATTATTCATATTAATCATATCAAACAGTCAAACACTTTGAAACCTGCGAATTAAATGAGATGTTTTGTCTTAAAGAATTTAAACTTTAAACATTTCAAATGCTACATAGGGGGATTAAAGTTTATTTTACTTTTCCTATTATTGTTTTGCTGAAATGATCATACTTAGGAAACTTTAATGTAGTTTTTGGTTCCGAAAGTATTTTAGAAAATATAAGAAATAAGACATTTAATCTATTTGGCTTGTAATATTTAAATTAAAAAAAAACACCTGTTACAAATAGTTGTGATTCTCGGTGGGCTTTAGCCACTTGACCGTTTGATGCAACTGCGGTGTTTTTCATTTTTATTCTACAATGTCCCAAATACAACAATTATTCCAATTGCATAACATAATTGATGCAAATGCATTTTCTTTTAACCTCGAAAGAGCTTGTGAAAACTATTGACTGACTCTCTTATTCTTATATAAGACTACTCTCACACAATAGAACACGTAATAAATTATTAAATCACAGGTTCTACACCCCTCACACAATCTGTATTAATTTACCAAATCACAAATTAAATGCATTTTTAGCTGAAGCCACTCTCATGCAGTTTGCATACCTCTATATGAAAAAAAAAATCATGATTTAATAAATAATTAAATCGTAGCCTCATGAAAATAAGAATATAAAATTGAAAAATATTGAAGAGCAAATAATCTTAGAAAATTATTTTTTGTCCAGTGAAATTTAGCCCACTACTTTTTCTACAGAAAAATAAACTTTGGTTAAAAATAAACAATATTATTGTTGTTGCAACTTTATTTTTTTTTAAATGCATCATATTTATTTGATATTTTTTACTCACCCCAATAGCACCGCTGGTTTGATGCACGGTCCGGTTTTCATGATATTGTTTATTAGTAGTAGGGATTAACTAAACATTAGCAACAAATCACATTTTTAATCTAAACTAAAATTTTCATCGAATCTCTCAAAGTTTCCGAAATCCGGTTATATATTCCATTATTTAAAAAAAGACCCAATAAAAAATGCCAAAGTAATTATCACTTGGGTTTGTTAGAAATCCAATACTTGTTTCTTTCTTTGGATACACATTTTAAACTTACCTTTGCAATGAAACAGATACAATTCATCACTACATTTTTTTTCCAAAAACTATATATATAAGAATACTTTCTATTAAAATAAATGGGATCGACTCTTCCAACTCATTGAAATTTAAATATTTACAAAATTTTTTAATTATATTTCATATCCACAATTTTTCAGTTATATATTACCTTTTTACAATTCACAACAAACTCAAAAATTCATTACTATAAAAAACACTTTTAATATTTCTGTTAAGCTCCATAGTCCATAGATTATATCGTGGTCTTTGCGTTTACTAAGACTGTGCTCTAGTACTTGGCGTATGAGGGGAGACAAGATGAGGTGACGAAGAAGGATTAAAATCTCAGCTGCCCGTGATCTGTTACTCACTCCAATACCGAGATAAAAGGGGGATAAAAGGGGATGAGTCGAGCTTAGAGAGAGAAAGACAACTCACGAAGAGTTAATTCCCTTTGGAGTCACCCCAATTTCAGGGTTACACAATCCCGGACAATTCTAATCTTCTCACCCCTCCTCTTACTCCGTCGCGTGCGTTCTGGAGCACAGCCTAACTATTCTTATTTGCATATTTCAAGACTAGTCTAAAAAACGGCCGAAATTAACTGGTCGTGTGGCCCATGAATGGATTCATGTGATGAGCCAATTTCCAAGTTCGGTTTGGACCTGAACTATCCACCAAGCAAACATCATCATACCTCAGCAAGCCCTACTTCGTAGAGTCAACAACAAGCAGTCAGCTTGTCAATAGTATGAGCCTAAAAAATAAGACAACATGTGATTTTTCATATCAAACACTTTCAAATCTGCAAAACTAAGCGAGTTTGTTTTGTGTTAAAGAATTTCAATTTTAAATAATATGTCATGCTACGCAAGTGGAATATAATAAAAGAAATTAAATTAAGACAACTAGACAAGTCAATTTTTTTTTTTTTAAATTGTGATATTGAACTTTGAAACCTGGTATAAATAGTTATCGGTTATTGTGTTTGCAAGCTACTTGTACGGCTCGTAAAACACCACTGTATTTCATTTGATATTCTCCAATGTCCCAAATAAATGAATTGTTCTAATCGTGATGAAATTATCGTTATTAAGAAAACATTTTTCTTTAGCTTCGGAACACCTGTGAAAATTAATGGGATAAGTAACAAGATTTTAACTGGTACCCTGTTAAGTTCTATATGACAACTCTCACATAGTAGGACGGGTAATAAAATATTGAATCACAATTTCTATGCCACTCATACGGTCATACCATCTGTATTAATTTTCCAAATCACAAATTAAATGCCTTTTCTGCTTGAGTCCAGTTTCATGGCAGCATGCGCACGCTACAGGAAAGGAAAAACTCATATTATGTATTTACTCAAAACAATTTTTTTTATATAAAAAGAAAACTCATTGTGTGAAGAGAAGGAAGTTCTAATACCATAAGTTTTTTTTGGTGCCACGAATGCCACAACTTCTCTAGCTATTACATTAATATTTAAAAAAAAAGGAAAAAATTGTTCTATGTCACTCAAAAGTGAGGAAATTAAGTAATTGTCACCCGAAAGTTTAATCTTCTGTTTTTGCCACCCGAAAGTTCACTCTTCTATTTTTGCCACTCAAAAGTTTATATTTATTTTATATTTGCCACTTTCACATATTTAATAAATACAAATAACATTTAAATAATAAAACTGAAAATATACGACTCTTTTGCCCCTGATCGAATTTGATCAAAACCTTGTCGATTGAAACCCAGTTTGGAGTCTTTTGACTCTCGACAACACACTCGATTTCTCCTCTTGAACTGTTCTTCTCCTCCTCTCTCACAGATGATGAACCTAGTACTAAATCTATTTCTTTCAACCCTAAACACAGTCGATCTGTCCTCTTCACTCGCACGCACCAGGGCTAGGTTAAGTAAACCCTTGCCTTCGTATAGTCTCGCACTCGCACGGACAATTCTCTCTACCTCCACCGTATCCGTCGTCTCGCACACACCGGCCTTCGTACGCTGCTCTGCCGCCTTCCGTTTGAGCCATCGGAGGATCAAGGTAACTGATTTTGTTTCTCTTCCCTTTTTTTCTCTGAAATTTGACCTAGCGTTTCTCTATATTTGGTAGATTGATTATCATGATACGATTTGAGAAATTTGGTGAATTGACCTGGTGTAGTCGATAAATGTTTATTTATTTCAAATTCAGGTACGATGGTGTGTTCCCTTCTCTATATCCAATTTAATCCTTTGAATTTTTGCTTGCACTATTTTTAACAACGAAAAAAAATAATTCTGCCAATAGAATAATTGTAGTTTTGTGAATAATAATTCCAGTACTTTTTCAAATTGTTTCCTGAGCCATTGCTTAGTAGACACCATAGTGCTGACAAAACTGAGTATGTTAACAGGTAAAACAAAAGATTGGTGATAACTGAGAACATGAGGCATTATAACAGAAACTTATTTTTCACGCATGATGGTTCTGAGGGACTCGAAGGGAACTTTTCAGTGCCTCTTTCGGCTGAGTCTGAGAATATATTCGTTGATTTCGACCTCAATTATCACTTGCTAATCCTACAACAGGGACATCGTTGGCTCAGTTATCTGCCGCCAGTGTGCATGGGTTGATCTAGGCTGCCTCCTTGACCATGACCATGGCCTCTTAGACTGGGATAACGGACGATGACCTTCTTCTTGGCTTCTGAATGGACATCATATATTTATACTTTTTATTATGTGGTAGCTCCTTTTTTCGTTATGTTTTGTCTGATGCATGAGACTACTTGTATGTTTGCTCTTTACTGGATTTAGTAATGACTTGTAAATTAACTCTGATCTGATCTAAAGTTCTAAAATCTAAACTATCTTTTCCTGTATACTAGATAGCAATTTTCATTATGAAGTTGGCATGTATTTTTTATCACGAGTACAAATTATTTGAGAATAAGTTAATGAGGTCATAATAAAACATTATAGGAAAGCAAACAGATATCGAACATTATTAAGCACATCAACCGATACTGGTAAACCAAGTCCATCGATACTGGTAAGCTGGCATCAGCCAGCGATTCTGGCATTGTTGTAACAGACTCAAGACACAATGTATCTAGGCATTAGAATCCTCTTGTAACAGATTTTAGTTAGTACATTGAATGTATCCAGTTCATTAGAGCTGTACAATCTCGAGTCTATAAATACTTGACGTAAACAGATACAAAAACCTTGAAAGGGGAGAAAGGATATATACGACATAAGTGTGTCTATGCAAATCAAGTAGTACCAGACAATTGTTATGTACTAGTACAATTTATGATTGATAGAGAATTAACTGAGGATAATTGAAGCATAACTGGTTTGGGACCAAGGCTGGAATCCAATGAAAAGAGAGAAACCTTAATTGAGAGGATATACCTTCAGCATCATGAAAGGAGAGTAAGACGTCTAGCTTGCCATCGACCTCAAACCTCACCATGATGGAGCGGAGGCGGTCACAGCCCTCCTTCTCGCGCTCCCCGTCGAGGGTGATGGGCTCGCCGAGGTGATGCAACCTGGTGCGGACAGCAGAGTGCTGGTGGGGACGGCCATGGCGAAGGCGCGTCGCTTGAGAAAGAGTTCTTGGACGGCCTTGTCGTGGCGCTCCTTGGCCTGGCGGCTGGCCTCAGAGACGACGTATTTGGGTTCATCGGTGGAGGTGAGCAGATGGGGTGGAGTTGGAGGTCGGATTGGGGCGATGGAATGAGGATGGAGGAGATGAGAATCAAGTTAAGGCGTTGGATTTAATTTTTCGATCGATAGGTTCAATCGAACCAGGTTCAGTCACGAGGGCATAATGGTCATAATTTTATATTTCTATCATGAGTAAAGTTTTTCGGAGGTCACTAAACTTTGTACATAATTCATTTTTTGTCACTGAACTTTCATTTGTCCGTCTGGAATCACTAACGTTAGATATCGTTCATTTTTTGTCCTTCCGTCACGATTCAAACCAACTCCGTTTGTTTATAGATAGCTGGATGTAAAAATTGGGATGGGAATCAAATTTCTTACATTTCCCTTTTACCTCTATCTGCCTGTCTCTTTCTCTCTCAAACCTCTTTCAAACCTCCTTCGCTGAAAACCCTACCTCTCTCAGTTCAACAAAACTGAAGAGAAACACCTCTTGATCTCAAGCTTTGCATCAAAATCGTATCTCTCTGCGCAAATCGCTTTGCAACAATTCTTCTCCTTTGACGGCACTCTCGATGGAAGGTTCAAATTGGAAAAATTGTGAACGTTGCCATTGCGGTGAGGTTGCTGAATTAAAAAAAGCGTGGAAACCTTCAAATCATGGCAGGAGATTTTGGGGTTGCAGATTTTACGGGGTATGTTCCAATATTAAAATTAAAATAGCTTTAAAAAGGCAGCTTTCAGTTGTTCGCTGCTCATTCTTGGTGTCAATTGAAGTTGACCAAAGTGCATTGCCTCAAAATTTGGATGCGTTCAACATCTTATTTCCCTGCTCATTCTTGGTTATCTATATTATAAATTGATTAGGCTATATCACTAAGTTTGGTTGCAACTTTTATTCGGCTTTTTTATACAAATTTTTGCAAGATTAAAAATAATCTGAGAGTGCACTTTGCTTTATAAGAAATGTCCAATATGACCGAATAAAAGAGAAAAGGGGTAAGTTCCAATTTTTTTTCTTTTTTAGACATAAATTTCTGAAATTAATTTTTTTTGCTGTTAATTTTGTAGATGTCCAAAGCATGTGGATACTTTAAATGGTATGATGAGCCTACTACAGAACGATCAAAAGAAGTTATTAATGGACTTCTTAGACGATTAAATGATTTGGAAAAAGAGATGCAGACTAAGGAACCAAAGGAAAATCGTGTAATTTTCATTTTGGTCATTTTATTAGTTTTATTGGTAATAGCATTGTTATTTTCTTTTACTGTTAGTGTGAGTTGTCTTCAGGGTAGAAATTGATGTTGCATTAGGCGAGTGAAGACAAGGGGCAACATGCAGAGGGTAATAATAGGATATGAGATGCTGTCAAAAAATGGAATGCTATTTTGTTGAAATTAGATGCTTTCATGTAATGGTTTTACAATTTATTATGTACTGGATGGTATTATGTATTGAAATCAATGTTATTGTGTTACGTTTTCATGCTATCACAATTATTGTGCCTTTCAAATGTTATTCTGCACCTCACTGTTTTGTAATTTTCATTATTTGCTTTGTAATATTTCAAATTGAGAAAGAATTGGTACCAAGCAAACACAACTGGTACCAAGTGTTTCGAGTGATCATTACCTCACTGGTTCATCGCCTCTCTTAGGCTGTGTATGTAAAGATAAGTTTGGTTCATTGCCTCTGGTTCATTGAAAATAACACGAGTGACCTTCAGTTTTCAATGCTGAACCAAAGGCAAGTGAATTAAGCAGCTAGTGAATTACTACAGAGACAAGGGAGAAATGGTTAGCCTGACCATCACTGGTCACAATTGGTTCATTGCCTCTGTACCAACTGATACCAGAGTTTCTAGTACACATCTAATAAAGAGTACATTGCGATAACATAATCAAGAGTACATATCTTAATAATCAAACAGTGCATGTAAAAACAAAATGCAAGAGTACATAACATAATCTATAAACAAACGGAAAGGTAAGAGAGTGAGCAATAGAGGTTTGAGAGAAACAGACAGGCAGATAGAGGTAAAAGGGAAAGGTAAGAAATTTGATTCCCATCCCAATTTTTACACCCAGCTATCTATAAACAAACGAAATTGGTTTGAATCGTGACGGAAGGACCAAAAATGGACGATATCTAACGTTAGTGGTTCCAGACGGACAAATGAAAGTTCAGTGACCAAAAATGAATTATGTACAAAGTTTAGTGACCTCCGAAAAATTTTACTCTTCTATTATTTACTGTTAAATATTTTATAAACAATGAGAAAGTCGCAATTTGGAAAGAAAGTGGTGATTTAGGGTGGCAAAAATAGGAGATTGAAATTTCGTGTGGTAAATATTCAATTTCCTCATTTTTGGGTGGCATAGAAAAAAATTTTCCTTAAAGAAAATCTGAATCCAAACTTTTATTTTTGTTCAATTTGACGAGTGATGAATTTTCATATAATTTTTATAAGTTTTGGAATTCATTTGATACTCGATCAAGAGGCCAAAAATCAAATGTTATTAAAAGAGAAAAAATTCAACGATTCTAGGATTTACAGAAGGGAATGAGCGTTCTCTTACACGCCCTTCGATCGGACATCCGATGGAAAACAATTGGGTCGTTGGATATAGAAAACCGTTGGGATTTCCTGCGCTACACCATCCCGAGCGACACCAGAGTTTGTTCCGCTACTTGTACAGCTGGAAAAACATCGTGGTTTTTCATTTAATATTCTCCAATGTCTAAAAAGAAAAAAAGAATTGTCCTAACTATAATAATATGATTTGTTAAAAATGAATATTTTTTCAGTCTCGAATTTTTCTAACTACAAAGATAAATGATTTTTTTTTCTAACTGAAACAATAACTAGATCTCTAATGGCTGCCTCTCTTAACTCTCACACATAGGCCTGTCAAACGCGTTAAAAAACCACGTTACCACCCATACCGTTTTTCGTTTCGTTAAGAAAACGGTATCAACATTCATTCCGTTAATCCGTTCTGTTTATGAAACGGTATAGAATTCCGTTCCGTTATTCGTTTCACTTAAGAAACTACATATGAAACGGTTTGAAATGAAGCGAAACGGTTCGAAACGTCACTATTCTTATTCCGTTTGCCGTTTCATTTATTGGAACGAAATGAAATTGGTGCCGTTATTCGTTCTATTTCGTATAAACGAAACGGAATCACGTGGTATTTTCTACTCACACATTAGAACGCGCAAATAAAGTATTTGTACTGCAGGTTCCACTCATACCAACTGTATTAATTACCTACAAGATCACATATTGCTTTTTCAGCTCGAGCCACTCTCACGCGTCTTGCATACTACCGTATGAAATAAAATTAAGAAATAATTAGATGTATGCACTATGAAAAATTGATAATTAGATATGCCACTTTTAAATTATAAATTAGTTTTTTTGCCACAGAATTGTTAAAATTAGTTTTATACCATTATTTTCGGTCATAATTAAAAATGTGCCACTCTAACTTTTTAAAATGTCCAAAATACCCTCTCATTAAGAATTGACAAAGAAATTTATTGACATCAATTAAATTTTTCAAATTTTGAAATTTCAGATTTATAAATTTTCAATTTTCAAATTTTGAATTTAAAAAAAAAAATTCGAACTTTCAAATTGAAAATTTTCGATTTGAAAATTGAACTTTTAAAATTTGAACTGTTGAACTTTTGAGATTTTAAATTTTGAACTTTGAAATTTTATTTTTTTTGTTGATGGTGTAAAATCATTTATTTAACGGTGACATATTTCTAATTTTGTTATTTTGTAATGGCATATTTAAAAGGGTATAATGGTCAAATTAATTATCCGGTGGCATAAATCTAATTTTTATCATTTAGTGATGGTATAAAAATAATTTGTCATTTAGTGATAGTATTTCTCTAATTTCTAGTTTTTACATTAGCATAAACCTAATTAACCCTAAAATTAATGATTAAAATTTTCCAAGATAACTAAAATAAAGATACAAGTTCGGAAAATAAAGAAAGAAACAATTATTTTGGTAAATACACATTTCGTCCACGAAATTTGTCCCGCTGGCTTCTATGCACAGAAAAATAAACCATGCTAAAACAAATTGTTAATGGTTAATTTTTTAATTTTTATGCATGGGAAATGAATTATGTAACTCAAATAATATTTGTGCGAAAAATTAGCAGACCAACTAGTTTTATGAAAAATGAGTGGCCCGCGTTAGAAATCTGCCTCTATATGCTTCCTCCCCTCTACCTCTAACACATCTTTTTTTTTCCACTTCCGGACGGTATGATTTAGTTATTCTTTTTCAGTAAAAGTTCTTAACTTGTTTATGCATGTACGCTGAAGATAAATTTGTAGTTTTTTAAAAATAAATTTAAATCATTACTTCCAACTTATTTTTTAAACTAAATATCCATTTAAATCTCCAAACGGTTCTCAAATATACGAAATTTCGCTCAAGATACTAATTTTAAATTAAATTTGCTACATAAGTACATATTAGTAGATCCGCCATTTTTTCTTATTTGTTTCCAACTGTTTTCTTAGTCGAATTTTTTCGTATCTCCTGCTGTCCAGCAGTTCTTTTGCATTCGAGCAGATTTTTTCTAATCCCGTTGTGCTGCCATGTTCACTTCTCTTTCACCAAAGTCTAGTGTATTAACAAAGGCTGTGTTTGAATTGGAGTGGGAAGAAGAGAATAAGGGAAGAAATGATCAAATTTATTATTAAACAATTCAAATTCTTCACAAAATTACACACTTTTCAATACTTCTTTCCACTTCTTCCCTTCTTCCCACACCTCATCCAAACGGAACCAAACGTAACATCTTGTTTTCATTGACCATCTTTGACCATTATTTTGATCAACTTTGACTTTCGTTGACTATGAATCTTTGACCAGTCAAAGTCTTTGATTTGATGTTGACCGAGGAAAAAAAAAAATCTACAGCCCAACCGTATAGGTGTTGCACCGAATTAATATGGAAATTGACACCTCCGCTTTGCTAGTCACACGTGTCTTAACTTCATCAATTTCACCTTTATTTTATTTACCTATATGCTTCTTCCTTCTCGTTAATTCCATTCAACAGAGCAAAACCGAATAAAAGGAGATGGCTTTGTTAGTTTATTTCCATCCGACGACCTTCCACCATAGTTCAATTTATATCCCTTATTTATACATCCTGCCCTTTGTTAAAAGGTTAATTGAAATTCGATGAGTTTGGCCGATTGGAAATTGGATTCTACGTCGCAGTCGATCGAATAGTCAGTATGATTTGTTTGTGATTTCTGGATCGCTTAATCAGGTAACCAGACTTTTTTGTATTTAATTTCGTGTGGATTGATTGATTTGATTTATCGTTTGATTTTGATTGAATATGTTATTGAATTGTAATTGATATATTTTATGGGATATTGGGTTTGGAATTGAATGTATGGAATTGAATATAAATTTTGAGCCCTGATCCTCCTGAGTTCGGGGAGGGGCCGGTCCTGATCCTCCTGGCATCGGGGAGGGACCACTCTGACTGATTGATTGGCGGGACCCGATTATCTCCGTAAAATATATTATTTGTTATGTGGATTAATCCGATCTGGTTGAATTTTGTTATATTGATTAAATGTAGAGAAGTTGCGTCGTTAAATAACCGGTTATTGAGGTTTGTACCTGACTCTGTTTGTTTTTTCTATTGCGACGTAGGTTGACGGGCCGTCGGATGGGTGCAGAAGATACCGTTCTCAGCTCGCGCCCCGCGACCCGTCGGTGCGGGACGTGACATATGGTATCAGAGCATTCGTTCCTCGGACTGTGTTTGGGTCCTTGTTATTTCATTTCGAATTTGATCATTTGATTTTTGTTTGATTGGATTTGACTTGTTATCGTCCGTTTGAATTTCGCGGACGAAATTCTTTTGAAGGAGGGGAGAATGTAACATCTTGTTTTCATTGACCATCTTTGACCATTATTTTGACCAACTTTGACTTTCGTTGACTATGAATCTTTGACCAGTCAAAGTCTTTGATTTGATGTTGACCGAGGAAAAAAAAAAATCTACAGCCCAACCGTATAGGTGTTGCACCGAATTAATGTGGAAATTGACACCTCCGCTTTGTTAGTCACACGTGTCTTAACTTCATCAATTTCACCTTTATTTTATTTACCTATATGCTTCTTCCTTCTCGTTAATTCCATTCAACAGAGCAAAACCGAATAAAAGGAGATGGCTTTGTTAGTTTATTTCCATCCGACGACCTTCCACCATAGTTCAATTTATATCCCTTATTTATACATCCTGCCCTTTGTTAAAATGTTAATTGAAATTCGATGAATTTGGCCGATTGGAAATTGGATTCTACGTCGCAGTCGATCGAATAGTCAGTATGATTTGTTTGTGATTTCTGGATCGCTTAATCAGGTAACCGGACTTCTCTGTATTTAATTTCGTGTTGATTGATTGATTTGATTTATCGTTTGATTTTGATTGAATATGTTATTGAATTGTAATTGATATATTTTATGGGATATCGGGTTTGGAATTGAATGTATGGAATTGAATATAAATTTTGAGCCCTGATCCTCCTGAGTTCGGGGAGGGGCCGGTCCTGATCCTCCTGGCATCGGGGAGGGACCACTCTGACTGATTGATTGGCGGGACCCGATTATCTCCGTAAAATATATTATTTGTTATGTGGATTAATCCGATCTGGTTGAATTTTGTTATATTGATTAAATGTAGAGAAGCTGCGTCGTTAAATAACCGGTTACTGAGGTTTGTACCTGACTCTATTTGTTTTTTTCTATTGCGACGTAGGTTGACGGGCCGTCGGATGGGTGCAGAAGATACCGTTCTCAGCTCGCGCCCCGCGACCCGTCGGTGCGGGACGTGACACCAAAGGCATGACGTCGCTCCAGATTTTCATCAGTTTCAGTGACACACGGCTTCGTCTGGTAACAGGCTTCTTTTCAGGCCAAGTAACTCGCCTTTTTTAATTTTTCTGTTTTAAAATTACCATTTTAATTTGAGGTTTGTTCTATTCACTCTTTTTCGGCCTCTCTCATTCATTCTCTTTGTGTTAGAGTTTTGGCTGAGAAACTCAATTGCTCATTAATTGAAGTGTTAGAGCTACTAAAGTCTTGAGTAATAAACACTATTTTTTCGTGCATAGGCATCTTATAGAAAATTGGAAAGTGATATTCCAGTAAATAGGGAGGATAGTTAGAGTGTTTCTTGTGAGAGGTGTTTTGGGCTTACCTAACTTGGTATTTGAACGGAAATTTCTTTGACATCCTGCGGCTAGCTATTGGCATACTCGCATCATTGGTACAACACCGCTGTTTTTCATTTGATATTTTCTAATGTCCCATGAAAAAGGGATTTTTTTAGGTTCCGTTTGGATAGGTGTGGGAAGAAAGAAAGAAGTATTGGAAAATGTGTAATTTTGTGAAGAGTTTGAATTGTTTTTTTTTTCTTTCCTTCTTTCTTCTTTCTACTTCTTCTCAACGCATCCAAACGGAGACTTAATTGCAATAACAAAGATGTTATACATCCATTTTTTTTCTTTAACCATTGAAAGAGCTTGTGAAAATATTGAATACAATTAATAATTACTAGGTTCTTTAATAATTGATTTTCTCTACTGTGTGGGAAGAAGGAAAGAAGAGAAAAAGAGAAGAAATTTATTATAAACAATCCAAATTCTTCACAAAGTTACACACTTTCCAATATTTTTTTCACTTCTTCCTTTCTTCCCTTCTTCCCACACCTCATCCAAACGGAGCCTTAAGACAATTCTGAAACAGTAGAACGCGTAATAAGATATTGAATCACAGGTTCTATGCCATTCATACCATCCGTCATCCGTGTGAATTATCCTAATCACAAATTAAATGCCGTTTCAGTTCGAGTTCACTCTCATGCAGCTTGCATACTATAGGGTGCATTTGGATAGTTGTGGAAAGAAAGGAAGAAGTGGGAAGAAGTATTGGGAAGTGTGTAACTTTGTGAAGAGTTTGGATTGTTTATAATTTTTTTTCTTCTTCTTCCTTCTTCTTCTTCTTTCTTCCAACGATCCAAACGGTGCATATAAGTGTTTTTCTTACCGGCCGGAGGCCAAATCATTTTTTTTATAAAACAAGTTAGCCTAACTATATATTGTTTAAAAAAAATTGTACAAATATTATTTAATGTATAGAATTCATTTTTTTCGTGAATAAAAAAAATGATCATGGATAATGTTTTTAAACATAGTTTATTTTCTGTGCATAAAATCCAGTGGGCAAATAAGGCACTTTCCAAAATAATTTGCTCTTTCATTATTTATCAAATTTTTATCTTTATTTTCGAGTTCCTGGGGAATATAAATCATGAATATTTCTTTCTTATATGTTAAGATGAAGACAAATTTTATTAAGAAATGAGTGACAACCATTAAGGTACTAATATTGTATTTCACCAATCAAAGTGACATTTTTTTATTATTTTTTTAGAAAAAATCTGACGGCTTGCTATACACCAAAAGAAATCCAGTGGATTTCCTCACATCTGAGCCGTCCGATTTAATTTCAAAGATGATGGGTGCCTCATGAATAGTACCAAATTGATAAGTCCGAAAAATTTTAACCGTTGAAATTAAATCGCACTACTCAGATCAAAGAAAATCCACTGGATTTAGAGAAATTCAGAGGTTAGAGAAATCCACAGGATCTCGTTCCCACCAAATGGACATATTTCCTACCCGAACAATTGGGAATAATTTCCAAATTCCAATCTGAACAACAATCGAAGTCTATAAAAAAGCAATTGGGAAAAATTTCTAAATTCCAAATCACAATTCCATTAGTGACAGATTGTGATAAATGATTTATGGAAAAGAAATATAAAGATAAATGCTATATAATAGAAAAGAATTCTCGAAGTTCAAATAGAAATTAAAAAAGAAAAATAACAATTGCCGCCTTTTAAAAAGAAAAATACGTCTTTATATAGGAGAATGTGTCTTAGACTTCAAACCATCATATATTAAAAAAGAGAAATGCTAGAGTCCAATATA
This sequence comes from Rhynchospora pubera, assembly GCA_028095005.1. Taxonomy (NCBI): domain Eukaryota; kingdom Viridiplantae; phylum Streptophyta; class Magnoliopsida; order Poales; family Cyperaceae; genus Rhynchospora; species Rhynchospora pubera. The sequence goes on from CM051461.1 coordinate 185,201,400, forward strand.
TTGGACGGATGGACTCCGTCCAATACGACCGTTTTCACATTTTTAAATTTCAAATAACCGATCCGAACCGTTCAATATGTTCTCTTTATTGAAAACTTATAAGAAACCAATTTTTTCATTTTTTTCGAAATTTTTTACTATTTTTTTTGATATTTTAGGAAATCGTTGTTATTGGACGATCCATAATGTTTATATTATGAATTTTCAAAAATACTAAACAAATAGTAAAAAAATTCGGAAAAAAATGTAAAAATTGGTTTTTTTATAAGTTTTCAATATGGGGAACATATTGAACGGTTCGGATCGGTCATTTGAAATTTGAAAACGTGAAAACGATCGTATTGGACGGATCCATCCGTCCTATATATAGGACACTAACAATTCTCATACTTTACAATTTACACCGTGGGCATTGGTGAACGAGAAGAGAACTGACGCGATCCAAGAGGAAATACACTGGAATCCAATTTAGATTTGGATATATATTTATTTTGATATTAGCCTAGTATATAACTATATTTGTAATTTTTATATTTGAATTTTTATTTGTGCGATGTCTTATTTTAGTTTAGTATTTTTCTCTTAATGAGAATTGCTAGTGTCCTATATATAGGACGGATGGATCCGTCAAATACGATCGTTTTCACGTTTTTAAATTTCAAATGACCGATCCGAACCGTTCAATATGTTCTCCATATTGAAAACTTAAAAAAAACTATTTTTTACATTTTTTTCGAATTTTTTTACTATTTTTTTAGTATTTTTGAAAATTCATGATATAAACATTATGGATCGTCCAATAACAACGATTTTCTAAAATATCAAAAAAATAGTAAAAATTTCGAAAAAATGTAAAAATTAGTTTCTTATAAGTTTTCAATAAAGAGAACATATTGAACGGTTCGGATCGGTTATTTGAAATTTAAAAATGTGAAAACGACGGAGTCCATCCGTTCAATATATTGGACTCTAGCATTTCTCGTAAAATATAAACACCGTATATCGCTTTAGATCTTCATCATTTTCAATCACAAACACCCTAGCGTGGATTTTAGGTTTCTTTCCCGACAGATAACCCGCCTCTTTTGTGTTGTTGTTTCTGAATTACCGTTTCAATTTGATATCGGTTCTTCCCGCTTCTCTTTTTCGGCCTCCATTGCTTTCCTGTGTTGGATCTTCAGCTGGAAAATTCAGTCGCTCTTTCAACTGGGTACTAGTTTTTCCTGAGCTTCTGAAACTTTCCGTAGGAAATACTATTCTCTCGTGCATATGCACCTTGATAAAAGTGATTATCCTATGGACGAGAATCTTTGTAGTCTTCCTGGTTCTTGGTATGACACCCCACCGATATTACCAGTGTTGACCAATTTTGACTGAAGTTTGACCAGATTTTTATTTGTTGACTTGCTCTGACCACGTCTTGACCGAAGTGAAAGAAATAAAATAAAGTATAGCACTTCTCTATCTATATCCTTTTATATGTACCGCTTTGACTATCGGTTGACCGAGATGGGAAAAAATGTAAAAACACCATCTGTCCTTGCACCTCCACGTGTCTAGCTTCCATATGAAATGATTATATTAAAACCCACCTTCATCACCGAGTACCTCGGTTTATGTTTCTACATACTTGCAAAATACAAATTTCTTCTTTACTATTCTCCTCTGATAGATTCTTAATGGCCGAAACCAAATCATGCCGAGACCAAATAAATGATTTTGAAATCCAATTTGAAGTTTGATCCGGTCGGCCGTTCGAAATTCGAGTCTACGTCGCAGTTGATTGGATAGTCAATTTGATCTATCTGTTGATTTCTGGATTGTTTTATCAGGTAACCGGACTTCTCTGTATTTAATTTCGTTTTGATTGAATGATTTGATTTATCGTTTGGTTTCGATTGAAAATGAATATTGTTTTGTGATTGGTATATTTTACGGATATCGGGTTTGGAATTGGATGTGAATTTGGATATGGAATCTGAATATGAATTTTGAGCCCTGATCCTCCTGAGTTCGGGGAGGGGCCGGTCCTGATCCTCCTGAGATCGGGAAGGGACCACTGTGACTGACTGACTGACTGTCCGGACCCGATTATCTCCGTAAAATATATTATTTGTTGTGTGGATTAATCCGGTCTGGTTGAACTTTGTGATATTAATTAAATGTAGAGAAGCTACGTCGTTAAATAACCGGTTACTGAGATTTGTACCTGACTCTGTTTGTTTTCTGTTGCGACGTAGGTTGACGGGCCGTCGGATGGATGCAGAAGATACCGTTTCCAGCTCGCGCCCCGCGACCCGTCGGTGCGGGACGTGACAGATGGTATCAGAGCATTCGTTCCTCGGACTGTGTTTGGGTCCTGACATTTCGTTTGAAATTTGATTTCTGTCCAATTGAACTTGATTTGTTATCGTTCGTTTGAATTTCGCGGACGAAATTCTTTTGAAGGAGGGGAGAATATGACACCCCACCGATATTACCAGTGTTGACCAATTTTGACTGAAGTTTGACCAGATTTTTATTTGTTGACTTGCTCTGACCACGTCTTGACCGAAGTGAAAGAAATAAAATAAAGTATAGCACTTCTCTATCTATATCCTTTTATATGTACCGCTTTGACTATCGGTTGACCGAGATGGGAAAAAATGTAAAAACACCATCTGTCCTTGCACCTCCACGTGTCTAGCTTCCATATGAAATGATTATATTAAAACCCACCTTCATCACCGAGTACCTCAGTTGGTTTATGTTTCTACATACTTGCAAAATACAAATTTCTTCTTTACTATTCTCCTCTGATAGATTCTTAATGGCCGAAACCAAATCATGCCGAGACCAAATAAATGATTTTGAAATCCAATTTGAAGTTTGATCCGGTCGGCCGTTCGAAATTCGAGTCTACGTCGCAGTTGATTGGATAGTCAATTTGATCTATCTGTTGATATCTGGATTGTTTTATCAGGTAACCGGACTTCTCTGTATTTAATTTCGTTTTGATTGAATGATTTGATTTATCGTTTGGTTTTGATTGAAAATGAATATTGTTTTGTGATTGGTATATTTTACGGGATATCGGGTTTGGAATTGGATGTGAATTTGGATATGGAATCTGAATATGAATTTTGAGCCCTGATCCTCCTGAGTTCGGGGAGGGGCCGGTCCTGATCCTCCTGAGATCGGGGAGGGACCACTGTGACTGACTGACTGACTGTCCGGACCCGATTATCTCCGTAAAATATATTATTTGTTGTGTGGATTAATCCGGTCTGGTTGAACTTTGTGATATTAATTAAATGTAGAGAAGCTGATTCGTTAAATAACCGGTTACTGAGGTTTGTATCTGACTCTGTTTGTTTTCTGTTGCGACGTAGGTTGACGGGCCGTCGGATGGATGCAGAAGATACCGTTCTCAGCTCACGCCCCGTGACCCGTCGGTGTGGGACGTGACACTTGGGGCCTTGCCCCTATACCTAACTTAGTAGTTTAACGAAAATTTCTTAAAAGTTTTGGGGCAGGATACTGGTACGCCTCAGTTTCTTGTAGCTACTCTCATGGTTGGTACTTGGTACAACACCGCTGTTTTTCATTTGATATTCTCTAATATCCCATAAAAGGGTATTGTTCTAATTGCAACTTTGTAAGAACATAATTGTTATAAATGCATTTTTCTTTAACCTCGAAAGAGCTTGTGAAAATATTGATTGTTGAATACAATTAATAACTAGTTCTTTAGTTGATTGCCTCTCTTTTATATAAGACAACTTTGACACAGTAGAACGCGAAATAAGACCGTTGAATCACTGATTCTATGCCATTCCCATTCATACCATCCGTATTAATTTAACAAATCACAAATGAAATGCCTTTTCAGCTCATGCAGCTTGCATACTATACGAAAGAAAAATTAATGATCTAAATTTCCCAGAAAGTCGAAAATAAAAATAAAAATTTGATAAATAATGAAAGAGCAAATTATTTTGGAAAGTACCTTATTTTCCCAATGAAAGAGCAACTTGTTTTGGAAACTATTTTTAAAAACATTATCCATTGTCATTTTTTTTATGCATGAAAAAAATGAATTCTATACATTAAATAATATACAAAATTTTTTAAATAATAGTTAGGCAAAATAGTTTTATGTAAAAATGATTTGTTCCAGTAAGAAAATGACATATAGAAATGTGCCTCTATATGATTTCTCTTACCTCCAATACTTTGTGGTACCCATTGAGTTAGTTTTGTTTTAATAAAAATTATCAACTTATTTACATATCCATGGTTAAGTTGATCACAAATTTATATTATATATCAATCAAACTGACTTATTTTTTTTGACAAATAATTTCTTTTTGACATATTATTTCGGAAATAATCTGCATGCCCGACTAACAATCGAAGTGTATATTTATTCGCAAGTGCAATATAAGAATCAAATTCTCATTCTAATTATTAATGTGGTTAATTTTTGAAATAAACATAATCTAAACTTAATTATATTTTAGAGAAAAATTCCTTTAGAATTTAATAACTTTCCAAAAGAATCATTAGTTACATTACAAAAGGCAATCCTGTTTTGTAACAGGAGGGCCAACGTGAATAAAAAAAGCAGAGAAAAATCTCTAAAATGACAATACCAGATTGATGCAAAAGCAATTAAAACTATGAGCAAAAGATTTAAAACAAACTTTTGGTTATATGTGCATGTATAACTTCATAATCATATGCAGTTTGAACAAATAGCTAACAACGAGCCCAGCAAAAAAAGTCAATAAAAGGCCGCAAACTGCTCTCAATTTTACCATACAAAGCCGACTAAATCAATTTTAATCTGATTTTCCCTTTACAGACAATTTAACTCTACCTCACTTTACTTTGTTATAAACAACTTCACTTGTCTGATGAAGCATCTCGCAAGAAATACGAAAAATCAGAATTAGTTATTATATATCGTTACTTTTAGATGGAAATGTTCATTTACAAACTCAGAACTCGAAAGCAAGTTCCTCGTGCCTCTTAATGTCCTTGAGATATTTTGTTGCATTGTACTCTTCAGCATCAAATATCTCTTCAGAGAATGTTCTTCGAGTAAGTTTCTTCTTCTGTGTCATCTTCATTGGTCCCGCTTCCTCCCCACTTAATATCCTCAGAACCTATCAAAAGTGCAACAGAAGAAGAACTTAACCTCTAGTTTGATGTCAGTCTTAATTTCTATTTTATGATAACAACTCATTTTATAATGGAAATGATTTTAAATAGTCAAACTAACAGGTGCTGAAAGAATAATAAGTGATCCTTAGCATTAATTCTTTTATTTTAGCATATTTTCATAATAAATTCTCTTGAGGTTACCAAGCTTATTTAGATAAATACTAACCTGGGTTTAGTTAAATATTTTGTTTTCTTAACATAGCATTTGAACTAAATAGTTTGTACAGTTCCATGAAAAAGTAAAACGACCTAGCAACTATGATATCAAATCTGTGGTCTGAACCTTTGTGTAGGGTTTGGACCAAGTGCTACCTGGCTCATGGAGGGTCTTAAGGCAGGCGAGTGTTGGATGCACATTTGAGCAGCACAAGCGACACGTCTTGCTTGATCCATGTCATATTCACCACCAAGAGATGGATCGATGAGATCCTTAATTTGGTTACTGTCTAGCAATGGCTTTGCCTTGAAGAAAACAATTTTGAATTAATAATTTGTTAATGCAGTTGGGCTTGTTTCCCTATTAACTACATATCCTAAGTAATGGGAATGTGATGGAGTTTGTGGAAATGATGAAAATGGGAAAGGCTCTTGTGCGAATAGTGGATAAGGAAGAATATACTACTTACCCACGAAATAATGCTCTGCTTGGATGAGAAATCAACTGCTTGTCGACCAGCGAGAAGTTCTAAGAGTATAACTCCAAATGCAAATATATCGCTTTTCTCATTAATTATCCCATGCATCCCATACTCTGGTGCTATGTAGCTGTGTTGTAATACTAGTTTTAAGTATGACATCAGGGTAAATTCAAAAAACTGAAGAAAATCCTATTATAATTTAAAATATATAATGTATAATTACACTAGATAAGAATATATCTGCATTTTTTTTACAAAATATTGAACTTCAAATATATATTTTTCTCTTTTAATTTACAATGTACCTCAAATTTTTTCTTTATTTAAAAAGGAGCAAGAAAGAAAGGATAATAGTATTGAAAAATGTACCCAAAAGTGCCCTCGAAGACTGATACTTGGTGATGCGTCAATTTGTCAGGTAGCCACTTCGCAAGCCCAAAATCACATATCTAAACCAAAATTAAAGCAAAACATGAAGTTTAACACTCTTTCAGATAATTATCTATCGCTCCATCATTCAGAATTGTAGTACTGATACCAGTCAGATCCCGTATTGGCACAAACATATTATACTTTAATGGAAGAACATGTACCTGCGGTTCAAAATCCTCTGTGAGAAGAATATTATCCGCCTTGATATCTCTGTGTATTATACGTCTTGGGCACCTCTCCTGAAGGTACTCCAGACCCTTAGCGGTGCCCAATGCAACTTTGAACCTTGTTTCCCAGATTAATTTGTCCTTTGAACCTTCAGATTTGTAAATTTTAAATGATTAATATATGTATGTTGGAACAATAGGGGGATTTTAGAAAGTGCTAATTTTAATTAGGATGATAGTCAAAGTTTCAGACAAGTTAAGTCTAACAGTCATGAACAGAGCTCTCTCTGGTGTAATTTAGTTATTTTTTAAGATAAAGTTTCTACGGTTTGCTAAGTGGTTAAAGAAGAAAGGCTTATCAACCCAACATGTTTCTTTAAGAAAAGAATGTTATCCAATGTTTCAAAATCGCCCAAAGTTGAAAATGTGGCATTTTTTATCCAAAAAAAGTGCCAATCCATGGCAATAACTTTTGACAAGCTAGTGGATCTGGTCAATACCAACCCATCTAAATTTTAATTAGTAAAATGCATTACTCATCATTAACACATTACACAACCTTTAGTGAGATCCAGATTGGGTTTAATTCTCCGAGTTAAACTAAACTTATAATGTGCTTCTAATGTTTGTACGTGTGTGCCTGTCGGGTTCTGGTTGAATCATTGCTGAATTTTCAAACTGGGAAAATTGACATAACACCTTGCATTAACAGTTGAAAGAAATAATAAATACAGCTTACAGAATTACCATGAAGGATATTTGACAAGCTGCCGAGAGAAGACAGTTTAAGAACAAGATGCTCGCCTTCTTCAACACATACCCCTAATAACTTCGCAACATTCGGGTGGTCCATGTGGGACACTATTCCCACTTCGGTTAAGAAATTGTTTATCCTTTCGTTCTCTCCACCTTTGTTTAGTCTCTTCACTGCCACTAGTGTGTCATTGTCGAGCCTGCCCATATATACCGTTGCAAACCCACCCTTGCCTATTACATTGTCTATTCATAAAAGAAAAAAGGTTTAAATTTAATTACTTTATTGTTAGTCGCTTCTTCTTATGGCTTTCAATAGTTGACCTGACCCATTACGGCCTTTGATTCTTTTGTTTGTGACAAACGAATATGCCGGATGTGAATGTTCAGAAATTTGGCGAACATTATTCTTAGAGGCAAATAATCAAACACTTGCTTAGCGAATTGAAAGGACACAAGTCCAGTTTCTTTATATGGAAAGGATAATGATCATTGATCAATGTGCCTATGAAGGAAAGAAGATGAGAACTAGCGTATAAAATTCCACATGAAAAAGTGTGCCTTAACCACCTACACAGTACTCTGTCTCTCTCTCTCTCTAGTCAGTAGTTAATAGAAAATGACATGCTACCATCACTTTCTTCCATCTATTCATTGTAAGAAACATACAAATTAGCAATTGTCAAACATATGTGGTCACTGGTCAATTGATACCAACCTCAAGGCATTTTTGTTTATTGTTCTTTTTAAACCACAGTTATGATTTGGGGTCCATGGAGGTTGCTTACGAATGTAGTACATAATGCCCATAACAGGACCATACCAATTTCAATTCCTGAATAAGTATGTTTATCATTAACTTAATTTTTTCATTGTTAATATATATAATATATTTGAGACCAGAAAGCAATATACAAACAAAAATAGTTATACAAAAAAGGTGGTTCATCTATTAATATTAACTATTCAAATAGCGGAATATTAGTAAACAAACTGTTTTTCCCAAAATTATGTGATTTTATTACTATGGATCAAAATTTTATTTGACACAAATCACTTGTAAATTTTGGCCAAGATACCTTTTCATGATATTACCTATGATCGTTTGTTTTAGCATACGTTTGAAACTGAATTGTGAAATTGCACTTGACAGTACTCACCTGGGATTGTGTAAAAAATGAAAATGAAAAGAGAAAAGGTACCTTCACTAAAGTCATTAGTAGCCTTGTTCAGCTCATCTAGCGTAAAGTTCCTCCAATTGCAAGATTGGTTCGAATCCGCACCCCCTTCTTTCATTAGCTTCTTCTTCCCCGCCAACTTTGCAACCCCAAAAGGGGGAAAACTTGAAAACCTCTTCACTTTTGGATTCTTGTGCCGCCACATACGCATAAGGCCCTTCCACAATGACTCATTCGAAAGGTCGTTGCCATCATGGCATGGGGTATTGGTCTCAGGGCATGAAGAGGTGGAGCTAGTAGAGACAGTCTCGTTATCTGTACTTTGAGAGTTATCATCTGGAGATGAGATTCTCGGTACCAGAGAAGATGGTAAAGGATGTGGCGGTGGTTTGTGGGGCCCACTTGCATGGCTATGCCTTCCTGGTTTTGCTGTTGTTAGATCTGCGAGGGAAGTGTATTATTAATTTTTTGCTAAATTAATCATACAAAGTCAGGAATTTCACACTGGACAATATCATGCCAATAAGTGTTTGCCAGTAGGCACAGTGGTCTGACCGGTATTGTATTCAGTCGGCGCAGTGTGGGCCTGAGGCGTTTCATATGTGAAAGGTACTCTATGGTATGTATAGACTACGCCACTACGGTCACAAAAATTAAAAAAATGCACCATGCCAAGTATTAATACGCAGAAGCTGTACCAACTAGTTAGTATGAGACTCCTTCTTGTTACTTAAATACAGGTAACACATGTGACTGTTATTGGGATCTGGCATTTTTATGAATAATGATACCGAGGGTAACAAATTTACCAAAAATGGTCAGCTTAACTCAAACGGGCTGGTACTACTTGCAAGTGTCGAGATCATCTAAACCAACTAATTCATTAAAAAGATATCAGTCCTTATTCTAATTAAGTAGTTAACACAGGAATTGCACATTCGGTGCCATTTTTCTGATAAAATTGACAGCCGCACATTTCGTCGAACACATCATGAGACAGTTCGCTCTTAAGTTATCTGTCGTTGAAATTTGAATTTAAATAGCTGGACTTACCAATAATTAAAACACTAAAAGGGAATAAAATGATGCATTAGTTCATTCCAAACGGTACGCAATACAGCTACCAGTAATGCTGGCCCCACAGTACAGCCCATGAGTTGTGAGAGAACGGAACATGCTTGATAGACATTTTACAATTTCGACACTATTGTGCTTCAATTACTGACTGCATGTCCCACCCACAGGCTGAAATCATTTGCTTTTGAGGTATGTGGGGCCCGCATGCAAGTGCAATGTTCATGAGAGAGAGAGAGAGAGAGAGAGAGAGAGAGAGACCTTCAAACAGAGCAGACGATCTCCTTGCAATCTCCGAGAGCTGCTCGGAGAACTGTCTCCTGATACATACACATTCCCATCAGAATATAAAAATCATACACGAATAACCAAGAAATCAAACAAAAATTGTAAAGACAGAGAGAAAATCAACCAAAAAAAAGACCCAAAAAGACAAACCTATGACGGGTGAAGATACCCGCCTCTCTTAGCTTATCTTCCATGGAAGAAGATGGAAGCTAAGGAGGCGATGGAGAATCCTCTTTCAGAGGAGGGTGAGATCGGACAATTGAAGTTAGTTTTGGGGTGGGATTGAGAAATTGTTAGTGAAGAAAGGAAGGAGATTATTTGCAAAACATGAAAAAAAAGGAAGAGAAAGAAGAGAGGTAGTGCGTCATTCACGCGATGGGGTCGCTAGGCGGATTGTATTGACAGAGAAAACAAATTTGGCGCCTCTCCATTTGTCAATCACGGTACAAATCTGCTCTCCTTTTGCGGACCCCACCTGTCATTATGACCCGATTTAACTTATAAATTGTAATTGTACGGTTTATAATTGCAGGGTTTTAATAAATTAATCATCTTTTTTTTTTATTGGTGATGGACTGGATTTGATCTGAAATTGAGAGAACTAGTGTAATTAAAAAAGATGGACATTTGTGAATGGGATACAAAGTTTTGTTTTTTTTTTTTTCTTTTGTTTGCAATAAGTTCGTAGTGAATGCTGAATAAGATAGCACTTTGGAACGATTTTTTTTATTTAAGGAATAAAAATTATTAACTAATTTCAAATAATGATTGCGTTTCGAAATTTGGAAAGATTAATATGTAAAATTCTATTCCGTACTCATTTTCGATTGGAAAATAAGAACAATTGACTAAACTTAAAATAATATGGACCTCCAAAGGCCAGGATTTGAATATAGCGATCCTTTAAAAACATAAAAAAAAATGTGGCACTTGAAGATTTAAATTTGAAATTGAAATCCTTTTAGCTAGAATAATAAGTCTGATCATTCTAAAAGCTGGTCTATCAAATCTTAAATTGTTAATAAAACAATTAATTTCTCTTATTTGTTTGAGAGAAAAATATAAGGCTGAATTTGAAATAAAATTTCTGTACTTGTAGAAATATTTTTGTGTTTCAATATCTCAAAATATTTTTTTATTTCATCTTCTAGTGTACTCTGTCTTGTATGAACGAAAAGTGCTCCTTGGATTAGTCGTCAGCACCCGTGATGTGATCATAAAAAAAATAGAGATTAAACATTATTTTTTGTTAGTAACAGCGACAAAGATTCTCCAAATATAACACGATTTTTGACAAGGGACTTGAACAGCATTACAGCATGTCTATGTCAACTACTCAACTTATGTTTCAATTTAGTTTAAATATTTAATGGTCAACTTGTAATTAATAATAAATAAATTATTAAATGAAAATAGCTAGATTGTAATTTTCAAATCAGTTCTACAGTAACAGCTGGTGTTCTGTCACTAGTTCCTTGTCTCTCCTTTTCTATCTATTTTTTTTTTCTTTTTTTGGGTGAATGATATGTCTGCTTGCTTTGTCTTATGATCGGGTGTAGAATCAAGTTTCAAAATAAATAAATCCCGTTTACCGATCTAATCGTTTGCAGAACAGCTCGAGGGTCGAATCCACATGGACGGTGTTGGAATATCGGTCTTTTACTTTACTAAATTAGCTAGACGAGTTCAACTTTCTTTTGTGGATTAAAGGTTGAAGGTGAATACGAATCCTATATCTAATATTAAGACTAAAACAAGAACTAAACAAGAGAAAATCAACAGGTCAAATAATTCTAGGATTTCTGGTTCCAAACGATTCTACCTCTGTCAAAGTTGGAACGGTCCGTTCTAATGGTTGGAACGGTCCGTTTCAGCCTCTGTCAACGATTGGAACTGGCCGTTCTAGGTCAGACGCCCCCTTCCGGGCGGTCCGTTCTGACCTTGGAACAGTCCGTTGCAATGGTTGATACTTGTTTTGTCATCCTACTTAGTTATTTGCTGAGTGTTTTTACGTGAATTAGACCAAACCTAACCTACAGACTTGCGCTCTAACTTTCGTTCAGGTCAAGATGAAGGGTTATGCTTGGTAATTCTTAAAACTCCTAAATTTCAACTCTCGTTTCTTGGTTCAGGTGCTTTAGATTGTTTTCTGGGTCTCGGTAAACTCTCAACCTCTTGGTATTTTGAGTAAAACTCTAATTACTTAAAGTTTGGTTAAATCCTTTCGGATATCGCCTACCTAATTATTCTAAGTGTTAGTTTGTTATTGCAATTTGATTTTGACATGACAATTAAACTAGGCCTATGTTTAACGCAACAATCAGATCAAACAATAACTAACTTCAACAAATAGATAGCAAATCAAATCACAGAAAATAAAACGTAACTTAACTCAACTAACAAAGAAGTATTCAAACAAAACAAGCAACTAAGTAGAAAGTTTTACAACCATAGTCCTAGAACAATCAACTCAACAACTAAAAGACATCATGCAAAACGAAGAGAAATAAGAAATAAAGGAAGAATAAAACCCAATATGTCCTTGCTTTCTCTTGTAGGTCGAAGCCTTCTATCGAAACACCTTGTTTCTGCCACAAACCAGTCGATTCGGCGCTGCCACGATCTTGACCTGAGACTTTTCTCTCAAATAGAACTATATCTAACCCTAACTTGGATCTGGAATTGAACTTCTCTCTTGTATATCTCAAAAATCTCCTCAAACTATGCTTAAATAGGCATTAGAAATGTGTAGAGATGATGGAAATAGCAGAAGGCACGTTCTAGAAGTGCCAGAGATAGATTAGAACCGCCATGACATAATAGAACTCTAAATTTGGCAACTCTGGACTATTTTTGGAAGTTCTGGCGGTTTCTGTTGGGGCGGACCGTTCTAATATGGGACGGGTCGTCCCAATCATCTAGAACGGGCAATCCTGCTGTTTCTGGCAGTTTCGGCTGGGGCGGACCGTTCTGATTTGGAACGGTCCGTTCCAGAAATTTCAGCACTGCGTCCTGTTAGTATTTTGCCCATATCTCCTTCATCCGGACTCCGATTGAGGTGATTCAAGAACCGTTGGAAAGCTTACAACAAGCTCTACATCATTATTGATTCATCCAAGTCATGTTTATGTCCAAAATCTGCATTAAAGTAGGAATTATAGTAGTAACTCATTCTTGACACAAATACTAATTAAAATAACCCTAATTAACCTAACTCAAGTAAAATTAGTTTAGTTTGGAGACAAAATTCTACCAAAATATATGTATACAATCCTCTCATCATCTTACCATTACGCATTAATTGTTGATTAAGGACAATGATGTTATCTAATTTTAATGTTCCCGGACCCAGTTTATGAAAATTAACCTATGGTATTCGTTTGATCGACCCAGCATATGACAATTAAACCCAATGATAATCAATATATAAATTTACTTTATTAATGGTTGTAATGATGTTTATTATACATATTGGCGCATTTGATGCACCATAAATTGCCTCACTTAAGATGAGTTGAACCAAGTACTTAAAAGTTCTAATGAAGACACAATTTAAGTAACTGGGCTCCAAATTCCAATGACCGTCTAGGAATATCAGTACTACATTTAGGGGTCGTTTGGATCGTTTAGGAATTTTGGAAATTTGAGAAAGTTGCAATTCCTAAGAATAAATTTATTGGGAAGTGTGTAACTTTGTGAAGAGTTTGGATTGTTTATAATAAATTTATGATAGAAAGATGAAATTCCCCAAAATCCCCCATGAATCCAAACAGCCCCTTAAAGTGGTTAATTTTCTAGTATTATAATATCATAAGTGATATGTCTTCATCATTAAATATTTTAAAAATTTTTACACAATATATAGAGCAGCTCTGTATTAGATTTTTGGTCTTCTTGAATTGTGGCGACTCTTTAAGTGTTTCTGAGTTCAATTGTATGCACTAATCATATTTTTGTTTTCAATACAACTTCATTTACTCCGTTTTATTTTTCGTAAAAAAAAATGTTTTTGATATACCGTTGGGTACGAATTTGGATGGTGGAATCTTTAATGCAACAAAGAAACGGAGAAAAATTTATGATTTCGTTACCCCAATAAATTGCATAATAAAAAAATGGTTCACAAATTTGTTAAATATATATATATATATATATATATATATATATATATATATATATATCATAGTATGGAATGTTAATAAGAAAAATGAATCGGATGTCTATTGCATTTCAATATCTTAATATGACAATCAATGTCACAGTTGCATTGATATCCAGTTAGAAAGCACATGTGATTTATAATTGCTCCTGATTAATTAGGCTCGTCTAAGTTAGTTATATGTGTTAAAGAAACAATTTCCTTAGCAAACATCAAAAACACTTTTATGTGCAATAGAGCAAAAATAACTGGAAATGGCATTGTTTTAATTTTTATATTATTCACAAATAGAACAAGAAAAGGTTGGTTGTGCATATCTATCACGTCTTTTGTATGCTTCTGCATATAGTATGCGTGCTTAAATAGATATCTTTTAGGATGAACTATATATATGTGAAATTGTTAATGCATATGATTATAAGTGTGGACCACATAAATTGCCCAGACAAAAGATACACCATAACTGAAGTTTCGTCCACCGAAAACGAAAATCAAAATTAGAAACATGAGCAAAATTTTCTAGAATTTATATATTTGAACCGGAAGAAATATTTTGAACGATAACAATACCATCACTAATTAAAGAATATATTAAATCTAGCATTTCTTCTTCTAGCTTCTCCTCTTTTTTTTTTATTTATTTACATTAGTAGTGTCCTGTTTAGATATCAAAATTTGACAAAAACTTACTCATGCTTTTAATTTTCTTTTTATTTTGCTTAAATAAAATGTCCTTGGGTTGGTACATAATATATACGTATATTTTATTCCCGTGGTTGACATTTGGAGATGCGCGCGCATGCATGGTGCCACATCTTTTTCAAAGAAACATTTAGCTGAAAGAAGAAAAAATGGACAACTCCCCTCTATAGTCATTTGTGTGTGTGCACGTTTTTCATTTTTCCATTGATTATTTTGTTCAGTTTAGTAGCAGCCATATATACCTTTTATGATCCTGAGGCTCTACATCTTACATCCCTTTCCAAATTCCCATATATAAAAGTGTGTGTCTATATATATATATATATATATACTCATATATAGGTGGGATAAAGTGCCATGGCAATGCTATAGATGTCTTTTTTTAGTCATTTTTCGAAGATTCGAAATTCAATCGGTCAATCCAAACCGTTCAAATTGATCAGTATATTGAAATACCATTGGAGACCAAATTTTACATTTTTTTGAATTTTTTTGGTATTTATTTTGATATGTTCAAATTGGAGGGTCTGAAATACTCCAATTATAACGTTTTTTAAAAATATCATAATAAATAGCAAAAAAATTCGAAAAAATGTAAAATTTGGTCTCCAAGGATATTTTAATGTGGTGAATAACTTGGATGGTTCAAATTGAGCATTTGAATTTTGGATCTCGAAAAACGACTCTATGGCACGGGACCCTCCGTGCCATCTATGGCACATTAGCCATCCTCTATATATATATATATAGAGATAGGCTAAATTAGACTCCAGCACAAGGAGGTCTGTGTGCTCCAGTCTTTTAGCCGTCGGATATAAAATCAGAAGGCTCAGATTCTATCGCTGGATAAGAGATGAATTCCCGTTTTCTCTGTGTTTTCCGTTACTTCTCTCCTCCGTTAGCTATTATATCGGAATTAAAAAAAAAAACCCCCCTCCGTCTCTCTCTCTCTCTCTCTGACGCAGAGAGAAGAGGCTTCTCCTCTACTCACTCTCTTCTCCTCCTTCTCCTCCTTGTTTCCGATTAAAATCAAGACACCTCCATCGCCCCCGGCAACCTCCTCTTTTCCGATCTAAAAACGAAGAGACCTCTCTCTCTCTCACTCACTCAAAGGAGAAGAGAAAACCTTAATCTCTTCTTCCCGATCGAACTCAAGCCAGGATAGGTTGCTGAGGGGAAGAAAACGAAGCCGCTCTCTCTCACGCTTCGAAATCCTAGCTTGACGAAGAGATTCAAGATCATGCCTCTCAATCAGCCTCAACCCTCAATCGGCCTCAAATCTGTAAGCAACCTGTCGATTTATCACTCTTTTCAGCTATGTTTACTGAAATTAATTCAAATATGTAAGCAACTTCTACCCTTCTTTCCGATCAAAATGAAGGCACAGTGGGGAAAAAATCATACCTGTATTTAGTAAAAGAAGGGGCCAAGTAAGCTGTATCCGTAGAACACCTGAACCTGTACCAAAAAATTTGTTTTAATTTGATTTAATTTGCTGCTAGTTGGTTTAATTTGGTTGAACTTGCTGCTATTTGTAAATATGGTTTAATTTGTTCTTGTAAGAAGGACAAATCTGAAAATTTTCTATCAAGTGAAGATATTAGAATGTTACTGGTACTAAACTTGTCTGGCTATATTTAATTCAATTCAATTCAATAGTACCATTGTACATGATTCTGTAGTCAATTTTTTGAGATTGTGATTGTGTAGCACTACTAATAATTATCTTTCTCTCTCTCTTTGTAGTAAATTCAAGTTTGTTTAGCTGAGAAAGGGAGCGAAAGCTAGTAAATCGATAGAAAAATTCACTTGGGTGGTTTTCATAACAAGTCATAAAACTGTTACTGTGACAACTGCTTGTTTTTAGATTTACTTTTTATTGTTTGCACTCTGAATACGGTTACAGATGGAATGCTAGTTTTGTAAAAACAATAAGGGGAAAAGGTTTAATTTTGGTTGTAACATAATAAGGGGACCAGTTGCAAGCGGTGGTTCCAGGGGGATCTTATATAAATTGCGTCAATTTGAAAATAAAGTCCCTGAGTATGGTTATTTATATAAACTGGTTTCAAATAATTTATTTATCTCAAGTTACTTTTGTTTCTTGTACACGTACATATAATTTGGATGAATTAGTTATTGACAATTATGTCTATTACTTTCAGCTAAAGGAAGTTAAAGGAAAAGGCAAAGAGACGATAGTTGAGGACTTGAGGAATAAACAGTACCATCTTCAAGCTTACTCTTGCCGCATGTCTTCTCCTCACCCAACCTTACTTTATTTCAGATCTGTTATTGTCTTTGAATGGATTAAGCTTCTTTGTTAAATTTCTAAAAGTTCATTGCTTGTACTTCTCAAGGGGTCACAAAGAATAGATATTCAATTACTGATAAGTGTTTTGCTTGTTACATACTTCTAAATGTGGTTCTTTGATGGATTGTGGCTATGTCGTGATATTACTGTTTCTGTTTTCAATTAAAAAAAAAATAAGAGAAAGAAGTAAAATGAGGATACTTGTGTAAGTATTTTATTCTTGTTTATACTAATTTTATTTTTGTTTATACCAAAGTTGTGTACCTGTGCTTGTTTTGCATTTATTCACTTTTAGTATATTGCTTCTCTGGATAAGTTTTAATCTATTCGCAATATATAGTATATACATTGCTTCTCTGGATGATTATTTAACATACTCAACCTATTGAAACACACCAGCACATAAATATAAAATGCAAAATTCAATAATAATTCTTGTAC
Organism: Rhynchospora pubera; assembly: GCA_028095005.1. NCBI lineage: Eukaryota > Viridiplantae > Streptophyta > Magnoliopsida > Poales > Cyperaceae > Rhynchospora > Rhynchospora pubera. Next base: position 185,218,754 of record CM051461.1, read on the forward strand.
CTATTGAATTTTTCATTCTATAACATAGGATCAGAATTTTAACCAAAATATAACCATTTCCAAGTCTATAACAAAATAAAGATTTCTATATCCATGCTATACCAAAATATAACCATTCTATACCAAAATATAACCATGCTATACTCTAAATTATAATAATTCTATAACCATGATATCTCAACTTGACAAGTCCTCATATTCATCATCATCATCATCAACAACAACCTTCTTATTCTTCTTCTCCTCTTTCTTCTTCTTTATCTTCTTCTCTTTTGTTGTTTTTCCATCCTTCTTCATCTAAAAAAAATCAACATACAGATTTAACAGTCTATTGTACAACTTGAATAAATGCTAAAATTGATTACTAAACAGTGGGTCTAAATTCAAGATGTCAAATTATGGATAACTAAGAATTTTTACCAAATCACTTTTACCAGTTTAAAGGATAAGAATTTGAACTACACTGGCACTATTTCCATTACTATATATTCGGACTATTCCATCTGTTCTCACCAAAGACACCTATGGTTAGATTACGAAATTAGTACTCACCTTTATAACTCAAAATTGGCTACATAATTGGCACAACTCAAATTGCGTGAACTTTAACAAATTAAAACCTGGACACAAAATTGAACAATTATCGGCAACAAAATCTAGGGTTTCCGAGGGACAGATCGAAATCTAGTTAATCTCAAAACTAGAAACAAACTTGAAAGAAATCAGATTTTATGAAATTAAAGCAGTGTAACTAGGAATGAGTAGACATACTGTTGAGATCGATTTTCGTCTCACTGAGCGAAGCGGAGAAGATCGGAGGAGGGTCCAGTAGAGAGGAAGTTCATCCGAGGATTGAGAGAGTAAGAGAGAAGGAGAGGAGAAGTGAGGGAGCTCTCTCGACAAACTAGCTAGCTAGTCCTTGATTTCGGTCGGGAGGAAGGAGATTTAGGTTTTCTCTTCTCTCTGCGTCAGAGAGAGAGAGAGAGACGAAGGAGGGGTCTGTTTGTTTTTTTTAATTCCGATATAATAGCTAACGGAGGAGAGAAGTAACGGAAAACGCAAGAGAAAACAGGAATTCATCTCTTATCCAGCGATAGAATCTGAGCCTTCTGATGTTATATCCGATGGCTAAAAAACTGGAGCACACAGACCTCCTATATGCTGGAGTCTAATTTAGCCTATCTCTATATATATATATATATATATATATATATATATATATATATATATATATATATATATATATATATATATATATATATATATATATAGGTGGGCTAAAGTGCCATAGATGTCTTTTTTGAGTCATTTTTTAAATCCAAAATTCAATCAGTCAATCCAAACCGTTCAAATTGATCACCATATTGAAATACCATTGGAGACCAAATTTTACATTTTTTTGAATTTTTTTGCTATTTATTTTGATATGTTCAAATTGGAGGGTCTGAAATACTCCAATTATAACGTTTTTTAAAAATATCATAATAAATAGAAAAAAAATTCGAAAAAAATGTAAAATTTGGTCTCCAAGGATATTTCAATATGGTGAATAACTTGAATGGTTCGTATTGAACATTTGAATTTTGGATCTCGAAAAACGACTCTATGGCACGGGACCCTCTGTGCCATCTATGGCACATTAGCCATCCTCTCTATATATATATTCAATACCTGAAATAAAACTATAATTTCAATAAAAAAAGTGTTTCGACATATTAACATACGCTGTATAAATTTTCAATACAGCTTAGATAAATAAAATTAACTTTTTCATCCTATTTTTTTTTGAGATAAATTGGGAGTCTAAGCCACCCAACTTATTTTTTTTTTTTAAATTTCTTCATCCTACTGATTAACTAAAAGAAGTGTTTGCTAGTTTAATTAGAAACCTGTAAAGTATGCTAATTAAGTATCATGCAATTGGAACGAACTATTAGAAAGCCTGAGATACTAAATAAGGTTCTCCAATAAAATCATAGACTTGAAACTTATTTAAAAAAAGTGAAAAATAATTAAATTTTAAACATTTCATGTTCGATAATGAAGAAAATATTATGCTCCCGGGAGAATGATAGAAACTTAGGTACACATGAAAAGAATGGTTGCGTCTATTAATGATATGGCTCCAAATAATTATGCATGGTACGATACTACGATGGTAACGCCAATTGCTATTCTGGATGTTGTTACTTGTTAGTGATGTTGCGCAGTTGCGGCGTGTTGGGAGGTTAATTAGATCAGGAACCATTAATTCCATCCATAGCATTGCTGAATGCTGAGTTAAGTATGAATTGGAATAAATGAAAATTACACTACTTGGTTGCGCTGATTCTTTTGGGAAAGGGAAGCTGTCGCATCCATGCCCCATAATAAAATATGATAGGAGCACAACAGATAAAGCAATTCCACCTACTCTGGCTTTTGTTTGATTCATGTATTGCATGAAGTTATTTCAAAGAATTGCTTTTGGAAAAGAAAAATTGTTTAGTGAAGTTTCTATCTGAATTAGCTCCGAATTTTGAATACAGTGGAGCTAGCTATTAAACATGGAAGGATCAAGCGCATGCAAGTCTTAGCAAATACTTGAATTTAATTTTCAAAAAACAGTGTTCTAATAAATAGTAAGGTTTCTCCAAATTATGCAAATATTAGCTGAAATTTCACTGGCGCCTACGCTTAATTACAATGTTAAATTGATACCGGCTGTGATAATCGTAAGGTTCTATTTGTGCCCAGTCTTATTTGAAGTGTGAATCTGCTGCCGATTGAGCATCCTTGGTGTTTAATTTAATTTTAAGATTCCGAATAAATACTTTGTTTTGTTAAAATGCTTTTTCGCTTGAATCAGTGTAAACAAAAGCAATCACAGAAAAGAACACAAAGATTTTACGTGGTTCGGTACAATATGTACCTACGTCCACGACTCACACACACCACACTTTTTATTTCTTTTTAATAATAATGGAGTACAAGAGAGAATTGGGGAAGAAGATAGGTCAGAAAGGAAGAGAAAGGCGCCACCTTTATAATAGGTAGGCTAATATTTCTTTTTATTACATTTCCATATATGCAAAAATCATAAAAAGGAAATTCAGAAGGTCCAACTCGGACCGAGCCAAAGGGGTGTGGTTCAACTCGGTCCGAGTTCAGCCCAACTCGGACCGAGCCAAATGTCTCATTTCTCCACACTCCCCCTCAAGTTGGCAGGTAGATATTTCGCATGCCCAACTTGTCAATTGCTTCATGAAAATTAGTACTAGACACACCCTTGGTTAGTATGTCTGCAAGTTGCTCTTCCGTTCTTACATGAGGAATACTAATTACTCCTTCTTCAATGTTCTGTCGGATAAAATGTCGATCTACTTCAATGTGTTTGGTCCTATCATGTTGCACCGGATTGTGAGATATTGCAATAGCTGCTTTGTTGTCACAAAACAGCTTCATCTCCCTGTTATCATAGAAGCCAAGATCCTTGAGTACTCTTTTTATCCACAATAATTCTTGCAGTCCTTTAGCAATTCCTCTGAACTCAGCTTCAGCACTTGATAGAGCCACTACCTTCTGCTTCTTACTTCTCCATGTGACCAAATTGCCACCAACAAAAGTGAAGTACCCAGATGTAGATTTCCTATCAGTCACATCTCCTGCCCAGTCAGAGTCTGTATATCCTTCAATCTGAAGATGTCCATTTCTTTTGAAAAAGATACCTCGTCCTGGAGATCCCTTGAGATACCTAAGTATCCACATAACAGCCTCCATATGTTGCTCAGTAGGAGCGTGCATGAACTGACTTACCACAAAAACTGCATAGGCAATATCAGGCCTAGTATGTGATAAGTAAATCAATCTCCCTACCAATCTCTGGTATTGTTCCTTATTTGTTGGTACCTGATTAGGAAATATTCCTAGTTTGTTGTTCTGTTTGGTAGGTGTGTCTACAGGTTTGCAATCCAACATTCCTGTTTCAGCAAGCAAATCTAGTACGTATTTTCTCTGAGATAGAAATATACCTTCTTTGCTCCGTGTGACCTCAATCCCTAGAAAGTATTTCAATCCGCCCAGGTTCTTCATTTCAAATTCCTTGGACAATTTTCTCTCTAGATCTTGGATTCCTTCAGAGTCATCACCTGTAATTATCATGTCATCAACATAGATTATCAAGATTACAATTTTTTCTTTATTCTTGTAAAAGAACAATGTATGATCTGTATCACTCTGGGTGTATCCATATCCTTTCATTGCATTGCAAAATCTTCCAAACCAGGCCCTTGGCGACTGTTTTAGGCCATATAGTGCTTTCTTCAACTTGCATACAAGAGCTTGTTCACTTGAATGACCATATCCCGGTGGGATGTCCATGTAGATTTCCTCATCTATGTCCCCATGTAGGAATGCATTCTTTACATCAAACTGATGTAGTGGCCAATTTTTATTTGCTGCGATGGACAACAGTATTCTAACAGTATTCAGCTTGGCTACAGGTGAGAATGTCTCCTGATAATCTACCCCATATGTCTGAGAGTACCCCTTTGCAACTAGCCTAGTTTTATACCTGTCAATTGCTCCAGTGGGCCCATATTTAACTGTAAATATCCATCTGCAACCTACTGTCTTTCTATCTCTTGGCCTACTCACCAGTTCCCAGGTCTCATTCTTTTCAAGTGCATCCATTTCTGTCTTTATTGCATCCATCCATTTGGGATCACTGAGTGCTTCATTCAGATTTCTTGGAATGTGAACTGACGCCAAGGTTCTATCAAATTCTTTCACAGAATCTGGCATGTAAGACATAGTCATAAAGTTCGCCATTGCATACCTGCCCTCGCCAACCTCATCTGGTCTATACCTCTTAGGAGGTCTGCCTCTGTTAAACCTGAAAGGTAACTGATAACCAGGATTAGTAGTAACGGGTTCAACATTACTTACTTCTGACTCCGGAGTCTGGTCATGTGGCGAAGTAGGAGACTGTATCATTTCTTCATCTTCACTTTCCAAACTTTCTTCAGATGGACCCGAGTTAACCAGTGGGTCCATTTCTAGATTCAAATTCTCACATTCAGTTGATCTCGGACCGAGATGGGTCGAACTCGGACCGAGATGGGTCGAACTCGGACCGAGATGGGTGGAACTCGGACCGAGATGAGTCCAACTCGGACCGAGTTGAACAGGTTCATTTGGGCAAATCTCAGATTTCGAACCAAAAACATCATTTCTTACTGCATCGAACCAGAGTTCATTGTCTATCACACTCTCCCCCTGAGAATGAGTCTGGTTTTTACAGAAATACCCTTCATTTTCAATAAATGTCACATCCATGGTGGTATAGACTTTTCTAGAGGATGGATTCATGCACCTATAGCCCTTTTGATGTTGACCATAGCCTATGAACACACATTTTTCAGCACAAGGATCCAACTTTGACCTTTGATGTTTCTGTATATGAACATAGGCAATACACCCAAATACCTTTGGTGGAATTGTAAGAACAGAGGGAATTAAGCAGTATTTTGAAAGTACTTGCAAGGGTGTTTGGAAGTCAAGTACCACAGAAGGCACCCTATTCATCAAGTAAACTGCTGATGTAACTGCATTATCCCAATAAGAATGAGGTACATTGTTTTCTAGCATCATTGCCCTAGTCATTTCTAGGATTTGCCTATTCTTTCGCTCTGCTATACCATTTTGTTGGGGAGTATCCACACAACTTGTTTCATGTATAATCCCATTGGTGTTAAAAAATTCTCTTACTGTTTTGTTGACAAATTCACTTCCATTATCACTTCTGAAAATTTTAACATTTCTATCAAACTGGTTCTTTACCATGGTAATGAAAGATTTGATGGCAAGTGGTACCTCACTTTTATGCTTTACCAAATTAATCCATGTCATTCTGGTACAATTGTCAACAAATAACACAAACCATCTGTTACCACCTAGGGATTCAACTGGGGAAGGCCCCCATACATCAGAGTGAACCAGGTCAAAAGGAGTGGTTTTGTCATTATCCAAGTTCTTAGCAAAATGGGCTCGATGACTCTTAGATTTAATACATACCTCACACTCAAAAGATTCGTTCTCAAATCCAGAAAATAAACTTGGATAAAGTTTCTTGAGATACCCGAATGAAGGATGTCCCAAACGTCTGTGCCACATCCAAATTGAAGACTTCCTACTTGAACTCGAGCCAGCAGATAAGTGAGCTCTTCCAGTAGCTATGTCTTCCAAATGATACAGTCCTCCCTTCTTAATACCACGACCGATAATCTCCTTTGTCATAAGGTCCTGAAAGAGACAAAATCTGGGATACATGAGTACAACACAGTTCAGTTTTTCACACAATTGACCTACAGACAATAGTCTTGATGAAAGAGAAGGAACCAATAAAGTATTTGAAAGAGTTAGAGAAGAGGAAAATTGAACATCTCCAGCCCCTGTGACTGGATAAACTTCCCCATTTGCATTGACGATCTCAGTCCTCCTTGGATGAGATTCTCTTATCAAGTCGTCCTTATTGTAAGTCATATGATCGGTTGCCCCTGAATCTATAATCCAACAATCGTTTAGGTTTTGGATATGAGTCATGGTTTCTGGTACTTTGGTTGTTAGAGATTTGGGGTCGGTTTCGGTGTTAAAATTCAAGGAAGAAGGATCAACTGCGCAGTAACTCACGCAAGGAATAAACTCACACAGTAACTCGGTGAGATCTCGTCGAGAAGAACAAGTCTGATTGTGCAGTAATTCGCACAACGAGGAATCGACTGTGCAGTAACTCGCACAGGGATACAAAAACGATAATAACGCACAGATCTCAGAACCTACCGCTCTGATACCATGTAAACAAAAGCAATCACAGAAAAGAACACAAAGATTTTACGTGGTTCGGTACAATATGTACCTATGTCCACGACTCACACACACCACACTTTTTATTTCTTTTCAATAATAATGGAGTACAAGAGAGAATTGGGGAAGAAGATAGGTCAGAAAGGAAGAGAAAGGCGCCACCTTTATAATAGGTAGGCTAATATTTCTTTTTATTACATTTCCATATATGCAAAAATCATAAAAAGGAAATTCAGAAGGTCCAACTCGGACCGAGCCAAAGGGGTGTGGTTCAACTCGGTCCGAGTTCAGCCCAACTCGGACCGAGCCAAATGTCTCATTTCTCCACAATCAGCACCAAAACACTCATTTCAATTTTTACTGAAACTTTGTTAATTTTAAACAAAATTTTTAACTTCTGTTTGCAGCATTTGAAACAAAGCCACCTAGAAAACATGTATTTGTATGGAAAATAGATGGATTCACATCCCTCTTGGAGCAGGGAGGTCAAGGATCCTTATCCCGTGCTGCTCAGCGATCCGAGCCGTTCGATCTGATCTGGACGGTTAGATTTTTTCGGGCCTTACGGCACATGTTACATGCACGGGGCACCCATGATCATTGGATTTAATCTGGACGGCTCAGATTGCGCGCTGCACGGTGCCGCGCAACACTTGATTTGAGTTCGGGAGGTCAAGGCTGGATTTCTACCTCGTTCAATATGCACGGCAACAAATGGTCCAATTTCTTTTAGCCTGCTTTATTTTTTGTTTCTGAATTTTTTTTTATCCTCGTCCCTCATTTGATGTATATGGGGGTATTGGGGTATGTTAAAAGATCTCATATTTTGTTAAATAGAACAAATTAGAGTTATAAGGAATCAAGGATGAAAAAGGTAGACCGGTAACATTAAAGGTTTTTAATTAGCGGTTTTTTTAATTACTATTTATTTAGAGGGACATAACCTAATAATGAATTGTGCCTAGAAGAATTAAACTCTATTTGACTCCCATATGTTATCATTAGCGAATCCTTATTTACCTACTTCTGTATGTACTTTTGTTCTTTCTACATAACTTATACCAAAGTTGATCCCTTAAATTCTTTTTGTCAAAAAGGTGGGCCATGATGCCAATGAATTTTGGTCGTAGGATGTGATAAAAAAAAAAAAGAAAACACTAACCAATAAAGCCTATATATGTAGAAATCCTCAATATGGAAAAAGGTGTATACGATATCAACTGTAACACTTGTCGAGTAAGAACAAAAAAAAAAAAAAAAAAACAAAAAAGTCACTTGTACATGGAGGAAATTGTTATATTCTATTTTTACTGTCATGATGATTCAATATAGCAATCCAACATGACCGTAAACTACAACAAAAGAAACAATTAAATTTTCTATCTTCGGCCTGTTATGATGTCAATAATGAGTGTGACTGTAGAGGGGGCACTATTGGATCTTTTATGAAGTGCTTTTGCAGCCAATCAATCGATTATTTGTATGAGATAATAGCAAACAACGAATTAGATTTTTTGAGTTTATCTTCCATCAATCTGCTGACTTGTAGGTTGTTGATCATAAATCCAACAGATAAGAAGAGTGGGGACGAAAGTTCTGAGAAACATGTGTCAGTACTTTTAGTTTCAGCTTCTGTAAGTCCTGAGACTATATGCTACAAACCAAATTCAAGGTTTTCATTCAAGACCAAATGTACGGGAAACATGCTGAGCATGAAGGTAAGTACATTTCTTACAAATATGATTTCTTGAATAAGAAAGTATATATACAAAAAAGAAATCATATAACTGGTCTTTTTGAAAATTCAAATGGTCTGCATGAAATCTACACTAACAGAATAGAAACTCGGATATTAATTCTTTATTGACTCTGTTAATTATGCCACTGAGATTATTGATTAGTGTATGGCTTCATATATGCTTTTAGTTCATTACGGGCTTTTCATTTATGATATATTTGAATAGTAGTTATACAAAACATATTCAATGTCTTGATTAATAGAAAGTTTTTGTAACACAGAAAAGTTAATCAATTAATCACATCTTATTGGGCAGTGTTAATGTACTATTCTTATTTGCTTGAAATATGTTCTCAGTAGGTGTTAAAGAGATTGAGAAAATTAATTGAAGTACACTGAAAATTCTTCTCTCATATTTCCAATAAATCAATTAAATGAAGTTAAAAACTTAAAATGATGAAAAGTTAGACCAAGATTACCTCATTTCTGATATTCTGGTTTATTTCTGATCTATTGGACCAAGATTAAACTAAAAAATAATAAATAATAGATGATATTAATTATCCCGTGGGATCACTTTCTTAGTCTAATAATCTACATATGAACCAATCGGTTCTCAAGATTATAGTGGTGTCAAAGGTTGATATTTATTACTTTGTACACTTAATACAGTTAGTCACACATACATGATGAGTAGTTCTAGATCTGGGGTGGCGTGCATGGTACCACTCAAGACACTGAAGAGCCCATCTGCAGGATTTCTCGTCAAGGACACCATAGCATTCGGTGTAGAATTTATCCAATTTGAAAAGGTTCCTTGTAATGGGCTGGAGACAAGAAGTTTTATACAGGAAAAAATGTCAAGTGGATCACACTGCTGGTGCATTGAGGATTTTTCCCAGCTAGATAGACCAACTGCGTTTTCTAAGCCTTTTCAGATTGCTGGATACACTTGGTATATGATCCCATTTCCCCCCCTGCCCCTTGCACAATCCACCCACTCACACACGCACTTATCTACACCAAAACCCTCTTCCCTGTTGAAAAAATTGGCTAATATAATTTGGTACAGTGCCATTATCGAATCTAATTATACTGTACTGTACTGTACCAAATATCTCTCTATCTTCTCCCCTTCTGTATGCACTAATGCAATTTTGTTAATAATCAGGAGACTACTACTATACCCAGAGGGAGCTTTCAATAAGGACTATGTCTCACTTTATTTGACACTAGACCAGTCTAAATCACAGCTTCCACCATCCAGTGGTGTGATGGTTGATATGGTTTTTTCTATCAAGAAATCACAAAGTGGAGCTTACACGAAACGATGATAGCCTCTACTATATAATTTCTTATTACAACATTTTCATTATGAACCATATTTTCATATCCATTTTACTTGTAATATTTCTGACATGACCCTGGCCTTCACAGCTCCCATTTTTTTATTTTATTTTTATTTTTTTTTGTTTGAGTCGTACCAAACTTGACTCAGTAACCTTTTAGGTGAGGCCAAGTTCATGTGTAATCTAACTGTTAACCTTCCAAGTTACATTTGTTTTTGGTCTTTTCAGACCTGTATAGATATTTCTCCATTTACAGATTGCAATATATCTGACGCATTATTACAGTTAAATAAAATATGTTTAAGAAAGTTATGTTCCTGTATGATGTGGCAAAATTTAAGCACAATCTCAGTTCCAGAAACAATTTGGTGTTTGAGTTATTTGGGTCTATGTCATTGCATCAGGTCATTTTATGGAGTGGATATCTGTTGGTTATTTGGACTTTTGATTAATGCATCTAATCAGTCCAATTTGAGGTCATATTCTGCTCTAACAATGCTATTTGGAATTGCAGTAGAGTTCTTTTTGCTGTAAGATTGTATATATTTGTGTATTATTGGACTGGTCAGGTTCATTTAACTAATCCTGCAGTGCAATGCTAATTAAGTGACTTATGATATTAAAACAACCTATAAGACCAATGTAATAGTATGAGTATATCACAAGAATTTCAAAATGCTAATGTTGCAATGGGTTTCATATATAGCTTTTGCAATTTGTTGTTACAGTCTGTCATAATTTCACTGGGAGAAACCTAGCCCGGGGATGCTCGGAATTTATAAGACAGGAGCAGTTCAAAGACCCTCTGAATGGATACCTCATCAAAGGAAGATGTACCTTTGAAATCTCAATCAGCATTTTTGGTTCTGCAAATGATCATGCATCCATGAGTTGCAAAGGCTACTAGGCAAACAAGCTACAAATCCTCTGAATGGATTAAGCATTTTTAGCCTATGTCAAGAATTTAGTAATTTTTGTAAAGAACAATCTAGCTTCTTATATATACTATTCTTGCATTAATTAATGTTTTAGTGCTTGATCCTCATGAGTTGTTTTAGCATTACATTTGCTTGCTTACAGAACATGTACTGGAACAGCATAGTTAAACTATTTAGTGCTAATTTGTATTACATAACTATCGCATATTGTCATTGTAGTCCAAGTGAGATGTGATTAGTAAAATTTTTAAAAAGTCATAAGCACTTATCTATTTTACAGAATTTGACAAATTTTTTTAGTCAAAAGTTCAACATTATTGATGATTAAACTAATTCCTGAATTTGTAGTCTTTGGATCGATCAATTTCTTCTTTGATTTATTCCATCCTTTGGATTCTTCCCTGTTTACGTCTTTTATTTACCCCCTCAGATCTGAAACATCCGTTATGCCTTTCTCTCTAATCGGACCTCGTTGAATTCCTCTCTTTGGCTCCGACAACCCACCTCTTTATCTCGTTGAGATCTAATGCAGAGTTTCCTTTGAGTTAATATCAGTGGTGCATGTCTTGATTTCTGTCTATTCTGGTTTCGTGTGGTTGCTAGGAACCGGTATCAGACCTGTACCAGTCCTCTTGTTGGAGATTATTTTCTGTTTTAAGGGCTTGAATGTAAACTCAGTAAAATCCCCTTGTCAGAAGGGCTAATCTGAAAATTTGCTGGTTGTTGATGGGTTCGGAACTTCGGATCAGTTTAATTTTGGGTCTCTGAACCCGTTTCTTCTCTATTTGGATCCGTGTAAAATAAATGGTGGCTTGGTGTTTTGAACTGTCTGGCCCAATGCTGTATCTAAATTGAACTAATATTTTCATAATACTATTGATTTTAGTTATTACTTGTGACTTGTGAGCCATTATTCCATTCCTTACCGAACCTAAAAGAATTAAATTAATTTGTTTGATTTATAAAGTGTAAAGGCTAATTACTTTAGGGACATAAAAGCATTTATATACATGGTAGATAATTTATGAAGTTGCATAAGTCATGTGGCTGAAATTAATCAATGTTGGGTTTTGTATGAAGTTGTTGAATTTTAAATTAAATACTTAAATACATTTGTTTCTTTTTCCTTAAAGTCGTTATTAAGTAATAATAATTTCCATTAATACTGAAAAAGAATTACGGATTTGTGAATCGAACTCTAAAAGAGTATCATATCACCATACTGCCTAAATCCTCAAAAAGAAAATAACTTCCCTTAAACAATTGAAGTGTTGTATTTCATAAACTTTTTAATGCACATTTTTTTAGTTAATTAAATAACTGTTCTTACAACACAAATAAACTGTTAAATGTTTTTCTAAAACAGACACAGATCCAACTGGAACATTAAATGGTCAATAACTTCAGATGCAACTGGAACATTAAATGGCAGCCCAATGGTAGGCTTACGGCCAAACTCAATTTTAAAATTGTTAGGAAAATAATTACCTCTGAAAACTTTTCAATGGATGACTATACCAATTCAATCTGTTCCAAATTTGATAAACAACAACATTATGTACAAAACTCAGTGCCAGAACTTTTTCTTCAGGAGTATGAGCATCCATGTAATAAGTGCCAGAACTGCAACGACAACGACAGACATGAGGAGGCTCATGCAAGAGCAACCAGCTTTGTTTCTTTTGTTCAAGGTTGCGAGTCTTTTTTGCACCCTCTGTTCTCAACAAAATTTGTAGACCATTTAATATTTCAGAATAAAAATATGAAGTATGAATATCCTTTTTTTCCAAAAGACAAAAAAGAATTAATACCAGACTAGAGGAATTTTAGGTTTTTTCTGATTTTGTGCGAGCAGGAACCAGTTTTCCTCAATCCTTTTCAAAATATTGGTAACATATGATAAATGCGCATTGCAATTAGACAGGCGTAACACAAGTAATAAATTTTGGCATATACAGCAAACTTGCTGTTCTGTGAGACATACCAGTTCACCACTAAAATCCAATTATTTATTAATTTCCCATCATATTTTAGCAAATTTGTTTTACCAATTACCAGAAATTGTAGAATTAATTCAAAATCCTTATGTATGACAAAAAGTTAAAAAAATGATAAAATAATAAAGAAAAAATAACCTGAAGACACGAATCAGTAACTTCCACATGCTCTTCCGAGCTATCCTGTACCAAATTATTTCACACAATTACCATTCATTCACATTACAATTTAGAAATAGCAAATAATGGGTAGTAGATCAGATACAAATGTGGTACATTGACTTTAACAATACTTAAGTATTTGTAAATTGAGTAACACAGCAATAAGAAGAGATACGAACCATCAATCTGGTATGCATAGTTACTTCCTCATATAGGGCCAATGCAAAGTGCTTTGTCCTAAGCACTGTATTTCCCTGGATATCTAACACCTCATCTTGTTCTTGAATAATTTCTTCCTGGAGCCTAATAGCCCCTTCACTTGATCCTGCCAAATCCTTCCCGCCATTTGCCACATACCACATATTTAAAGCCGAAGCCATCTGTGTCTCTCTTTCTCTTAGATTTGAGAGCATTTTTTTCCTCTTCTCTATCTCTTTCTTTCTAAACCAAGTAGATGTTTTTTGTTGGCTGGAAAGATCAGCCTCCAATATCCCGAGTCGAACGCCGAGATTTGTTATGTGTCTCCGAATGGATGAAAGACGTCTCAGGGTCTCTGGACCAGATGACAGCGGGTGGCACCCGTATTCTGACAGCATTTTGCTGACATCGTCTGCGAGTCTGGAGGCCTCTTCATACACTTTCATCCATAGATCTGCTGGATTTGCCATTGCTGTTTGTTTTTAGGTGATTGACAAAATGCCAGTTCAGACAAATTAGTTTCCACCTCTCTCTCTCTCGGGTGTGCTTTAATTTCGTCAATGTCCACTTGGATTTGATTAACGCAAATATATATATGTATTTTTTTGAAGTTGAATTCCTCTAATTTAATTTTTTAAGTTGACTTCTTCAATCCATATATCACTTGATTCTCATCAATCATCAAATAATACCTACTTAATTAAATTATTATTTTGCTCTTTTCTCATTTCCTATTTTTTAAAAAAATAGAATTATCTCACCCAATATTTGTACCCTAATATCTTATGTTGACCCTTAATCCTATATTATTATTAATGACTGTCGAATAGATATAAGAGTTCAGTTAATTAAAACAAGAGAACATCTAATTAAAATCGTCTTGAGTTAGCAATACTAAGGACTATCCAATCTGTTCACTGTATATGTTCACTTTTCTATGTGTATATGTTCACTTTATTTTTTTCTTTAGAGTTCACTTTGGTTGCACTATATGTTCACTTTGTTTCACGTATCTGTTCTTTTTTATTCTTTTGTTAATCTTATTTTTATTATATGTTCACTTTATGATTGTATATGTTCATTTGTTTCTTTATTCAAACAATAGATATATCTTTTTATTTCGTTGTTGTATATATTCATATTGAAAAAAGAAGACAGTTCTGTTTATGGTGGAAGTGAATGGGCGGAGGTGTGGCAGAGAAAGGAGCGAGGGGAAATATGTGAGAAGAGATGTGCAGGAGGCCAGAACATCAAGAGATGAGAAGTGCATGGAAGGAAAAAAAGACAGAGAGGAGAGAATGAAAGCGAAGGGTAGAGCAACAGGATAGGAGATGGCAACAGGGGTAGGAAAGGAAATGGAGCGGAGAGGCACGAAGAGAGATGGAGGGAAGTACTTTTCATCAATGTTATGAAAACCGAACCGGACCAGCCGGTTCAACCGGTTTAACCGCGAACCGAACTGTGGTCCGGTCCATTTGGGCTAAAAAATCATCGGTTTTTTAAATTTTAAAATGCCACCAAAATTATCTCAAAATAACTCAATAATGGTTAATCAAACCTATGATCATATGCTACTAACCTAATAGCCTTACCACTGGACCAAAGTGCTCTTTGTGATTAGTGGTTCAAAACGACCGAACGCTCTTTGTGATTTGGGTCAAAACGACCGAACGCTCTTTGTGATTAGTGGTTCAAAACGACCGAACTGGTTGAACCAATTGCTCATCCGGTTCGAGGTCGATACGCGTATCCAGACTGATCGTCACACACACACAGGGACATTCAAATCTTTGGCTCTCTCATGCAACTCGTCCATATATACTGCAATTGAATAACATATATAACCATTGTGGGACTAATGCACTTCAAAGCCGGAAAACGTCTAATTCATTTTGTTAGACAGAGTCACAGAGCTATTGTATAGGCCTTTAATGGGTCGATGGTAGAGGTGCATAACGTGGAAAACGACCACGAAAGTGGTCATTTTCGTTAACCGTTGCATTGATGCACGAAATTTTTATACTTATTGCGTTGATTGTTGCATCCGTTTAACACATGTTGCGTTGATTGTTCCGTTGATGGGAACGATCAAAACGGTTATAACCGTTTTTGACTACCTAACTGTTTTGCATTTTATTAAGATGTAAGAAAATAAACTATTCTGCATTTTGTATGAAACAGAGTTAGAGAAATGACAGGTTAGGTCACGCGGGAAAGGGGGATGAGGCACTATAATCACCTCTTGCTCTCGACGGCGATTGTACTCGGTGGTGAAGAGGCGAGAGAGATAGATGTGTTAGAGTTATGTCCTAGAAGTCAATAATTTAATGACTTAATTATTAGTTTATGTTTTTTGGATGATATTTTATCATCTATTCCTAGGTTTATTATTGACAGATCATTCAGGTTGAGGATCTGAATTGTAGATCTCTGTGGATCATTCTTTAGAATGACAATAATAAATCTAAACGGTCCATAATCTTGATAATTAACAAGGAACATTAATTATCTTATAAGATTAGTATGCAAGTTAAGTGATGATTAAGTTCTACTAATCATAGGTAAAGAGTTACCAACTTAATTGCATATGTGTATGTTATGGAACATAGCACAGGACTTGACCCATCGAAATAAACATATGGATTGTGTTATGTGTCATTGTTTATTTCGTTGTGATTTTGGTTCTAAGTTTGAGATGTTTATCTTTTCCACATGAGGATAGGTTCAATAAATACTGTCTACCGCTGATTCCCGATAAGGGCTGCTATACGGACTTTATTTATGTTCTCTTGAATTGTGCGGGGAAAAGTTAATCATCAAGAAAACCGTATGTCCCTCATTAATTCACTTAGTGAGTGACGATATCTGTTTGGGCCCCTTGATGAAGTTGGATCGTATGCGCGCAACTAAGCGATCAACTCTAGATCAAGAAACGTATAATCTGCAAGAATGACACATTCCTATCTTGGATTATACGATGATATCGTGAGACATAAGAATCAAAATAGAGAAACATATTTATTCTCTTATGCAGGATTGAAATATTGTAGCAGTACACTATTTATGCGAATTGGGAATCATAACGTGTTGCTAGATACCACTTATGATTATTGGAATTAAATAACGATTTAATTCCATGGCCAACATAGCATAAATCCTCAAAGGGTCACACAAATAGGACATTAATCACACAGTGCATTATTTATTTATTCACAGCAGTAAGTTCTGTGGAAATATGATAAGATTGATTAATTAATTATATACCGTTGCGAACCGTTATAATTAATTAAGTCAATGGATCATATAGAAATAAATTAATGCATTAACTAATCCTAAAACAATTATTAATGAGTTAATAATTAATTTAGTTCAACACTTATTAATATAAATGGTTATATTGATGAATTGGGCCGTTATTTAAATAGCAAATATATAGCCCAATTAAAGAGCAAAGTTGAGGGACCTTAATTATATGAATTAATGGTCCAAATGAAGGGGTTAAATGGCCCATAAAGGCCCATTTCGTGGCTGCCCATTATGGTGGTAGGTGGGATGACATAGTTGTAATTATGCAAGAGGTCAATTAGGTTTTGTGCTCTATATAAGGACCACTTATGAGAGCCTCCACCTAGCTTTCTCTCTCCTCTCATTTCCTCCCATGAGGCCGCCACTTTTCACCCTCTCCTTCTCTCTTTTGCTCATGTGTTGAGCTATCTTCTCTCCACTAAATCAAGGTTGTTGATTGATGCAAGAGAGAAAACCATAGGGATTAGGCTTGTTCTTTGGGTACGCTAGCACGTACCTTGTAGAACGTGATTAATCCTCCTTGGTGGACTCGAGGGCGGTTACGAGACGTGGTGGAGACGGTGGAGAAGGCACGCCATCGATTCCCATGCCTTGGTCGAGCCCCGCGAATACGATTTCGCGGGAGGTATCGATTTCTTCTCTTTCTCTTTGTGTCTATTGCTTAAAGTACTAGATCTCGTGTTGCTTGTGTTTTAATTGGATTAATTAATAGTAATTAGTCACAAAATTAAAATTGGGCAATTTCCTAACAAGATGTGACTGTGTTCGGCGGAGAAATGACGGAGCGACGCTGCAGAAATCTAATTTTACTCATTTCTCCCTCGATCTCTCTGCTGAGGTCCTCTGCAATCTAATAATAAAACCATAAAAAAATTTTTAGACGAAATGCGCGAAATAAACGACCACGAAACGTACCAGTTTCACTAATCGTTCCGTTCTGAGACGAAACAATATTTCTATTTGCGTTGGTTGTTCCGTTCTTTAAACGAAACTGAAATCCTTATCCGTTATCGTTCAGTTCCGGACGAAACGAAATGAAAGAACGATTGAAACGGCTACCGTTTTCAGCCCTAGTCGATGGTGATAAAAATTTGTTAATCTAATATTCATACAAAAAGCCCAAAATACATTTTGTGGGGCTGTGGCAGGCTAGTTTTAACGAGCTATTTTCTAAATTTTCGGCCATTGAAAAATTAGTGTTATAAATTACACCAAATTATAAAATATATAAATTAGTTTTTAACTTTTTTTATTTAAAAAATATATAAATATATTATTTTAATTATTTTATATATACAGCCGTATTTGAGTTTTTTTAAAAATGTCGTATCCCCATACCCGCATCGTATCTGACACGATACCCGCACCCACAGCCAAGTAATATAGCAGCGCACCTTTCTAAAAAGAATTGGATGACGTTGAATGACAAATTGGATTATCATTTCCGAATGTTAAGGCATAAGCGGACAATGTTATTGGATAACATGGAAACCACAAGTTAAACTGACAGCCCAATGTTATTGGATCTGGTTAGGCCTTAGGCCGTACAAAAATAAACTCACAGCCCAATTGTGCATTTCTGTTTATATAATGTAGATAGAAGTTTATGGATCTTCTGTATCCGAATCCTCTACAGAACTTCAAAGTTCCGCATCGTGGAGAACTTTGTATACGAATATACGATCCGTTCGATCAAATCCAACAGTCAGGATGTACTGGCGCCGTTAGAAAAAAAAAATCACGCGAATAACTCCTCTCCGTTGCTCCGTCCGTCCCCTCTCGTGCACACGCCACACAGTCGTCTCCTTCGAAACCTAGAACAGCGAACAACTCCACTCCTCAAATCACTGATTCGTTGTTCTCTCTCCCCCTCCTCTCCGCCAACCGTGTTCTCTCTCTACCCTAACCTTCAGTCGTTTCTGACGACACCTCCGCCTGAATTCTTCAACCCTAAAAGCTCAATCCAAGTAAGCAAATCACCCGAGTTATGCTCCCTCTCTGTCTGCCTCGATCCAAGGTTAATTTAAGCTTAATTTTAAGCGTAATTTTGCTTATTTCTTTTAATTGAAGGTTAATTTGTTCTTGGATGGTCAATTTGGTTTACCATGTTCCCTGACAACTAAGTCTGGCTTGCAGGAGGCCCCTCCTTAATTCTGGTTTTTTTTTATTATTTTTTTCAACACCTGCATTAGCAATTTATCTCTTTTGTTGTTCGAAGTAGTTTTTTAGTTCTTTTACTGGTACGTGTTTTCAGTGTTTTGCAGTGTAACCATTGTTTAAGTTGGGTTTTTTTAGTTCTTTTTACTGGTAGTTTTTTTTAGTTCTTTTACTGGTAGCTTTAGTTTTTTTTTCTTCCTATCCAGGTGTGTTGTTTACTCTTTTGATGTTTGTTGTGATGTGTACTTGCAGCCTCTAAGGCTTGCCTTTGTTTAATGGATAGCTCACGGGCATTACAAATTTCAAAAAAAAAAAAAAAAAAACTAAGTCTGGCTTTTGAATAGTTAAGTTCGACAATTAGGCTTAACACATGTTCTAAGTGGTGGATTCTTACGAGTATGGGATGAGCGGTCCAATTTGAAATAGACAATTGTAATATTCTTAGTTGATCGGTGATTGACTAGCTTTAAACTCAATGCACACAACCAGTTTTCAAAATATTACTTCTTAACCTTTTCTGAATTAAGAGTCCATCAATGATTGGTTAATTGATTAATTTTAATCATATTGATTTCTTATGCTTTGCAGAATAAGTAGTTAAAGCGCATGGAATTAACGACCAAATTCACGGAATCAATTTTAGGGCTAAGCTAGTGATGGATGATGATGATTGTACCATTTTAATTGTAGTTTTCTCAATTTTAGGATTATAAATTGTAATGGATATTCAATATTAAGCGGAAGTGTTTGCTTAGATCTTATTACTAGTACACTTTTTTGAAAGATATATATATATATATATATTGTAATGTAAGGCTGCAACCAGGGAGGTCAGGAGAGCGTGGCCATGGATGCAATTGCTCATGAGAAAGTTTCACCGTGCCTGAATTGGTTTTGGCCGCATCTAACCCGTGCCTGAATTGCTCATGAGAGAGTGTGGCTATGGATCCTTGTACTCAACTTGGTTTTGGCCGCATCTAACCAGTGCCTAAATTGTAGATTTTGGTATCGTCAGATTTGGTTATGTTGTTTTGATTTATATATTATGTTTTAATTTAACTGTTTGACTGCATGTATGGATTACCAGCATATGCTGGTAACTACGGCAACTATAGTCAATGCTGACTTATTTCCATTTTAGATTCTTTATTCTCTTTTTTATTTTTTCCCCTGTCCACTGGAGATGAAGTAGATAAAAAAAAAGGTGAAAAAAAAAATATTCCCCACACAACCTAGTCTGAATTGCAATCCTTGGTATACTCTTATCTAGCGGCCTGAATTGCTACCTATTATTCTTTCTTTCAAGAAACCACCAAAGCACGTAATTAGAAGAGTCCAACAACAAATCAATACATAGTTTTTTTTTATTACAAACAACAAAATAATGTATCAATATAACCAAAATGAGATTCTTCTTGTCTTCATTTACTGAGGAATTCATCATTGGATTGATCTACCGCTCCCACCATCAGTTGCGAAGGTAGAGCTTGAACATCCATCTTCTGCATCACACTATCTCTCAAATCCTGTGTCCATAAACCTGCCCAGCATTGCAATATCAATTTGATTTTAATACCAAATGATCTCAAAGTATAATGTAATTAAAGCGTTTAAAACACACTTCATTTCGTTGCATCGAACAACTCCAAAGAGTGGCAGAACTAATAATTCTAAAAGGCATGCTATCTGTATGGTTAAATATTTTCCCCCAAAAGAACTGGGTTCAAAGTTTAAGTGAAACTGCTTACTTAACCCAAATTGAATGAATATGGGCACAGGCAAAAAAGAGGTGATCCCTCTTTTCTACTTTAGGGCAATACTGGCACTCTATTGAACCAGCCCATCCTTTTTTACTCAAAAATTGAATCCTGTCATAATCTTGTTCTCACTCTAGATTCTAGAAGCCACAAAAAGATTTGAAAACTTTCAAAAACAATGTACAACTAAATCTGCAACGATTTATTACCTGACCGTAAATATATCTATATACCAACTAAATTTCAGTGGAAATCAGGTTTCAATTTGGTGATAACACAAATTAAACAATTTGAATTGTTCCAGTAAAACTGGAAACCTGATGAGGATTGCCAATACTAGTGGAATGCTCATTCAATTTTCACTAATGTAAAATTCGACCATCTTAGATACAATTTGCAGCCCTAAATAGAATCTAAAACCAGGAATTGATAAAAAATGTGTTATGAGAATATTCATACCGACAAAGGCGCGTCATTATCGCTGCTATCAAGCTGTCGGAAATCGTCCTTCTTTACTTGCTTCCTCTGTCTCTTTTCCGGCAACGGTGGCTCCTCGCTCGCAGCACGATTCTCTCTGTCCATCTCTCGTGCTCGAGCGCTTCTATCTCTCTTTCAATCTCTCAGAGTACGATCTACGAACCCTCGTTTTCACACGGAGAAATGACGGAGAAATGGAGAGACGGAAATGAGTTATTCCCAGAGAATTTTTTTTTAGCGCCTGTGAAATCCTGACCTTTGGATTTGTCTAATTTGATCGGACAATCCATATAAAATGTTCTCCACGATGCGGAACAAAAAAAGTTCCGTAGAGGATTTGGATCCCAGAAGGTTATCACTCAACTGCGAGTTGGAATTGAAGTGAAAACTAGATTTACACAATTTGGTTGAAAAAAATCTATGAACTTGTTTGTAGACGTCTTTTCAAATACTTGGCAAGCATCCAAGCTATAAGTACCAGAATTACAATGGCAAGGACTGGCAGGAGGCACATGCTAGAGCGGCCAACTATGTTTCTTTGGTTCAAGGTTTCAAGTCTCTTTTGCACCCTCTGTTCTCATCAAAATGTTTAAAACAATTATATATTAGGACAGAAATATTAATGCATGAATATCTTTCTCTTAAAGAAATAAGAAAAACGAACTGACTAAAAAAGAATTCCAGATGTTTTCTTATGTAGTACTAGCTAGCAAGAACCAGTACTGGTAACAATAAGACATGTAATAGTACGATCAAATTAACAGTACTGGTCACTATATGACAAGCATGTATAACCAGACAGGCATAAGTAATAAATTGGCAGATACAGCTAACTTGCTGCTCTGTAAAGCATTTCCAGCTAACTAGACAGGCATAAGTAATAGTACAATCCAAAACTCTTTTTATGTATGATAAACCATTAGAACAAAATGATAAAACGACAAAGAAATTTAACCAGACGGCGCGAGTCAAGAGTTCCTATCCCATGCTCATCTGTTCTATCCTGTACCAATTATACCACACAATACAATTCATAAGAAATTATGTAGAAAATTAATACGATATTAACAGTACTTAATTATTTGCAAATTGAATAGCAACTGCAAAAAGAGGAGATACGAACCATCAATCTGGTATGCATATTTAGTTCCTCATTAATTGCCAATGCAAAGTTCTTTGTGATAAGCACCATCTCCTCTAGTCTATCTAGCACCACATCTTGCTCTTGCATAATTTCTCCCTGGAGATTAATAATACCTTGACTTGATTCTATCAATTCCTCCTGGTCAGTTGCCGCATACCACATATTTAAAACCGAAGCCATCTGTCTCTCTCTTTCTCTCAGATTTGAGAGCATTTCCATCCTTTTGCTCATCTCTTTCTTTCTAAACCATATGAATTTTTTTGGCATGCCAGAAAGATCAGCCTCCAACTTCTCAAGTCGAAAGTCGAGAATTGTTATGCTTCTGTGCATGGAAGATAGATGTTTCCGGGTCTCTGAGACAGATGATGGCGGGTTGGACCTGTACTCTGACAGCATCTTGTGGACCTCTTCTGTGATTCTCGAGGCCTCTTCGTACTCTTTCATCCATAGTTCTGCTGGATTTGCCATTTTTTTTTAAAATTTGATTCAAAAATACCAGTTCAGAGTTGCCCTCTCTGTTTCTGTTCTCTCCTCTCTGATGGAATTTTGATTCCGTCAATGCCCACTTGGATTTGATTAACGCAAATATGTATCTTATAAAGTTATAATTAAGTTGATTTCTTCAAATTCGAATATATATTAATTAAGTTGACTTGTTCAAATTGAATTATCCTTGTTTAATTTTTCTCATTGATCATTACATAATATCTACTTGACTTATTTTTAGACTCTACATCCAATTCCTAATCATTTTTTAAATTGAATTATCTGAGCTAACATTCGTGCTCTATTATCTTCGGTCGACCCTTAATCCTATCTACCCTGTTTTCTGTCGGTAAAAGAAAAAAAAAAAAAGAAATTGTTGTCCGTAGCCAAATGGGAGTTGTTGTTTTATTAAACTGACGCTAGCTTTCGTCATATTTGAATTTAGGTTATCGAACTCCTGTGCAAATTAAGCTTTTCTTGATTTGATTAATTTTAACGGTATTTTTTTTTAAGATAAATTGGGTCAAGCCACTCAACTTATGTTTAAATTAAATGTTTATGAAAAACCCTCCAGTCGGATTTCGAAACTACAATATTTTTCTCAAGGTGCATTGCTCTTTGCCACTAGAACAAGAACTGATTTTTAATTTTATCAGTATTATTTAATGGGATAATAGAATTTTTGGATTGAGATTAATTGTTTCGAAACTAGTTATACTAAGTCACTGAGATAAAGATTTCTAATGCGAGCAAAATTTTCTTTTGAGAAATTTGTGTAGTAAGGAGAACAATATTTTTAAATTTGTGTAGTAATGATAAAGTACCTGAATCCAATTCGAATTTAAGCTGAAATCTACTAAAATAACTGATGGCAAATTACATTAATCGGAACATAATAATTCTTTTTAATGGATTTGGGTCCATCTTTATATATTTTCATTGGACTGGAGGAGCATTAGCTCGCATCCAAGTAAATGGTAAAGAAAAAATTAGTGTCTACCATCTCTTCACACTTTATCCCATACCATCGCATTTGTATTAGTTAATTTTATTCATTTATATGTGGAGTTTGTTCATCTTTGTGTTCAGTCTATTTATTTATGAGTTAGATTTTATTTTTTGTATTGTTATTTCGATTTTTAAATACATATTAATTTATTTTTATTGAACTTATTTGTTTGTATATGTTTATTTTGAGTATTTAAATATTCATTTTGTTCAAGTGATAATAAAATTATATATTGCAGATTTGCAGATAATATTTCTGATTCTCTGAATAGTAAATATCATCAGATACAAATAATACAATTATACAAACTCGAAGATAAACCATCAATGCGCTGCCCTATGTTAAGTGGCCTTGTGAGTTGTGACCGGAGTGGCGATAACATGGAAACTAAAAAAAATCGAAGATGATTCATACAATCAAGCAGTCAGGCAAACAATCATATGTCAAAAATGGAAAAAAGCGCTGTCTAAAATAGGAAAACGCGTTCCCTCCGTCCACATCGCGTCGCTCTCCAAAAAATCAATCACCCCGCGTTCCACTCACCCTGCCTCACCCCCTCGCGTGCATCCCTCCGTCCACACCTTCTCTTCGCGTCATCCCGTCACCCGTCGTCGTCGAGCACTCCGTCTCCGTCAGCCATCTCGTCTCCATCGAGCACTCCGTCTCCGTCAGCCATCTCATCTCCATCGAGCACACTGTCTCCGTCGATCACATCGTAGTCGCACCCTCCCGTCGTCGTCGAACACATCGTAGTCGTGTCTTCCGTCGCCGTTTGTCCTCCATTCTCTATGACAAAACATTACAATAATCAGAAATGACTGTTATTTACTCCCTCACATGTATTAAAATACTCCCAAGTAGTTATTTAGTTACTCCCAAATAATAGCAGAATCAGATATAAATGTTATTTACTTCCTCACATGTATTAAAATACTCTCTAGTAGTTATTTAGTTACTCCCAAACAATAGCAGAATCAGATATAAATGTTATTTACTTCCTCACATGTATTAAATACTTCCATGTAATAATTATTTACTCCCTTGTAGGTAGTTAGTTACTTCCAAACAATAGCAGAATCAGAACTGAATGTTTACTCCCTCACATGTATTAAATACTCCCTTATACTTTTTATTTACTCCCCTAAACTATATTAGTTACTTCCTAACGTATATTATTTACTCCTTGCATATATTAGTTACTCATTTTATTCAACTACAAATTTAGACATATTAGTTACTCTCTATTATACTTCTTATTTTACTCCTTTAAACTATATTAGTTACTCCCTTAAACTATATTAGTTACTCCCTTAAACTATATTAGTTACTCTCTTACATACATTATGTACTCCCTTACCTGTATTAAATACTCTCTTATTACTACTTATTTACACCTTTATAGTTATTTAGTTACTCCCAAACAACAGTACAATCAGTTTTGAATGTTATTTACTCACTCATACATATTAGATACTCCTTTTATACTAGTTATTTACTCCCTTATAGCTATTTAGTTACTCCCAAACAACAACAGAATCAGATATGAATATTATTTATTCCATTGTATATATTATTTACTTCCTTATGCTGATCAATTTCCTCCCTTATAGTAATTTAGTTACTCCCAAAAAACAGAATCAGGTATTAATATTATTTACTCCCTTATACATATTAGTTACTTCCCTATACTGATTAATATCATCCTTTATAGTAATTTAGTTTCTCTCAAGTTGTAACAAAATTAGATCTAAACTTTTTTTCACTCTTATCCTTCTCGATTTCTACTTTTTTCTTTCTCAACCAGATCTGATTGGTATAGGAGAGGGAGCAGTGAGGGAAGGCGGAGGAGACGAGAAGCGGAGGAGAAGAGAGGCTGAGGTGAGACGGAGGCGGATGCGAGGCGGAGGTGAAACAGAACAAAGGCTGAGGTGGAGGAGAGGTGAGACGAGGTGAAGTAGAGGAGAGGCTGAGACGGAGGAGAGGAGAGGCGAAGGAGAGGCTGAGGCGGAGGTGAGACGGAGGAGATGAGAGGCGGACGTGAGGAGGGAAACGAAGGAGGTGGTGGAGATCTGAATCAGAAATTTACTTTTGTGATTGTGAAGAGATCTAAGTAGAGGAAGAGAGGAGACGGAGAGGGTAAAAGGAACGAAAGGTGAGACGAGGGGAGCGTGTCAAGGTGAGAGTGAGGGAAGCGCGCGTGATTCTGATTGCTTGATTGCTAGAGTTCTGATTGCTATAAGTAATTTAAAAAAAAAATATACTGACGTTCTGGCAATGTTATTATCACTTGATTAGGCCTTGGGCCATATCAAAGAATGGGCTTCAAATATTGGCAGCTTATTCTGTTTATTCATGGAAAGAATCGATACATCTACATTATACACCTCACACCTGCAGTAATACGGTACGGTCGAATCTTTTTCGTCTTTTTATTGTAAAGGTCTTCAGGGGAAAAATGTTTAACAAATGATCGATATTGAGGCCCTGATCAAAATGGTTTTTTCACGGAAATTTAATTCAATTCAATTCATAAGATTTAGTAGGATTTGTTAGATCTAATTACATAGAAATTCTAATTAAATGACATCAAATCCGTTCATTTTGACATGGATCAAATCCGTTCATTTTGACATATATCCATGATGTACCTAAGCATACTACCTCCATTCTTGAATTCCAAGGTATGAAAATTACTTTATTTCTTGAATTATTATTATTATTACTATTATTATGGTGATTTAGATTTATGCCACTGTAAAATTCAGAAATTAGATATATGTCATTAATAAATGACAAAATTAGAATTATGCCGTCATTTAATTAATTTAACCATTATGTCATCTTATATATGCCACTATAAAACATTAAAATTATAAATATTGCATTGTAAACATCCAAATTTTAAAAAATATCATCAGAAAATAAATAGTTCATTTTATACGAACAAAAGAAATAAATATTTCAAATACAAAATTTAAAATTTTTTAAATTTAAAATCTGAGTTTTGCAATTTAAAATTTTTAAGTTTGAAAATAAAAAATTTTTAATTTCGAAATTCTAAAATTTGAAATTTTGAATCTTTAGAATTTGAAAATTAAAAAACTTTGAAATTTTATAATTGAAAATATGTAATGTTTTTTTATTTTTTAATTTTAAAGTTTCAAAATTTATTTCCATTCAATTACTTTCTATTACTTAATGATTTAATCTAATGACAGAAATTTGGACATTTTTAAAAAGCTAGAGTGGCATTTAAACAATTTAAAATGGGATAATACTATTAAGAGTGGAATATCCATAATTATCAATTTTCATAGTGACATATATATGATTATTATTTTTGGTTGTTGTCGTTGTTGTTTTATTAGTAATTACTACATGAGGCTCCGTTCGGATGGTGTGGGAATAAGAGGAATAAGAGAAGAAGTATTGAGAAGTATGTAATTTTATGAAGAATTTGGATTGTTTATAATAAATTTACTCCCTTATTTTCTTATTCCTAGGGATCATCTAAACGGAACCTTGAGAAAGTAGTAAGTATTATGGAACTTAGGGTCTGCTCCATAATGGGTATTGTCGTATTGAGGGTGAATAGAGTGGTGGGTGTAATGCTCACACCTGTCAACATGGATTAACTTGCTTTAGACTCCAAAAAAAATAGAGTGCAAATTTTATTTTAAGATAAATTGGGAGTGAAGTCTTCCAACTTATTTTAAATTAAATGTCTATAAAAGACCTTCCAGCATAAGACCAAGAACTAGTTTGAAATGTCTATAAAAAACCTTCCAGCATAAAAGTCTCCCAACTTATTTTAAATTAACTTATTTGAAATGTATTGTTCTTTGTCATTAGACCAAGCACTAGTTTTCAAATAGACTGTAAATGGAGCCGAAATAATGAAAAATGAGAAAATATTTTATATAGAATAATTGTAAAGTTTGCCACAAAATTTTCTTCCCACCTATCTTCCAATTATTATCATTACATCCCGTCCCCAAATTCTGGAGCAGACACTTATTAATGAACCATCACACCAACCGCAAGTTTTCGCTCCAGCAGAAATTTTAAAATTTGGACTTACTGTTTTTAGACCTGTCAAAATTCCATTTCGCATGGGTGTTCTGTTCCGTTCCGTCCAAACGAAACGTTAAATGAAAGAGATTTCAGTTTCGTTTTTGAAAACGGAACGGAAACAGAACTGAAATTTATAAATGTTTTTGAAACGGAAAACATAATTCCGCTGAAATCAATAATAAATGAAAGACGGAACGTTAAACGGAATAGAAAACTGTTATGTTTGACGAAACGGAACGTTAAACGAAATCAATTTCTATTCCGTCGACTGAAACGAAACGGAAGCGGAACATGTCTGTTCCGTGTTCCGTTTCAACGTTTGACAGGCCTAACTGTTTTGTTTGAACTACGAAACATTCACATACCGCGTGCAAAAAGGAAGAAAAAAAAAGGGGGGGGGGGGCTATTAATTACCAAAAAGACTACAGTCCTTCAAAAGTAAACTGCATATCACCGGACTAGGCCTTTTTGTTTCGTACCTATCCATGATTGTGAGCATCATGCATGATAATAGCAAGTCGATTCGATCAATCTATTTCAAGTTATCCCACTGCATTTCACGTTACAAGTTGTGGGTACAATCTTCAACACCTGCAGTGAACCAAATTTACCTTTTGTTACAGTGCCGTCAAATATTCTCATCCAATCATGCATGTGACAACTGTTCAAAGCAACCTATTATTTCTTCTAATAATTGGGGACAGGAAAAAAAATGTCCCTTTTCTTGGTTTTTTCTAATCCTTAATATTTCTCTTTAATAGATGTTAGGATTACCTCAATCAAGCTCCAATTCAAGCCAAACAAACTCGAATCACACCGAACGTAATCAATCAATCAAGGTGATTAACTCATAGTTTATTGATTAATTTACAATATCAAGGGTGATTTACTTAATCCACTAGAGGCATGCATTGTTCCAGCACAAACGCCACTGCCGATTTCTCTACCTATCAGAGAAAAAAGGGAATTGAAGAGCAGTGGGGAATCAAGAGGGATGACCCACACAGAGATCCTGGTATTGCAGTGTCGGTGTGCCGCACCATGATCAGTTGATCACCATGTCTTCTTTTTTTACAATCGTGCTGTGCACATGACTTCTAGGTGTTGTATCTCTATTTCACTGTCTGCCAAGTTTGGGCTCAAGAAAACAAAATAACCAATTGAATAATAATATTAAAAAAGCAATAATGTTGTTTTATTAACCAAAAGAGCAAAAAATCTCATTTTACTTCACATTGTTGTTGACAGAAATATTGAAACAAAAGAGAATTGGCTGTACTGTACTGCATACACTTGTGCATGTTACATTTTACACACCTCCACATTTAGATGTAGCAAAAGCCATAAATGTAATTCAGCTTTGATTTTGTTGGTACTGCACAAAACTCTATATTTAAAGTAAATTTAAAATCTATTTAACAAGAAAAAAGTAAATTTGGAAATGAAAAAACTGACTTAACAAGAAATATTACAATCATCACGTTTTGAGTCAGTTCATTTGTAATATATAAATTAATTACGAGTATAAAACTTTTGCGTACAAATTTGAATGAGGAATAGTTGCTAATTTAGATATGTGACTATTTTGATGCTGTACTATGACAAATGTGAAAGAATTTTTTTTTTAAAGGGTCGGGTGGCAAATACCACACCGGCAATTTTATTGATAACAAAATAAAAAAGGTATGTACAAAAGTAAAGAAAAACGAAATAAAGAAAAAGAAAATAAAAATCCTATACAATAATATATGAGATGGGCTAAAATTAGCCACGATTGACGGATCGACCCGTCAGCTACGATCAAAATTCAATTTTCGAGATTCTTACAGTCGATCCGAACCGTTCAATGTGTTCTCCATATTGAATACTCATTGGAGACAAAATTTTATATTTTTCTGAAATTGATTAGTATTTGTTTGGTATTTTACAATATTTTTAATCTAAACAATTCTGGACTCTTCAATAACTATAATTTTTAAAAATCTAGAAAAAATAGTAAATAAAATCAGGAAAATTTAAAATTTGGTCTCCAATGAGATTTCAATATGGAAAACACATTGAATGGTTTAGATTAGCCATTAAAACCTCAAAAGTTGGAATATAATCGCAGCTGACGGGCCGATCCGTCAGTCGTGGCTGATTTTAGCCCATCTCATAATATATAGGCATAAATGCGAAAGAAGAGTCATAACGGTGTTTATTTTAGATCTAAATTAAATGCCAAAATAATTTATTGCAACATAATTAATTAGATAGCAAAGATTCTATATGTACTTTTAATAATTTTTTAAAAAAGTTCGATGACAAATCTCTCTCTTTATTAAGAAAATATTTAGCATTGTTATTGTTTTTCATCCGATTGCACCTTTGAATTATAAGTCCTTAATGGAGCTTTCAAATTTAACTTTTAAAGGGTGTGTGTGAATGAGGTTTTTTACATAAAAATAAAAAGAAAAGAAAAGGAAGTTGGATTTAATCTGCCGTCAACCTCATGACAGGTCGACTACCTTGGTTAATCGGGCCGAGAAATGTGACCGACTCGACACAAGAGAGCAACATTCAATTAAATAGAAATCTTTATTTAAGATATGCTGTTCTTAATTCCTAAATTAAATGATGGTTCTTGGCCAGTGTTTTCTTTTCTGTAATTCTTAGATCAAGAATATTTTTGTAAATAAAAGAGGCATCACAACCTCTCACGAATATCTTAATTGTAATGTACTTAATACATCTAAGATATTCGATATTTGATGAAATATTTAAGTGACAATTTGTT
Organism: Rhynchospora pubera; assembly: GCA_028095005.1. Taxonomy (NCBI): domain Eukaryota; kingdom Viridiplantae; phylum Streptophyta; class Magnoliopsida; order Poales; family Cyperaceae; genus Rhynchospora; species Rhynchospora pubera. The sequence continues at coordinate 185,249,165 of CM051461.1, forward strand.
ACGCTTTACTCTTGGATGAAGCAGGCCTAATTTATAATTTCTTTACTTTCTATTTTTTTTAGTTTTGTATAGGCTGTATTTATTTTTTTTTCAATTTTCTTTTTGTTTCTTTTCTTCTTTTGTAATTATTTTTATTTATTCAATAAAATTTGCCGGTGTGGTACTTTGCCACCGACCCTAAAAAAAAAAAGACAATTTGTTACGCTTGAGGTTTTTAATACTAGTATAATCGCGTTCCCAAATGAGTGAACAAAATTTTATTTAAAATTATTAATATATGATCAATAAGGTATTATAACGATTTCTTTTTATTTAAGGTATTCCATTTGGAATAAAAAGTTAGTAAACTTTTACGAGTAACAAATTTCTTTTTATTTGAAGTGAAGAGATTAAACGATCAATAATTAAGAATGCATAGAAATAAACTATTATTTACATGCTTGATCTAATTGTTTTGATCCTTAAATTGATTGTTACTTTTATGTGTAGTAGGAATTGTCGACGATTAATTTCTAGAGCAATACTTAAGTTGGACCATACAAATGGTTTGTATCATCAGTTTACTAATGAAATGCAAGAGTTATGGCTCTGTTTAGATGGTGTGGGAATAAGAGGAATAAGGGAAGAAGTGGAAAGAAATATTGGAAAGTGTGTAATTTTGTGAAGAATTTGAATTGTTTATAATAAATTTATTTTTTTATTCTCACACCTCATCCTAACGGAGCCTATGATATAACAAAAGGAAATGCACTTGAACATCAATCATCAATAGGTTTTTTTTTGGGACTTGGATGGAAGTCTCTACACTATGACTATGGCTGCCAACGATATACCGTTTCGCCGTTTTCCGTTCCGTTCCGTTCCAATGGAACGGATAACGGTACAAATTTGAATTTCATTTCTAGAAGCGGAATGGTAAACGGAATAATTGGGCATACCGTTGTTGAAACGGAATGGTAAACGGAACGAATCATTTTGCTTCCGTTTCGACAAATACATCTGTTTTTTAGTGTAAATATACATTGTTCCGTCCCATTCCGTCCAAACGAAATGAATAACGGAATGAAATGGCATACCGTTTACTGAAATGAAATGAAATACATAATAGAATAACATACCGTTTACTGGAACGGAACGGTAAACGGAATGAGCCATTCCGTTGCCGTTATTAGCGTTAGACAGCCCTAACTATTGACATTATGTGATAATGGGTGATATGAATAATTGGTCTCGGGTTCTTGGTGTCAAAATCACTTTAATGGATCCGTAGGAATTTGAAAATGGAAGTGCATTTATTTATTTTTGTTTCCCCTGCGCCAACCATTTAATTATTAATGGCATAACGGGCAATGCAATAATAGATTTGCTGATTTACTAGCCATAATATCTTCTGATGGATAACATAGAAGGAATCACTTCGTAAATTTTAATTAGAAATAGGGAATTTGTTTTTTTTGGCTGGAAATCTAAAATAAGGAATTTGTTAGGACTTAGGAGACGACTTTCTTCACAACGAATTCAGCTCGATTTTGTAATGAAAATGCTCATGAATGACTCGCGAGTTGCAAAGAGGCACATATTTGGCGGACAGATAATGATTTTTCCTCCTATCATTTTTTGAGAATCATTAATGATGATAACACTTATTAATGAGAGAAAATGTGTATATCTCTATTTCACTCTTTTCCATCATCTTTTCAGAATCATCCTCTCCCTCCCTTTTCTTTCGCTTCCTCCTCTCTCCGTCCCTCATCTCTGTTTCGCTCCTTTCTCCTCTCAAAACATCATACTTACTCCCTTTCTCATCTCTCCCCTCCTAATTATTCTAGTTCTGAATAGTAACATTGTGTTTGCTTCAAGGATAAAGAGAGAGGGAGAATGGGAATGGAGGGGAAGAGAAATTACACTAATGTGATTGACAAAAAAGAAAACTTATCCTTCATTCTCCTTCATTATTCATCCAAACAAAAAATGTAAATTTATTTTTACTTTCCATCTCATCCATTTCCTTCCCTCTTTATATTACCTTTCCTTCCCATTCTTTACCATCTAACCAAACATAGTGTAATTGTTCTAGATAATATAAATAATTATTCTAATTAATATAAATAATTATTCTATTTAAAATATTACATATCTAATTGTTCTAGTTTCGTAATCTAATTGTTGTTGTTTCAAAATATAATTGTTTAGTTAATATGTTCTGCAAAACTAATTATTCTAGTTTGAATAACTAATTATTTTAATTTCAAAAACTAATTGTTTTAGTTAATATGTTCTACCTAATTGGCATGTAATTGTTCTAATTAATATGTTCAGGAAAACTAATTATTCTAATTTCAAAACCTCCTCTAGTTAATATGTTCTAGAAAACTAATTGTTCTAGTTCTGAAAATAAATAGAAGGAAAGAGAGGAGTACGTTGGATGAGGATGTTGGATTAAATTAATTTAGAAAATGGAAGAGAGAAGTCATTAATGAGGACGCTCGATGGAATTAGGGATGAGGAAATCTCTGAAAAAGTCCTTTCCGAAAACGGAAAAAATTAAATACCGAAACTGGAAAAAATTAAATGCGCTAAGCAGGAGATGATGGATGATGCTGAGAAAGGATAACAGTAAACAATTCCGCATATTTGGTACTTGTGGCTCCGTTTGGATGGTATGGGAATAAGAGGAATAAGGGAAGATGTATTGAGAAGTGTGTAAATTTGTGAAGAGTTTGGATTGTTTATAATAAATTTACACCTAGAAAGAAATTATTTCCTTATTTCTCTGTATGATAAGAGCAGAGGATGTTTAAACCTCCGAAATAACAAGTACAGATGGTCAAGTTTTTGGTGGATTAATAATTTAATGCTGGATTTATGTGGAAAATAAAATTGTCTAAAATTATTTTGGACATTAATTTCTCATTTACGATGTGGACTTTTGGAGAATTGATTTTCACACCCCCACGGTTTAGTATGAATATCCCTATATTTTCACTGACAAAATTAATCTTTTTCATCGGAACACTCCATCCTCTCTGAATTAAAACGCCCAATTTTTTTTTTCCCTCTTTCTTGTTCCAAACACCCCACTGCAGGTTCCTTTATAATTCTTTTCTTGTTTTCTTTTGCACCTTAAATTCTATATCAAATTCATTTACCAAACTTTTTATTAGAAACATCTCATATGTTGGAAAGAAAACTTGAAATTATCAGATTATAGAATCACTGAAAGACCGTTATTTTATGCTTCTTTTAATCGTGGTGGTTGATGGCTGGCTACATAATTTTATTTAAACATATAGGGTGATTTTACCTTAATGGGTGTTCGGGCTGAGTTACAGGGTGTCAAAATCAATTTCCGGACTTTTGCTATGTAGAATTTTAAATGCAATTTTTTGCATTAACGATGGATTAATATGAAAAATTAGGAAAGGATAAAGATTGTTATGGTTTTGGCAGCCATACCTTTGCAATTTCATTAGACAAATACATGAGAGACCATTAAGAGGGAAAATTTGTTAGAGGAAAAATTAGGGAAGCTGAGGTAAATCATGGAACCTTGTTGCCCTGCTCCAAAATATAAGTTAAGAGAGGTGAACCAAGAGATGGTGAGGTAAACCCAGAAGTAAATTTGGAGTGAGCTCATCACCTCACCCCACGCCTCCCTGATCTCTATTATCTCCATCAATTGTGTTGTGAAGCACAACCTTACTAATCTGAAAGATCTAACAACACTACGCCAAAAAAAAGCATTAGTACCAAGCCTTTAGTATCGTTTTTTAAGAAAACCGGTATAAATATTAGAAGATGGCAATTCCGTAATTGTCAGTCAATACCTTTAGTACCGGTTTTTTTAAAAACCGGTACTAAATGTTTCTGGAAAAAACCTTAAAAAAATGGGTTAGCATTAGTACCGGTTTTTCCAAAAAACCGGTACTAAAAATTGCATCTTTAGTACCGGTTTTTTAGAAAAACCGGAACTAATGCTAACCCATTTTTTTTTAATTATCTGCCAATTATTAGTACCGGTTTTTTATAAAAAACCGGTACTAATAATACGCAGATATTTTCAGTTCAAGGGGTATATCTCCTCCTCCTTCCCTTTGTATATTACTCATCTTCACTACTTCATGGCCATTATTTTCCATCTAAAACCGAAAGTTTTTTTCTCTTTGTAAAACCTCATAAAAAAATAGCTAAAAATTGTTAAAAATTCTGAAAAATTGCAAAATAAGTAGAGAAAGCAAAGAAGATCAAAGAGGAAGAGAAAGTTTTTCTATTGAAGAGGAAGAGGGCGGATTGAGAGAAGACAATTTCGGTAATTTTTATTTTAACCCTCAATATTTTTTTTTTGGATTTTTTTCGATTTACTATGCATATACATATTGGTTAATTGGCATTTGCATCTATTAGTTAAGTATTGTCATGTAGGACCAAAATGCCGGAATTTGAACTATTTTAGGTCTTGCCCGTCCGAGATTAATCCATTAGGGATTAATCTCGGATAGTACTCCCAGTCGGGAGTACTGCTCTTTGGATACTATCTTGTCTCATTTAGGACAACGAGCTGTACGTTAGATGCAACGTGTTGTGTGAGAAAAATTCGACGGCATTTCCTCTTATGTTCCCAGGGGTACGTACGCACGAGTAATCGTGTGTTTGCGTATTCAGGGAACATAAGGGGAAATGCTGCCGAATCTTTCTCAGACAATACGTTGCATCTAACGTACGCTCGCTAATGAGACAAGAGTATCCAAAGAGCGGGCTAGGATGGTAACCGGCCCAAAAATCTAATATATTGCATTAAATCTATAAACCCTAAACCTTGGCTTTTGGATATATACAGATGGATCTGAGGGAGAAGTACATGTTTGACTATTCAAGAATATCAGATGAATTTGTTGGACTTGTTGATGAGTTCATAAAATGTGCAGAAGAACATCGAAAGTTGACTGGAAAGCCCAGAATTTTATGTCCTTGTAAACGCTGTCTGAACTTTGAGAGACAAGATAGTAAAGTGATTAGATCACATCTGATTCAGCGTGGAAGGATGACAACACCAAAATACCTCCGCTGGGTTTCACATGGAGAAAAATTGGAAGAAAATTTAGATGCTGGAAGGAGCAATATTAATGTATCTGATGATTTTGAAAATATTGTACAAAATGATTGGGGGCATGATATAGAGGATAATGTAATAGTGGGTGATGATCATATAGAAAATTTAAGTGAACCACAATATAATGATGACATTAGAGAAAATGATTTGGATGAAATGATGAATGAATTACCCAATGATTTTATTGATGATGTTCCTGATGTGTTTCAAAAGTTGGATGAAAACTCTCATATACCCTTATATCCTGGTTGCAATGAAGATAAATTCTCAAAAATAAAAACTGTTTTTAAGTTATATAACTTGAAAGCTAAAAACAATTGGAGCGATAAGAGTTTCACATCTTTGCTCGGTCTTTTGCGAGAAATGCTTCCAGCAGACAATATATTGCCAGATACAACTTATAAGGCCAAAAAATTATTATGTCCTTTGAAATTAGATATAGTGAAAATTGCAGCATGTCCGAATGATTGTATATTGTTTCGAAATGAGTATGAGAACCTCCAGAAATGTCCAAAGTGTAATGCATCCCGGTATAGACAAAGGGACGGTGATTTGGATGACGAAGAAGATAGTCCATGGAAGAAGAAACCAGCTGCGAAAACATTGTGGTATCTACCTATATTACAAAGGTTTGAGCGTCTTTTTAGTAATTCAAAAGATGCTAAACTGTTGAGGTGGCATGCAGAAGGCAGAAAAAAAATGGAAAGCTTAGACATCCAGCAGACTCACCCCAGTGGAACAACATAGACAGTCATTTTATTGAGTTTGGCAGCGAGTCTAGAAATTTGAGATTGGGATTGTGCACGGACGAAATGAATCCTTACGGTCTCATGAGTACCAACCGAAGTGTCTGGCCAGTTTTGTTGGTTATTTACAACCTTCCTCCCTGGTTATTGATGTGAGATAAGCTAATACCCAAAAGTAACCTAAATTAACCGCAAGCGCACGGCAAATCGTTGGTACAGTTGGGGTCGAATCCACAGGGACGGTAAGATGAGTATTAGACCTTACTCATTCACAAAATCTAAGCAATAGAATGATCGGTTTTGGACTTAATCAAAAGGTAACACAAAAACAATCAATTAAGACAAACAAAACAATAGCAGTTTTTAGTGTTTTTGGTGATGAAATATGGTATAAAAATATCCTAGGGGTTCAGTTTCAACCTTGGTTAGGCCATGGGCTGTCAATGCTTCTCACTCTCGCGACCAAACATTGACAAGTGCAGGCCAGAGAGCCCTGTGCGACCGCACAGGACCTCTGTGCGACCGCACAGGACCTCTGTGCGACCGCACAACCCATGGTTAGTGCTGGATTGATGCAATACATTGGCCTCTAGTTTGTATGGGACAGGTCTAGCCGTACCTAAACTCTTGAACCTCAACTCTCGTAATGTTGGTCACAATATTTGGTGCGGAACCTAGCCTAAAGTCCCCATTAGGTACATTAAACCTCAACTCTCGTTATGTTGGCTTAACCATCCTAAGTCTATTTGTTGGTTCACAAAGGCATCTACTAGACTCTCGCCTAAGTAGAAACTTGTCCCTTTTGAGGCTTAAGTTGGTCACCTCTCGGCTCCTAACCTACCTTGATTACCTATTCGGTTCAATTAAACAACCTACACCTTTTGCCTAAGTTAGGTGTGGCCATTCACCTAAAAGGAGGTTCAATTGGACAATCAAACACAAACAAGAAACTTCATTCAATAACCAAGCAAATAGTATACAAGAGAAACCAAGTACTACATCAATTCAACAAACCTAACCTTGGTCTTCACAAATTCCCTAGAACATATCTAAATCTAGCCTAACATAATGGTAAAACAAGCAAAGGAAGTAAAAGAATGCAAAGATACAATCTCCATGCTAAAACCAAATCAAAAGGGAAGGCAAGATGCCCCTTCTCAAGCCCAATCGACTTCTGGACCAGCAAGGGAGGTGCTTGGGTGGAATGATGAGGCGTAGGAGGTGAGATCCGAGGCGGCAGAGGTGTGATGCGGTCGCACGGGACCCCTGTGCGGTCGCACAGGGGCCACTGGAGGTGGATCTGAGGTGGTTTTGGTCGCGGCGCCGCCAAGGAAGAAAGGGGAATGAAAGATTGATACCCTAGACGAGACGAATGGAGCGCCTTATATAGGGGTTTGGTAGGGTTTGGAGTCCTGTGCGGTCGCATAGACATTCTGTGCGGTCGCACCCGAGTCGCTGGACCATGGTTGAGCCAGATTCGCACGCAACGAGCCCGAATTGAGTTGGTGCGGTCGCACCACTTCGCTGTGCGGTCGCACGAGATTCTCTGGACCACGATTCGTGCTGAAATGCACTGTTTTCGCTGCGACTTGGCTCCAAATTCCTACAAATCAAAATGAAACCCAAGCAATACCAAATTTCTACAAATACAAACTAAAATCATATAAAACCAAGTAAAATCAATGGTTTTGAGTTATGATTTTGGTAAAAGTCCGGCCTAAAACCATATATAAATATGTGACATCAAATCCCCCCAAACTAAAATCTTGCTTGTCCTCAAGCAAAAACTCTAAACCAAGGGGTTGGACAATACCTAAACCTTAACTTAAAATCCTTGATGGCCTACAAGTTGCAATATCAATTCAATCAATTTGGTTCAAGCTTCACACATGGTTTGAAAGGAAAATGGTTGTGAAATTTAGCACAAAAATTTATACTCGAGATGTCTCAATAATTGGCTTATGATGCATTTGATCCTTAAAACTTCGACTCTAAAATTCAATTACCCTAGCTCCTCTATGTTAAACAACATGCAAAACCAAGGTTATTTGCCCGTTCTAATCCATACACTCCAAAAATTTGTAAGAAATATCTTTAGCATGTTAAGGCGTGGTGAGTCTTTTGAGAAAAAGAAAGAGAGAGGAAGAAGGAAAAAGAAAGTTACATAGAGAATAAAAATCAACAAGGCTTTGGCTTTGATTTTTTTTTTGTTTTATTTTTTTGTTTTTGTTTTTTTTTCTTTTTTTTGTTTTTTTTTACATTGAGCATGAGATACAATTTGCCATTGTGGCAATAATAATTTACATAGAAAGAGAGAAGAAAGAAAAGAGAAATTAATGAGAAGACTCAAAAATACATGCTAGAGATACCCTTTTGAACAAATCCTTGTAGAGCATAGCTTCGTTCACTCGGCAAAAGTTTGTGGTCTTGTCTAATAGTGTTTACCATTTTAAAAGCAACCAATTTTCGGGTTTTATCCATTTAATTTCGAATCCCTAAGGGCCGGTTGCTTCAAAAACCAATCGAATGAATACACCAAGTTTATATTTTTGCATTAAATCTCACAACCAATTTCAATTCAAAACAGTGTCAAAACTTGAACCAAATCAACCAAACGACATCACAACTTATTTACATGCAAATTATATGAGATTACATGCAGCTAAATGATGCAAACCACATGCCAGAGAGCTCTGTGCGGGCGCACAGGAGTTAAACAGTGGGAGTGATGCATGGCAGTGGGCTGTCAGAGGGCTGTGCAACCGCACAGGGACTTGGTGCGACCGCACAGGTCCTCTGACAAGCGAAAAACATGCAATGATGCAGTCCTAGATACAAGTTTCACAAATTTCTTCGCTTTTCCCCCCAAACTTAGTAATTGCAGTGTCCCCAATGCAAAAACACAGCGAAAGAAAGAAAAACGAGAAGGAATTTGGAAACATACCGTTGCGGCCGGTAGCGGTTAAATAACCGCGACCGGCCATCTAGTAATGGTGGCGGCGAGACGGTGGGAGAGACGTGGCTGGATCGGCCAAGTTCGTGGCTGTCCCGGCCAAAAACGTGGCTGAACTTGCGGTGGCCTTCGGCAGGGGCTACGGTTGTCGGATCGACCTCAAATTTGGACAGTATATGCATGAGGTGATGCTTAACAAACGTGTCAGAGAGGTTTTGGTTTCGGCCGGCAAGTTTTTGAAGTTACGTGGGACAGCGGTGATTTGAGCGTGGGAGATGCATGGGACCCCGCAGTCGTGCTAGACAAGTGGTCAACAGTGCATGGTGCAGGGTGCATCAATCATGGCAGACAGTGCATGGTGCATGGGCCCAAGCGTGGCAGACAGCTCATGGTGCGGTTGCACGGCAGATGGTGCGGTTGCACAGTGCCCTAGGTCCCTCAAACAGTGATTTCCAGCAATGATAACGCCTTCCCAAGCATGATTCAACAGTATTTTGGTTGGATTTGTCGTGGTAGACAGTTTGTAGACTTGCGCGGCGCGCGGTGCGGATCGAACGGCTTGCATGAGGTCGTGCGGGGTCAAGTGTCCCATGTTCTTGACCCATGGTGCTCTTGCGCAAGTCGATCGGGGGACATCCGCAACCTAAAAATCTGAAAATTCCACAACAAATAACAACCAATAGGCATTAAATTTTCACCACATTTTATTATTTATTTTTTTTATTTTCACTTTTTTATTTTTTTTCGATTTTCTAAGGAATGAAAATAAATCCTAGAAATCCTAAATTATCCTACATATTTTTATCATTTTCTCAATTTTTCAATTTTTATGTGTTTTTCAAATTTTCCAAAAATAAGAAAATAGAAAGAGAAGGGTTAGAGATCCTTGGGTTGCCTCCCAAGAAGCGCTTGTTTAAGGTCACTAGCTTGACCACCTCTCTTGTCATCTTATCTTCACTTTTCTCCCGTTCAATGCATCATAGTTCACCCAAAAATGATTGAGCAAGACCCTTGAGACATGCTTGGTGTGCTCCTTCTTTGTTGTCTTCGTGGTAGGCTCGATTGTGATGCGATATTTGATGTGCGGTTTGCTACCCTTCATCACATCGGCACTCTCCATGCATTCTTCAAGTTGAGTGGTCAAGTCGATTTTGGTGAACTTGTCATTCGTTGCATCGAATGCCTCGACATTGAGAGTTGTACCGCCATCTTCCTTCTTCTCAAATTCATCATTGATAGGACCTATTGGAGGATGCTTCAATTCCAACTCATTAAATTTGTCAAATTTGTCAATTTGAGTTAATCTAAGTGGAATAACATTTGGAAGGACATGGGGGAAGATGCAACAAACTTTAGTTTTTCAAAATTCTCTTGTTCTTCATTTGTTTCAAATTGTGTGCTTTCATCACTATCCGTCTCATAACAAACACCGATTAACTTGGGACAACTAAAACTTTCTAGTTTTCTATCACTTTGCAATGCCATTTTTGCATTTTGTTCAACATGTTGCCTTCGTGAGAAACACATTTCTTGGAAGACTTTAGTCTTTGACATCCTTTCTAGAAATGTGGTTAAGACATCAAACTTAGATGACAAAGAATTCAATCTTTCAAGAAGTTTCTCGCGTTGCTTTATTTGATCAATCATGAAATCCTCAAATAATGACTCATAGCTTGACATTTGCAATGGTGATTGAGAACTATAAGTTTCAACAAAAAAAGTAAATCTAGGGTCTGGTTGAGACAATAAACTTGCATTATCCAAAGGAAAACAAGAGTCATTAGCCAAACCAAAGTTGTATTCTTCCCTAGTTGTGTTCTGTGCGGTCGGACCACCTGTCTGTGCAGTCGCACAGTGAGCTTGTACAGACCATATTTGTTGTTGTCTGGGCCAAACAGGGGGGTTTGGGGGCCAAATTGGAGGTTGTACAGCCGCACAGGGATCCGGTGCACTCGCACGGGACACCATGGTGCCTGATAGAGCTGTGTTGCGTGCTGCCTGGGCTGACCATGCTTGGGTGAGCTCAGAGTACTGCGTGAGGTGTCGTTGGGGCCAAATTGGTGGCTGTGCAGTCGCATAGGAATCCTGTGCGGTCGCACAAGACTGCACTGCATCGCCTGCGTGTTGCCAGCGCCGGCCTGAATGCTGCGTGGGCCAGCCTGAGCCTTGCCTGCACCAGCCAGCAGGTTGAGTGTCATGTTGCATTGCCCATGCCATTGTCGTCTCATCTTCTCCCCATTCTTCTCCACAAGTCGAATAGGATACACCCACATGGTATGGTGAATGGCTCGATTGGTGGGTGTATGGCATTTGATGTCGACTCCATCCTTCCTTGGATCCTTTCCTTCTCATGTTTCGCGTGCTCTTCAATTGGCTCTCCAATCGACTCACTCTTTCTTCTATTTCCAAGATTTGATTTTGTCTAATCAAGCGGTCGACTCTCTCATTAAGTTGGGCCAAAGGATCTTCTTCATCACTCCAATTGTCCTCCGTTTCTTGCTCAAATTTCTGAAAATGAAACATGGCGATATGAAGTATTTTTGTTCTTATTGAATTATAAAAAAAAATAACACAAATGATACAATGCCTAGTCTCTTGCTACTAAAGTAAGTTCTAATATCAACACCGTCCCCGGCAACGGCGCCAAAAAGCTTGATGTGAGATAAGCTAATACCCAAAAGTAATCTAAATTAACCGCAAGCGCACGGCAAATCGTTGGTACAGTTGGGGTCGAATCCACAGGGACGGTAAGATGAGTATTAGACCTTACTCATTCACAAAATCTAAGCAATAGAATGATCGGTTTTGGACTTAATCAAAAGGTAACACAAAACAATCAATTAAGACAAACAAAACAATAGCAGTTTTTAGTGTTTTTGGTGATGAAATATGGTATAAAAATATCCTAGGGGTTCAGTTTCAACCTTGGTTAGGCCATGGGCTGTCAATGCTTCTCACTCTCGCGACCAAACATTGACAAGTGCAGGCCAGAGAGCCCTGTGCGACCGCACAGGACCTCTGTGCGACCGCACAGCCCATGGTTAGTGCTGGATTGATGCAATACATTGGCCTCTAGCTTGTATGGGACAGGTCTAGCCGTACCTAAACTCTTGAACCTCAACTCTCGTAATGTTGGTCACAATATTTGGTGCGGAACCTAGCCTAAAGTCCCCATTAGGTACATTAAACCTCAACTCTCGTTATGTTGGCTTAACCATCCTAAGTCTATTTGTTGGTTCACAAAGGCATCTACTAGACTCTCGCCTAAGTAGAAACTTGTCCCTTTTGAGGCTTAAGTTGGTCACCTCTCGGCTCCTAACCTACCTTGATTACCTATTCGGTTCAAGTACAGATGGTCAAGTTTTTGGTGGATTAATAATTTAATGCTGGATTTATGTGGAAAATAAAATTGTCTAAAATTATTTTGGACATTAATTTCTCATTTACGATGTGGACTTTTGGAGAATTGATTTTCACACCCCCACGGTTTAGTATGAATATCCCTATATTTTCACTGACAAAATTAATCTTTTTCATCGGAACACTCCATCCTCTCTGAATTAAAACGCCCAATTTTTTTTTCCCTCTTTCTTGTTCCAAACACCCCACTGCAGGTTCCTTTATAATTCTTTTCTTGTTTTCTTTTGCACCTTAAATTCTATATCAAATTCATTTACCAAACTTTTTATTAGAAACATCTCATATGTTGGAAAGAAAACTTGAAATTATCAGATTATAGAATCACTGAAAGACCGTTATTTTATGCTTCTTTTAATCGTGGTGGTTGATGGCTGGCTACATAATTTTATTTAAACATATAGGGTGATTTTACCTTAATGGGTGTTCGGGCTGAGTTACAGGGTGTCAAAATCAATTTCCGGACTTTTGCTATGTAGAATTTTAAATGCAATTTTTTGCATTAACGATGGATTAATATGAAAAATTAGGAAAGGATAAAGATTGTTATGGTTTTGGCAGCCATACCTTTGCAATTTCATTAGGCAAATACATGAGAGACCATTAAGAGGGAAAATTTGTTAGAGGAAAAATTAGGGAAGCTGAGGTAAATCATGGAACCTTGTTGCCCTGCTCCAAAATATAAGTTAAGAGAGGTGAACCAAGAGATGGTGAGGTAAACCCAGAAGTAAATTTGGAGTGAGCTCATCACCTCACCCCACGCCTCCCTGATCTCTATTATCTCCATCAATTGTGTTGTGAAGCACAACCTTACTAATCTGAAAGATCTAACAACACTACGCCAAAAAAAAGCATTAGTACCAAGCCTTTAGTATCGTTTTTTAAGAAAACCGGTATAAATATTAGAAGATGGCAATTCCGTAATTGTCAGTCAATACCTTTAGTACCGGTTTTTTTAAAAACCTGTACTAAATGTTTCTGGAAAAAACCTTAAAAAAATGGGTTAGCATTAGTACCCGGTTTTTCCAAAAAACCGGTACTAAAAATTGCATCTTTAGTACCGGTTTTTTAGAAAAACCGGAACTAATGCTAACCCATTTTTTTTTAATTATCTGCCAATTATTAGTACCGGTTTTTTATAAAAAACCGGTACTAATAATACGCAGATATTTTCAGTTCAAGGGGTATATCTCCTCCTCCTTCCCTTTGTATATTACTCATCTTCACTACTTCATGGCCATTATTTTCCATCTAAAACCGAAAGTTTTTTTCTCTTTGTAAAACCTCATAAAAAAATAGCTAAAAATTGTTAAAAATTCTGAAAAATTGCAAAATAAGTAGAGAAAGCAAAGAAGATCAAAGAGGAAGAGAAAGTTTTTCTATTGAAGAGGAAGAGGGCGGATTGAGAGAAGACAATTTCGGTAATTTTTATTTTAACCCTCAATATTTTTTTTTTGGATTTTTTTCGATTTACTATGCATATACATATTGGTTAATTGGCATTTGCATCTATTAGTTAAGTATTGTCATGTAGGACCAAAATGCCGGAATTTGAACTATTTTAGGTCTTGCCCGTCCGAGATTAATCCATTAGGGATTAATCTCGGATAGTACTCCCAGTCGGGAGTACTGCTCTTTGGATACTATCTTGTCTCATTTAGGACAACGAGCTGTACGTTAGATGCAACGTGTTGTGTGAGAAAAATTCGACGGCATTTCCTCTTATGTTCCCAGGGGTACGTACGCACGAGTAATCGTGTGTTTGCGTATTCAGGGAACATAAGGGGAAATGCTGCCGAATCTTTCTCAGACAATACGTTGCATCTAACGTACGCTCGCTAATGAGACAAGAGTATCCAAAGAGCGGGCTAGGATGGTAACCGGCCCAAAAATCTAATATATTGCATTAAATCTATAAACCCTAAACCTTGGCTTTTGGATATATACAGATGGATCTGAGGGAGAAGTACATGTTTGACTATTCAAGAATATCAGATGAATTTGTTGGACTTGTTGATGAGTTCATAAAATGTGCAGAAGAACATCGAAAGTTGACTGGAAAGCCCAGAATTTTATGTCCTTGTAAACGCTGTCTGAACTTTGAGAGACAAGATAGTAAAGTGATTAGATCACATCTGATTCAGCGTGGAAGGATGACAACACCAAAATACCTCCGCTGGGTTTCACATGGAGAAAAATTGGAAGAAAATTTAGATGCTGGAAGGAGCAATATTAATGTATCTGATGATTTTGAAAATATTGTACAAAATGATTGGGGGCATGATATAGAGGATAATGTAATAGTGGGTGATGATCATATAGAAAATTTAAGTGAACCACAATATAATGATGACATTAGAGAAAATGATTTGGATGAAATGATGAATGAATTACCCAATGATTTTATTGATGATGTTCCTGATGTGTTTCAAAAGTTGGATGAAAACTCTCATATACCCTTATATCCTGGTTGCAATGAAGATAAATTCTCAAAAATAAAAACTGTTTTTAAGTTATATAACTTGAAAGCTAAAAACAATTGGAGCGATAAGAGTTTCACATCTTTGCTCGGTCTTTTGCGAGAAATGCTTCCAGCAGACAATATATTGCCAGATACAACTTATAAGGCCAAAAAATTATTATGTCCTTTGAAATTAGATATAGTGAAAATTGCAGCATGTCCGAATGATTGTATATTGTTTCGAAATGAGTATGAGAACCTCCAGAAATGTCCAAAGTGTAATGCATCCCGGTATAGACAAAGGGACGGTGATTTGGATGACGAAGAAGATAGTCCATGGAAGAAGAAACCAGCTGCGAAAACATTGTGGTATCTACCTATATTACAAAGGTTTGAGCGTCTTTTTAGTAATTCAAAAGATGCTAAACTGTTGAGGTGGCATGCAGAAGGCAGAAAAAAATGGAAAGCTTAGACATCCAGCAGACTCACCCCAGTGGAACAACATAGACAGTCATTTTATTGAGTTTGGCTGCGAGTCTAGAAATTTGAGATTGGGATTGTGCACGGACGGAATGAATCCTTACGGTCTCATGAGTACCAACCGAAGTGTCTGGCCAGTTTTGTTGGTTATTTACAACCTTCCTCCCTGGTTATTGATGTGAGATAAGCTAATACCCAAAAGTAACCTAAATTAACCGCAAGCGCACGGCAAATCGTTGGTACAGTTGGGGTCGAATCCACAGGGACGGTAAGATGAGTATTAGACCTTACTCATTCACAAAATCTAAGCAATAGAATGATCGGTTTTGGACTTAATCAAAAGGTAACACAAAAACAATCAATTAAGACAAACAAAACAATAGCAGTTTTTAGTGTTTTTGGTGATGAAATATGGTATAAAAATATCCTAGGGGTTCAGTTTCAACCTTGGTTAGGCCATGGGCTGTCAATGCTTCTCACTCTCGCGACCAAACATTGACAAGTGCAGGTCAGAGAGCCCTGTGCGACCGCACATGACCTCTGTGCGACCGCACAGCCCATGGTTAGTGCTGGATTGATGCAATACATTGGCCTCTAGTTTGTATGGGACAGGTCTAGCCGTACCTAAACTCTTGAACCTCAACTCTCGTAATGTTGGTCACAATATTTGGTGCGGAACCTAGCCTAAAGTCCCCATTAGGTACATTAAACCTCAACTCTCGTTATGTTGGCTTAACCATCCTAAGGGGCCGTTTGGATCCCATGGGGATTTTGAGGAATTTCATCTTCCTACCTTAAATTTATTATAAACAATCCAAACTCTTCACAAAATTACACACTTCCCAATAAATTTATTCCTAGGAATTGCAACTTCCCCAAATTCCCCAACTTCCTCAGCGATCCAAACGGCCCCTAAGTCTATTTGTTGGTTCACAAAGGCATCTACTAGACTCTCGCCTAAGTAGAAACTTGTCCCTTTTGAGGCTTAAGTTGGTCACCTCTCGGCTCCTAACCTACCTTGATTACCTATTCGGTTCAATTAAACAACCTACACCTTTTGCCTAAGTTAGGTGTGGCCATTCACCTAAAAGGAGGTTCAATTGGACAATCAAACACAAACAAGCAACTTCATTCAATAACCAAGCAAATAGTATACAAGAGAAACCAAGTACTACATCAATTCAACAAACCTAACCTTGGTCTTCACAAATTCCCTAGAACATATCTAAATCTAGCCTAACATAATGGTAAAACAAGCAAAGGAAGTAAAAAAATGCAAAGATACAATCTCCATGCTAAAACCAAATCAAAAGGGAAGGCAAGATGCCCCTTCTCAAGCCCAATCGACTTCTGGACCAGCAAGGGAGGTGCTTGGGTGGAATGATGAGGCGTAGGAGGTGAGATCCGAGGCGGCAGAGGTGTGATGCGGTCGCACGGGACCCCTGTGCGGTCGCACAGGGGCCACTGGAGGTGGATCTGAGGTGGTTTTGGTCGCGGCGCCGCCAAGGAAGAAAGGGGAATGAAAGATTGATACCCTAGACGAGACGAATGGAGCGCCTTATATAGGGGTTTGGTAGGGTTTGGAGTCCTGTGCGGTCGCATAGACATTCTGTGCGGTCGCACCCGAGTCGCT
Organism: Rhynchospora pubera; assembly: GCA_028095005.1. Lineage (NCBI taxonomy): Eukaryota > Viridiplantae > Streptophyta > Magnoliopsida > Poales > Cyperaceae > Rhynchospora > Rhynchospora pubera. The sequence goes on from CM051461.1 coordinate 185,265,965, forward strand.
GGACCATGGTTGAGCCAGATTCGCACGCAACGAGCCCAAATTGAGTTGGTGCGGTCGCACCACTTCGCTGTGCGGTCGCACGAGATTCTCTGGACCACGATTCGTGCCGAAATGCACTATTTTCGCTGCGACTTGGCTCCAAATTCCTAGAAATCAAAATGAAACCCAAGCAATACCAAATTTATACAAATACAAACTAAAATCATATAAAACCAAGTAAAATCAATGGTTTTGAGTTATGATTTTGGTAAAAGTCCGGCCTAAAACCATATATAAATATGTGACATCAGTTATGCATGAAAAGAAAATATCTTATGATGCCGTTGCTCGTTTCTGGTCCAAAACAACCCAGAAACGATATAGATGTCTACTTGGCTCCGTTAATAGAGGACCTTGATAGGTTGTGGAAGGACGGAGTGAAGGTCTTTGACGCGCATTCCAGAAGTCATTTCACCTTGCGTGCGATGATATTTTGCACAATTAATGACTTTCCCGCGTACGGGAACTTGTCGGGTTATAGGAACAAAGGAGAAAAGGCATGTCCTGTTTGCATGGAGGAAACACATTCGATATGGCTATCGAATTGTGGAAAAACAGTTTATTTGGGAAACCGTAGATTTCTAAGCCGTCATCACCCATACCGTCGGGCACCTTATAGGAACAAATTTGATGGCAACACCGAAACCCGCCGGGCACCTATACCAAAATCTGGAAGACAGACTTATGAAAGTGTTAAGGATCTTAAAATTCAGTTGGGGAAACCATTTGTGAATAGAATTCCAGAAAAGAGTTCTTGGAAGAAGAAGTCTATATTCTGGGACCTTGAATACTGGACTTATCTGGATGTCAGACATTGTTTGGATGCGATGCATATAATCAAGAACATTTGTGAAAATCTGATTACTTTGATTTTAAATCCTCAAGGAAAAGTGGATAATGTTAATGTGAGAAAAGACATGATAGAAATGGGAATTCGACTGGAACTAGCTGCAAAGGAAGACAATAGTAAGAAACGGGATTGGTTACCTAATGCTGTTTATACTTTAACTAAAAAAGAGAAACTCAGTTTGTTGGAGTGTTTGAGGTCTATTAGGGTTCCAACTGGTTATTCCTCCAATATTTCACGAAAGGTATCTACAAAGGATATGAAATTGATTGGAATGAAGTCACACGATTATCACGTGTTGTTAACCCAGTTGCTTCCGATTGCAATCCGAGCCTGTTTTAAAGAAGAAGTTCGAAATTCTATCACTAAGTTGTGTTTCTTCTTCAATATAATCTGCTCTAAAGTGATCGATCCTGAAAAACTTACTCAGTTGGAAACAGATGCGGTTCAGACCATATGTGAGTTAGAAATGCACTTTCCCCCCTCGTTCTTCGTTGTAATGGTGCATTTGACCATTCATTTAGTCAGAGAAATAAAACAGTGCGGTCCGATATTTTTGCGGTACATGTACCCTTTTGAAAGAGCAATGGGTCAGTTGAAAGGGTTAGTCCGAAGCAGATCTCGACCAGAAGGAAGCATAATTGAAGGATATGTTGCAGAAGAGATTATTGATTTTTATAATGATTATCTAGATGGAGTTCAACCTATTGGCCTGCCCAAAAATAGACACGAAGGTAGGCTCTTAGGGAAAAGCATAATTGGTATGAAAGTAATTACAATGGACCTTGCAAAGAGAGAAAAAGCTCATCTTAAAATTCTGCAACAAGTCGTTGTTGTGTCTCCTTATGTTAATGAACACATAGCCGAGTTGCGAGAGCAGAATCCTCAGAGATCAGAAAATTGGATTACCAAGAAACACAACAAAAGTTTTGTAAAATGGTTCAGAAACAAGGTCTCACTGTCCCGACCTTCAAATGAAACGGTGAAATGTCTTGCGAAAGGTCCCAACGCCAATGTGCACACTTATCAAGGTTACGACCTGAATGGTTTCACCTGGTATACAAAAAAACAAGATGGAAAAAGCACAGTACAAAACAGCGGAGTTACAATAGTAGCCATATCAAGTGATGGAACATAATCGGAGCCGTATTATGGCTGGATTGAAGAAATTTGGGAATTTGATTATAATGCATTTAAAATACCAGTGTTTGAATGTAAATGGGTGCTCAAAAGCGGCGTGAAGACTGATAAAAACGGATTTGTAACCGTTGATTTAAAAAAATTGGGATATTCTGATGATCCTTTTATACTTGCAAACAAACAAGCAATGCAAGTTTTTTATATTGCTGACCCGGCTGACAAGGGACGACATGTGGTACTTCCCGGAAAAAGACGCATCGTTGGCGTTGAAGATGTCGTGGACGAAGAAGAATATGACCAATTTGATGAAATAACACCATTCTCCACAGGTATATATAATTAATTTAAATCTATAGAAAATAATTTACAGAATTAATATGAGCAATTTGATATATATATATTATTATTATCTTCACAGGTATCGATGGGACACCGCAACCAATTGAAGAGTAAGCAAGTAATTTGCGTTCCAATCAGGAAGAAGGCGTGTGGGTAGATCGACCGAAGTCACCAAAAAATAAATGAATTCGGAAAAAACATATTTGTAATTAAGATTATCTGAACAAGTTTGTAATAAATATTTGAAAAGATTATCTGAACTGTTATTAGAATGATATTTTCAATTCATATTTGTAATTAAAATTTTACATATTTTTATAATCAAATACAAACAGAAAAACCAAAAGAAATGGAAAATGAATTCAAATTTAAAACGTCACGATCTTTAGTACCGGTTTTTCACTAAAAACCGGTACTAAAGATCTTCTGAATTGGGGCCCAATTAAATGGATAAAATTCTGAATTTAAAACGTCACTATCTTTAGTACCGGTTTTACACTAAAAACCGGTACTAAAGATCTTCTGAATTTAAAACGTCACGATCTTTAGTACCGGTTTTTACACTAAAAACCGGTACTAAAGATCAAACCCTATTTTTTTATTATATAACACGCCCCCCCCCAAAGCTCCTTCGTCCGAAACTCTCTCTCTCTCTCTGAAGATCAAAACCCCTATTTTTAAAGGCAATCCTCGAGCTCTCTCTTCCTCTCTTCCTCTCTCCCTCGGCCGACGACGACGACGCACCTCCTCAACGTAAGTCTCTATCTCTCCCTTTCCCTTTCTTTCTCTCTCTCCCTCCTTCATCTCTCTGAACTGACCTGTCGTCTTTTCTCTCGATCACAGGCTCTCTTCTCTCTCGACAGGCTCTCTCTCCCTCCCTCTGTTTCTCTCGACAGGCTCTATCTCCTACACTGTAAGTCCTCTCTCTCTCTCTCTCTCTCTCTCTCCCTCCTCTGGCCCTCTCCACTTCTCTCCACCGGCCCTCTCCTTATTCTCACTATCTCTCTCTTGTCTTTCTTCAACAGCCACCGACAGCGAAGAGCCGACGGCAGTGACGGCAGTGACTGGCCCTCTCCTCTTCTCTCTTGTCTCACTATCCCTCTCTCTCCCTAAGAAGGTATCATCTCTCTCTATCTCTCTCTCTTTCTATTTGCATTTGTGATTGATGATTAGAAATTGATTAGATTAATTGAGAATTGATTGAGAATTGATTGTATGTGATTGTGAAATGTTTTGGGGCTATTTTGAATAGAAATTGAAATTTGAATTGTTGTTCCAGTCGAATTGATTGTATAGAAATTGAAATAGAGAATTGATTGAGAATTGATTGAGAATTGATTGTATGTGATTGTGAATAGAAATTGAAATTGAGAATTGATTGAGAATTGATTGTATGTGATTGTGAACTATTTTGGGGCTGTTTTGGGTTAATTTCGGGGCTGTTGGACTAAAATGCAATGAAATTGATTTGAATAGGAATTGATTAGGAATTGAATAGGAATTGAATTGAACTGTAAATTTAATGTGTATATAAATTAAATTGAAATTTAAATGGAAATGTGTATATAAATTAAAAGGTAGTAATGGACAAATCGGAAGGAAGCAACCCAAAGGGGAATAAGGGGAAAAAACCCGTTGAACAAGTTTATGTCCGACAAAAAAACAAGAAGGAGACGGAGACGAAGACGGACACTAAGACAGAGTTTGATGTCACTCGTCAGAGATACGTGCCTCAGTGGATGCGAGATAAGCCTCTCCCTAGGAGGTTTGTATCTGCTGTGAGGCGTTTTCCAGTCGGTTGCGGACGGACTCCTGCAGATTGGGAGGAGGTCCCAGAGGAGGTCCCAGAGGAGATGCCAGAGGAGGAGCCAGAGAAGATAGAGGAAGAAAAGAAGGAGTGAATTTAGGGTTTAATTTAGCGTTTAAGTGTTTGAATTGTTGTTTTAATTATTATCTATGTTAATTTGAACCTTAATTTGTATGAACCTTAAGTTTGGAAAATGTTATTTTGTTTTATCTATATCTATGTTTTAATGTTTTAATTATTATCTAAATTATTATTATTGTGTATGAATTGATTAACTATCCATGATTGAATATATGTTTTAATTATCATCTAAATAAATTATATATGGTGTTTTAATTAGGTAGTAATGGAGAAAGGTGAAGGAAGCAACCAAAATGCGAAAAAAATCCATCGAACGAGTCTATGTTAGGCGAAACGTTCGTTCCAACCCAGCCTCTCAAAATCAGGCATCTCAAAACCAGCCTAACCAAAACGAGGCCAAGAAGCCGAATTATGAAGAGGCTGCAATATTTTTCAAGTTTTTAATTGATAAGTTTGTGGCACCGTACACAGAAATTAGAGAAGAAAATACTGATGAGAAGAAGCCGAAAGATGAAGAATAATATTAGGGTTTACATGTTTGGATTAAGTGAACTTAGTGTTTATGTTTAATTGAACTTTATGTTTATGTTTAAGTGAACTTAGTGTTTATGTTTAAGTGAACTTAGTGTTTATGTTTAAGTGAACTTTATGTTTATGTTTAAGTGAACTAAGTGTTTATTTTAATTTGAGCTCTATTAATTTTTGTGTTATGTGTTTGACTTTGTGCATGTAAGTTGTGGTATGTAACTTGGATTTTAAATTACAGCAATGTCGAACAGAAATGATCAGGATCCCGGGATGAACCCGAATGACTCGAGTTCAGAAGAGGAGATTATTGTTAGTAACAAAAGGGGACAAAGATCAACGGCTAAGTGTTTGAAGACACGCAAAAAGATAGCTGCTGGACAGGACATGAATGTCGAGTTTAACGAGAAATGCAAGCCGATTGGCGAAAATGCAAAGGCATTCACAAATTGGTGTGCTTCAAAAACAAGAGATATGATTCCTTGCAGGTATTAATATGAATTTGAGATATGAATTATCATTTGATTATAGTATTAATACACTTATACAAATGAAATGAATGCAGTTATCCTAATTGGATTGCGGTGCCAAATGAGTTGAAAAAAAATTTGTACAAACAAATAGCACAGGATTGGAAACTTCCGGATGACTTACCACTGGATGTTAAGAAGAAGATTCTACGTAACTGTAACGAGTCTTGGAGACATTGGAAAATTCGATTGGTGAGAGAATTTCCTCTATAATACATGTTCATTTATAAACGATTGATTTAGCATAAATTTTAATTATAACGTGTATTTTTGGTCATATCAAAATAAGGCTTACTTGGAGAATCCAAAGGAAGGTGCACCCCCACCATGGGATGTACAGAACATCTCGAAGGAAGAATTTGAGGCAATGCAAGAGTATCATTCCAGCGAGAAGTTTAAGGTATGAAAATGAGTATCTTTCGCGTTTACTTAATTGCTTAGTTTTTTTTTGTTTATACTAACAAGTCTTTTGAATCTGCTACTAGAAAATGAGTATGCAAGGCCGTCAAAATGCCGCAAAAAGGGACATGCCCCACAGACTGGGATCAGGCAGTTATATAAGTGCTGAATCTAGATGGAAAGAAGGAGAAAAGGTACATGGTGCGTCATCGGTTATTACCAAGGATATGGATGACAGGACGTACAGTTGGAGTAGAGCACGTGCAGTAACGGATGAAGCTATCGGTGAACTTGTTGTAAAAAATCCTAGGGCTGCCGAGGTGGTCGACAAAGCAGTAAGTGTAACAACTCAAATAACTTTATTTTGTGAATTCAATGAGTTCAATTTTGTTTAACTTTAAATTTTTTTGTGATAGGTTGCTCTAGTTAAGTCAGGGGAAGTTCAACCGGTTCGTCAAAATGATATCTTGACTTCTGCGATCGGTACACCAGAGCATTCTGGACGGTTGAGAGGATATCCGGTGTTCTCAGGCGTGAAGCAGGTGTACGGTAGTGGTACAAGAAAATCAAACAAGGGGTTTAGCAAAGAGGAGGTTGATCGGATAGTGCAAGAGGAAGTGAAAAGACGAATGGATGAGGAATTCAAGGCCCGAATGGATGAGGAATGGAACAGGCGAATGCAACAGTTCTCGCAAGTCCAAACACCGCAGACCTACGATCCAATTTTTCAACAAGCCATGATTATGCTATCACAGGGTAGCAACAATCAACCGCATCCGATTCCTCAATCTACTTATCAGGTTCTTAATTACACCTAGCTTATGATAGATATTAATTGCTTTTGCCCTCATATAGTATTTAGGGTTTCTAATTCGTTAATACAGGGGCCTGTCGAAGCCTTGCTGCTCCTACCAGGGATATCTGGGACGCCTGTGTATGTAGCTAGAGCTATGGTGTTTGCACAGGTTTCTGAGATAGTCCATGGACAACCAGTTGGCATAGGGGAGGTGAAGGTACAAATCTTAGAAGTTTTCGATAGTGCCAGACACGTGATAGTATCTTTTCCACCTCCTAACGCAGATGATCAGCTTGGTGTTCTCCAAGGTTCATTTCTAAGATGGCCGGGTCATCTTGTAGATTATGACTTGACAAAACTGGTAAATCTTGATTTCAATTATAAATTTTCCAAAGTTCTAATTATTATATATACTGCTATATTAAAAAATGAGAAATATATCGTTTTGATGACTAATGTGGATTTTATAGGAGCAAGTGAGGAAAATGACGAAACAAACTCCACATATTCCTCCGCAAGATAAGGGAAAGGAGACGGCGCAAGAGGGTGATGAAGATGAAGAGGAGAGTGTGGATCAGTTTTTTGCGGAGGAGGACATTCAATTGCACGATCCGTTCGTCCCTGATGAGAAGTTGGCACAGATTGGGCCTCACGCAAAGAGAATGCACGACTATATGAGGATGTTCGACAAATCAGTGACTGAATTCGCCGATATTCCTGCTGATTTCGAATTTCAAGATGTCAAGACCTTCATCCTCGAATTTAAAGACATCCGCCATGTCTTCAGTAGGAATGAACTCTTCGTTCAAATGATTAAACTTTGGATCTTGTAAGTACTTTCCTAACTTTACAACAATTGATCATTGGTTATATGATATGTCTAATAAATTAAAACCTTAAACCCTAAACATTGTACATACAACATTTAGGCGGTGCAGGCAATATTGTGCTAATACTTTGATGAAAAAGTGGATATTTTGGGATCCGGAAAGATGCTCGGGTCGGGATGTACTACAAGATGAGCTCGGAACTGTACGATACATAGCGAATCTTCTGAAGAAGTATGCTAAAAGGGATCCCTACCATGTTTTAGTGCATCATAATCGGTTAGTTATAAAATCTCTAATTCTGACTTTATCTTTTATTATGAATCTACTGTTTAATGTTAATTCACCAACAAAGAGATAATATGTATGTAATTACAGGTCGCATTTTGTGATTATTATCGCAAAACTCTCGACACGAAAGATGTGGATAGTAGATTCACTCCAATCGAACGAAGGCTACCAATCTCCAATTCTACGAAATTACGATCAGTAAGTTTAGACTTAATATATATATATATATAATGCGTGTATGCATTGTTTAGTTATACTAATATCTAAAAATGAATTTTCATAATTTTATATTTAATTTTGCAGAGCTCTGTCAAGATTGGTCCAAGTTCCCAAGTTTGAAATTCAAATGATTCCCGTACATAGTTCAATACTAATATATGTAGTTTCAACAATTTCGTAATTTATTTAATTTAAACTAAATAGTATTATTTTATGTTCTTGTAGAGTCCACGACAACCAAACAATACAGATTGCGGCTTTTATGCGATGACTTCGCTACGCAAGATCCTTGATCACTGCACGCTACATCCGGACCTACCATCGGTATGGATTAAGTTTAATTAACCTTAATGTATATATATGAAAATGTTTTAAAGTTTATAATTTAGAGTTTAATGTATATTATATTGTGGAGTTTAGAGTTCATAGGTTACTAACTATATGAAATGTCAATAAAATGCAGTTTTTGCAACCTGTGGGGAAGCGTTATAGCGAGGACGAGATTAATTTTACTGTAAATGAGTGGTTCGGCTTTTTACTTGGACATTTAGGTGCTAATAATTGATGACTACAAAATTTGTGATATTAATATATTAGATGTTATGATAAATGTTAATTTGCATGTGATTTGATAATTATTATTGTGTATATGATGCATGTGATATTTAATTGCTGGTACATATCGGTATTCTTAATTGATGGCTAGCAAAAATGGCGCTAGCCCCAGAAACAAAAATATTTTTTTTTATATTGATTATTATTAGTACCGGTTTTTAATAATAAACCGGTACTGAAGAGAAATTTAGTACCGGTTTTTAGACTAAAAACCGGTACTAATGATACCAAAAATTTTTTATTTTTAAAATAAAACAGTTTGCTAACATTAGTACCGGTTTTTATTTAAAAACCGGTACTAAAGGTATTATTTTTAGTACCGATTTTTATTTAAAAACCGGTACTAATGTTACCCGCTGGTTTCCCCCGCAAATTGGGCCCTGTCTTCAGTACCGCCTATTTAGTACCGGTTTTTAAATATCTTTAGCACCCCCTATTATTAGTACCACTGCAAAACCGGTACTAAAGATTCATAATAAACCGGTACTAAAAAAATAATATGGCGTAGTGCAAGTAGATAACGCTCTTGAACTTGAATTCAAATACGCTTTTCCATTCTAGATGCAATACAAATGATCTTAAAAAATTATGTGGCTATACCTCAACATCCATTACAAAGTACGAAGAAACAAAATTATTGTATCTTACAAGAGTTTTTCTTTATTTAAAAGAAATATATATGATATATATGCATCAAAAGTTGAAATATTATATATGAAATATATCATATTGACAACAAGATTATTTAACATTCACAACAAATACACAAGAATCGAAATAATATCCAATATCCGGACAAACTGTTAGCTTCATTAACACCAGTTTGATGACTCATAAACATGTACTATACTTGAAAAAGGGATCCATTGATTGGCTTGGAGTGGTTCTGGCGTGACATAGACGGCAAGTGGTATTAACCTGACTTAAGCATGCAATACCTCCAGTCCCGGCTAACTTGCATTTTTGTAATTTTTTAAATTGATCATGATCGGTTTTTGCTCGTTTGGTACTTTTGTACCTAGATATATGTCATCCGCATGTTTTGAACGAACTAATGGGACGGCGTTGAAATTTTATCTACTGTGAAATAGACCTGTCAAACGTGGTCATTATGGGGTGAAAAGGCCGTTTCATTAATCCTGCCACTAATGAAATGGTATAATTTCGACATTTCGTTAACCATTTAGTTAAACAACATATATAAAATATACGTTTTCAGTTCCATTTGCCGTTCCGTTATCGAAATGCAACGATTCACGCTGTCACTAATCGTTTCGTTACTATTTTACCTCACGGGGAAACGATTTAACGGCTATCGTTGACAGGCCTATAATTGATCCCTGAGTCAACAATCAGGTTATGTATTAATTAGTTTTTCATTCCCTTTCGTTTCATATTTTATATAAATATTTCTACCATGCCTTTCAGTTATTATATATATGTTCTATTTTCTTAACAAATTATTTGACGTTTTTTTATTCATAATGATTGTTTCGTGTCCATCATTTATTGATTATTTATTATTTTAAGATATAGGTTTAAGATAATAGAAAAAGCGCCTACCAATGTGTGGCATCATAATATATAGATATGTTTTGAATTAATTTATTATTTTTCCCAGTGTAATATTGAATATTGAATGAAATTATTTAATAAGAATATTGAAAAGCGCCTACCAGTGTAATATTGAAAAGCTCATAATTTTTTTCTTATTTTTGAAAAATAAATGAACACTTAATTTTTTTCCATTTGAAACCAAAGGCGTCTTGACTTTCATTTGGAATTGTATATAAGGGGTTAAATACACCCTTCAATTGAAACATTGACATCCTTAAATTGGTGCTTTTATAAGTAATGATGATTTATTGAAATGAAAAGAAAAAAAAACGATACAAAATTTATTATATTAAAAATATTCTATTTAATGCTACCATTAGAAGAATTATCTTTAAAAATTGAAAGTTATTATTCAGCTCAATAATATAAAATATATGTACAAAATTGAGAACAACACTAAATTTTTCTTTATATCTCTTATTGGAATTGCTAAACATCATCCCATAGATTCCATCATCCTATCATTCCAGGCCCACATTAATTATCCAGCACTCTCATTAATAGAAAGTCCAGGGGATGTGAGGATGAGCGCTAGAGGAGGGGAGAGGGAGCGAAACAGAGAGAATTAATGAGAATGATGTAGAATAATTAATGAGGACAGAACGTTATTTTAAAAAAAATAAAGACAATTAAGTTATGGAAATAGAACAATTATGTTCTAAAATCAGAAAAATTTTCAGAACATTTATGTTATGAAACTAGAACAATTAAATTTTGAAAATAGAATAATTAGGTTCTGAAACTAGAACAATTAAAAATTATAAAACAATTTTGTTCTAAAACTAGAAAAAAAATATATGAACAATTATATTATGAAACTAGAACAATTAGTTTTGAAACTAGAACAATTAAAAATTACAAAATAATTATATTCTAAAACTAGAAAAAAATTTCAGAACAATTAGGTTTTGAAATTAGAACAATTAAAATTATAGAAAAATTAAATAGTATAATTATTTATTAATGAGGCGCTGTTGGGATGAGGGATGATGGGGATGAGAGATGACAATTAATTAAGCTTAATTAATCACGTTCCAAAAATAGAAACACGTTTTCAGAGATGATGGAAATGAAGAATATTGGAAATGATTCTTATCAGCTCCAATATTGGTCCTATTTTGTCAAAGCAATAGTAAAGAATATTCTCATTTTTTCATAGCTAGCCTTTACCAAATATTCCCGCAATCTAAAATATGGTCTATATATGTACGAGCTTTTGTAGCAACTAAGCTATAGGTTAGCAACTGAATAATTGAGTAATATATATTAGCCCTTCTTTATCATTATCAACAAAGCTTCTGCTAATTAAGTGGGATTCCAATTGACACTTTAGTAATTTATTAGTTTTTGGTCCCCCCTTCTCTCCTTTCCTAAAAGATAACTTATTTAATTATATATGAATCACACCATTAGTACCAAAAACGTAAGAAAATTTATTAGCTAGTAAAGAATAATATGGAAAAGGAAAAGGAAGAATTGCCTAGCATATGTAGCATATTTCACATGGTGTGTTAGTTAGGACTTAGGATCATGTGTTTGAGAATACAAGAAATTGCTTTGAACAAAAATACAACCCTATTTGTAGGTAGTCGCAACCTACTGTATCAAGAAAAATACAACCCTAATTATTCTAGTATTGTTCTCCACTCTTTTCGGAGCACGTCACGTGCTTTTCACAACTGTAAAGGTTTTAGAAAACAAATTGCAAATGTAACTGGAAGCAGACTAAGCAGTCATGCATGCCGACTTTATGTTTTTTTTGTTGACAAAACTTAAGTTAGAAAGACACATTTGAGGGAAGGAGAGAAATTAAATATCGTTATTCGTCGAAATATTTATCAAACTTTTTTATTCGTTTTTTGCATTGTAACTTTTAAACTCAACATGCAGTAGCTGGAATATATGAAAACCCTTTACTATAATATTTTTTTATTTCCTGCACATTGATAAAATTCCATACGTCATTTGGAGAACGACTACGGTACACGTGAAGCACAAAATCAAGAGTGGTTTAGAGTCCGATCCAAACAAATATGTTCTTCATATTTGAAATATTATTAGAAACAAATATATATATATACACCATAGTGCATATGACTTTCTATACACCATGAACTTTTTCGAGGATATTTTTATAAATTGACAAATCTAATTTAACCAATCTAATCTATATATTAAAATCTCATAGCAAGCCAAATTTTATAATTTTTAAAATTTTATTACTATTTGTTTTGAATTTTTTTAAAACATGTTATTATTGGAAACAAACTACTATATATTTACAACATTTTAAAAATGGCAGGTTTTAAAATTTTTTTAAAAAAGTAATAAAATCTAAAAAATTGAAAAATTTGATTTGCTATGAGATTTCAATATGTACATTAGATTTGTCAATTTACAAACATATTCTCAAAAAAATCCACGGTGCATAGAAATCCCTACACACTAGTGTATATTAAACTTTCTCATAATCTATCGGTCTTATATGAATTCGCATTATTTAAATTAGATTATATATATTATCAGATATGCATCAGACATGCCGCTAGAAAAATATATTTGATAACTTTTGTTTACACTGAAAATAATTCCATTAATTTCACTAGTAATTTTAGACAAAATAATTTATTATATATCTTTGTTAGACTTAACTTAATTTTTCTTCTTATTTATATTATTTTAATTAATTTAAAGAATCACAGAAAATAGCATTGGAATGCATCTAGTTTGTTAGAGAGGCAATTTTATCCACAAATATCGTTCGAAGAAATTAACGCTGCCCTAAGCAGTTGCCCAAAATTCCTTGTTACATCAAGGGGAAAAACATGGCAACTAAATTTCCAATATCAGTTCTGCTCAAGTAATCACCGTCTGGCCAATCAAGAAGGGCTAAATTAAGTATTTTATAAAACAAGGATCGATCCATCGGCGCTTCGGCCTCATAGCTTGAATTTTAAATTATATTTTCAAATATACAGTAGATTTGAACCGTCTAACGTGTTATTCAATATTGGAATTTTCTTAAAAAATCAAGTATCAAATTTTTCTATTTTTTATACTATTTTATTTGTGATTTTTAGAAAAGGAAAATCTCAATTATTGAATGATGAACCAAAATCATTTGATTAATTAAGTGATTTTCTCAAATCATAAAAATAGTAAAAATATAAAATTTAGCTTCAAAACTTTAATATGACAAAAAAACATTAATTAGGTAGTTCAAATGAGTCATTTCAAACCAAAAAGTAAAAACCGCGATTGCTAAAGCACAAATTATTTGTGCTTTATACAACGTTTTGGCTTTTAATTTAGTCATTCTCTGACTAGTCAATACTACTTTATTTCTGTGCAAAGTAGAGCAACCTAAAGCCATGGTTACCATTAATCGAAACTATCGGTTGACCATGCATATATTTTTTTCTAACTCCTGAATATAGTTTTTTCTTAATAAAGGTGGCCTGGTAATTACCAACCACATTGAGTTAAAATAGGCATAATAAAATGTATAAGAATTTCCTTTTTTTTTGTTATTTTGTATGAACTAAAAAGTAAATAATCTCAATCTAATTTCAAAATCCCATCAAAATAAAAAATATTTAGCAGTTTTAGAAGCTGCTTCAATGACACACATAGGCTGATTCAGAAATTAATTTGATTGTACATACGGGCATCTTCTAATTTTAAAAATTGACAGCAAACAAAAAAAAAAAATGAGAGAGATAAGAACTTCGTGGATTATTTCCTCCTTGAGTTAGGTTGGAGACTAACTTTATTGTTAGTTTACAATTTTACACTGAAATGAACTCCTTTAATAATTCTCAAGGGATGGAGATCTCTTGGATAATTTATCAAATTATCCACTCCCTAAGTGAAAGATACTTTTTGGTAAATAAATCAGTTCGTTGTGGACTTTGAGTGGAAAATAAATTAATAGAAAATAAAAACAAAGCACATCAACTCAAGGGGGGAAAAAAAGGTAGTATAGTCTTAAGGGTGAATGCCGTTTGGCCAAAACATGGTACAGTCGTACAGTTATGTGCGCTGCCGTAACAATGACGGTAGTATATATGGGTCCGTTTGGATAGGTGTGGGAAGAAGAGAAGAAGGGAAGAAGTGAGAAGAAGTATTGGAAAGTGTGTAACTTTATGAAGAGTTTGGATTGTTTATAATTTTTCTTCTTCTTCTTTCTTTTTCTTCTTCTTCTTTCTTCCAACGATCCAAACGCTATATAACTAGTCATTATTTATATGAACAATATATATTCGGAAGAAATAATTTAATGAGGCCTTAATGTGTGATTCGGATAGGATACATGCATGTTATTCGGAAATCAGGTGTTTCTTCATGATAGTAATTATATATCATGATATTAATATACTTTGCAAAAATAAATAAATTAGGAGTATAATTTATATTTTCATATATAAATTTCTCTGTAGTCAAACTATTATTATATATAAAGTCACAACTAAAAATAGAAAATTTGTAATTTGCAAAATTCATAGTTCCTTTAAGCTCAAAATACTAATTTTCTTACATTAAAACTTCCAGATGTGATTTTTTTTATTTTTCTATTTTTTGCAAATTAATAGCGTTTCTAATCTTGCAGACGAGCTTCGAATTTCTGCTTTTTATTTTCTTTGAGAACTCCTATTTATTATATGTTACTACTTATTATGAATCTCAACTAATATATTCCTGTTTTTATCAATTTTATTATTTGAAATTCAATAATTATTCTTATATATTAATATTTTTGTATATATATACTAGCTAGCAATGTCCATTAACTATCCATTTTGTATCCGTATTCGCTTAATAAAATAACATATATAATGTTAATAATAAGACCAGCGTTCCGCTGCCACAGGTTTTTGGTGCCACAAGTTGCCACAACTTCATATTTTATCAGTATTTTAAAATTTTAAAATTTAAACGTCAAATTCAAACCGTTGATCTTGTTCAATTTAATGAGCGATGTGTTTCTATATAAATTTTATAAAATTTGGAGTCAGATTGATACTCGATCAACTGGTCAACAAATGAACGAATCTAGTTAATTATGACAGATTAATTCTAATACGTTCATCATTTGATCAGTTGATCGAGTATCAAACTGACTCCAAATTTTATAAAATTTATATAGAAATGCATCGCTCGTTAAATAGAACAAGATCAACGGTTTAAATTTGACGTTTGAATTTTAAATTTTAAAATATTGATAAAATATAAAGTTGTGGTAATTTGTGGTACCAAAAATCTATGTTACCGGCACGCTCCTCATTTTATGGAGAATTCTAAGCTGGACATGCGCCTTCAATCACAACTCCATTCCCCCTTCTATTTTTTTAATCACCTTTTTTTTTTCCTTAAAAAGCACCTAATCTACCTCTGACTTGTTTCAGTTTGTGATATATATTTCCTCCCCCAGAAAACATCTATACCTCTCTGTTTCTTTTTCCTTCCATCAAAATATCACCCTTTCCTCGAATAAAAAATGATCAATCTTATTCTTGGGAATAGTACACCATATACACAAAGTAAAATGAAACAATTTCAACGAAAAGAAAGTAAAGTAACCAAAAGTTAGAGGATTGATTAGCTTCACGATTAGAAGATTAATTAGTAACAAAAATAAGTGCAATGCATGTGTCTGCATGTGGGTGTCAAAGTGGACTAGTGACATGATCACATGAACCCAAAATTAACTAAAAGCATGCACATTGGATGGTCTGCTGTTGTATTTATGAACCCCCTAGGTAGCTATTTAATACTTTTGATTCAGAAGTTTGCTAGATCATCATCATGTGCTAGAACCTATACAATATTCTTAAAGTTTAATAATTACGGTTAAATTATTTAAAGGAAGATTCAATTAATTATAAGTGGATGCATGGATAACTTTAATTATTTAAGTCTAAAAATAATTATGTATAGTGTTCATGTGTTAGTTACAAACCTACAATAATATAAAAATATTGACTCCATCTGTTGAATTTGTAATTTTTCCGGTTTCATATATAGTTATGAATGTTCAAATTCAATAAGACACGTTCGAAAAACATAATCAATTTTTCTTTCTTGAAGAAATAGATTGATCGGGTATAGAACCAAGTCTCAAAATAAATAAATCTCGTTTACCGATCTAATCGTTTACAGAACAGCTCGAGGGTCGAATCCACAGAGACGGTATTGGAATATCGGTCTTTTACTTTACTAAACTAGCTAGACGAGTTCAACTTTCTTTTGTGAATTAAAGGTTGAAGGAGAATACAAATCTTAGATCTAATATTAAGACTAAAGCAAGAACTAAACAAGAGAAAATCAGCAGGTCAAATAATTCTAGGATTTCTGGTTCCAAATGATTCTACCTCTGTCAAAGTTGGAACGGTCCATTCTAATGGTTGGAATGGTCCGTTTCAGCCTCTGTCAATGATTGAAACTGGTCGTTCTAGGTCAGAAGCCCCCTTCCGGACGGTCCGTTCTGACCTTGGAACGGCGCGTTCCAATTGTTGATACTTGTTTTGTCATCCTACTTAGTTATTTGCTGAGTTTTTTTACGTGAGTTAGACCAAAACTAACCTACAGACTTGCGCTCTAACTTTCGTTCAGGTCAAGTTGAAGGGTTATGCTTAGTAATTCCTAAAACTCCTAAATTTCAACTCTCGTTTCTTTGTTCAGGTGTTTTAGATTGATTTCTGGGTCTCGGTAAACTCTCAACCTCTCGGTATTTTGAGTAAAACTCTAATTACTTAAAGTTTGGTTAAATCCTTTCGGATATCGCCTACCTAATTGATCTAAGTGTTAATTAGTTATTGCAATTCGATTTTAGTTTGACAATTAAATTAGGTCTTTGTTTAATGCAACAATCAGATCAAACAACAACTAACTTCAACAAATAGATAGCAAATCAAATCACAGAAAATAAAACGTAACTTAACTCAACTAACAAAGAAGTATTCAAACAAAACAAGCAACTAAGTAGAAAGGTTTACAACCATAGTCCTAGAACAATCAACTCAACAACTAAAAGACATCATGCAAAACGAAGAGAGATAGAAAATAAAGGAAGAATAAAATCCAATATGTCCTTGCTTTCTTTTGTAGGTCGAAGCCTTCTATCAAAACGCCTTGTTTCTGCCACAAACCAGTCGATTCGACGCTGCCACGATCATGACCTGAGACTTTTCTCTCAAATAGAACTATATCTAACCCTAACTTGGATCTGAAATTGAATTTCTCTCTTGTATATCTCAAAAATCTCCTCAAACTTTGCTTAAATAGGCATTAGAAATGTGTAGAGATGATGGAAATAGCAGAAGGCACGTTCTAGAAGTGCCAGAGATAGATTAGAACCGCCATGACATAATAGAACTCTAAAGTTGGCAACTATGGACTATTTCTGGAAACTCTGACGGTTTTTGTTGGGGCGGACCGTTCTAATATGGGACGGGTCGCCCCAATCATCTAGAACGGGCAATCCTGCTGTTTCTGGCAGTTTCGGCTGGGGCAGAACGGTCCGTTCCAGAAATTTCAGCACTGCGTCCTATCAGTATTTTTCCCATATCTCCTTCATCCGAACTCCGATTGAGGTGATTCAAGAACCGTTGGAAAGCTTACGACAAGCTCTACATCATTATTAATTCATCCAAGTTATGTTTATGTCCAAAATCTGCATTAAATTAGAAATTATGGTAGTAACTCATTCTTGACACAAATCCTAATTAAAATAACCCTAATTAACCTAACTCCAGTCAAATTGGTTTAGTTTGAAGACAAAATTCTACCAAAATATAAGTATAAAATCATCTCATCAAATTCCCCCAAGCTTAAACATTGCTTGTCCCCAAGCAAATATTTATTTTAGAAAAATGATTTGGCTCTAAACTAAAACAATGTCTTGAGGCTTACAAGTTGTGAAGAATTTTAACATGCAACAAATATCGTGATTCGATTGAATCATTTTTAGACATTTTAAAAACTTTTTCTAACTGAATTGAGTTGTCTCAAATGACCCATGCTTACCCCACGGGTGAAATACTTAGGATGCTTGTAATTATTGCCCATAATTTATCTTGTTCAAATCCTAAATTTGTTGATTTTTAAAGTTTGACAATTGACTTGGCAAAGAGATTCGGGATCACATCCTATCAACACAAATAACATGTCATGCCAATTTATTTCACAACGAAGTCTTTGAATACTTTAACCGCTTTATTAATTTTCGAAAACGCATTGGAAGTCGAACTAAAGCGAGGCGAAAAAAATGGTACAACTCCTCACCCATTCTATTCGAAAGTTTTTGGGTTGATGATCGATGGAAAAACCAAGTCTCAAAATAAAAATCTCGTGTCTACCGATTTAATCGTTTGTAGAACAGCTTGAGGGTCGAATCCACAGGGACGGTGTTGGAATATTTGTCTTTTACTTTACTAAACTAGCTAGACAGTTCAACTCTTATGTGAATTAAGGGTTGTAGGTGGGTCTAAATCCTAAGTCTAGTTTCAAGGTCAAAACAAGAATTAATGATAGAGATTCAACAAGTCATGTAATTCTAGGGTTTCTGGTTGCTAACACTTCATCTTAGTCCCAGTTCCAGCGACCCGCTGACTCTCGTAGCGGCCCGCTAAAAGAACTTAGGTCGCTAACCTATTAGACTGGTCGCTGGCTACTTGGCGGGCATAGACAACCTCGCAGGGATAATGGCTTAATTAAGATCCTAGATCAAACTCTCGTTTAGGTCTGGTTATCAATTAATTAATCCAATTTCCCTCGTATAGAATCTAGATTTCAACTATCCTTTCTTGGTCTAGTTTCTACAAGTTTATACCTTGCTAACCTATGAAATCCTTGAGTTTTCACTCTTGGAAATGACTTAACTCTCGTTAACTAGTCCTGGTTTAACCTTTCAGTTTACAACCTCCATGTTAATCATAACCATGCCTAATAATCTAAGTTTATTTGGACTTAACCACCTAGAAATTAAGCGAGCTCTACTTAACGGGTGTAAACAAATCTACTTAGACAATCATGACATAATCAATTCAAGTAAGGTATAAAACACAAAGATATTAAATAAACTAAATAAACATGCAATCAACAACTAAGAATTCGAGTTTACAACCATAGACCTAGAACAAACAATCAACAACTAAGAGACATCATACAAACACAAGTGAAAAAATGAGAATAAGGAAAGATTACAACCAATTGCTCTTGCGTGTCGAAATCTCCTATCAATCACGTCTCTTACTGTCGCAAATGACCTGCTTGGCGCTGCCACGATCTGAACTTGAGACCTAACTCTCAAATAACTCAATGTCTAACCCTAAATTGACCTTGGATTTGATGTCCCTCTTGTACTCCCTCAAAACCTCCTCAAACTGGTCTTTAATAGGCCTTGGGAAGGTGTAGAAATGCTAAAAATAACTGAAGTCGTGCTCTGGATGCACTTGGAGTCGGTAGAAACCGTCATCCAAATATAGAACTGCTAAATCGGGCGATTCTGATAAATCTGGCAGTTCCAGGTCTGCGGGTCGCTGGGACTTTCAGCGGGTCGTAGGAAAATGTCAGAACTGCATCCTGTTAGTATTTTGGGCATATCTCCTTCATCCGAACTCCGTTTGAGGTGATTCAAGATCCGTTGGAAAGTTTAGAACGAGCTCTTCAAATTTATAGACTCTTCCAAGTCATTTCTTGTCCAGAATCTGCAATAAAATTAGAAACTATAGTTGTAACTCATTATTGACACAAAACTCTAATTAAACTAACCTAAACTCATCTAAACTATGTAAGCTATATAAACTCAAGGCAATTGGTTTAGTTTGGAGACAAAATGGTACCTGAATATGCATATAAAATCCACTCATCAGTTGACACTTTTAAGGTTTGTCCCGGGGCTTAGGATGTTTTTCCCGTGGCGGAGAGGTCAGCCAGATTAGTGTGGATTTTTTTTTCTTTTTCTGAGGTTTTCCTCATTTTTTTCGTTTTTTTTTATCATGAGCTTTTCTGTTTCTTGCCCATGATTTATGGAGGTTCTTCTATCCACAATAACCTATAGCTTCCCGCAATGTCCATGAGAAAGCACCGCTTTTTAGTTCCCTTTTTTGGGTGTGTTTTTCCTTATTTACAAAGGATGTCTATTTATATCTTCGACTTTTATTAATTTTAAAAACAGCGGTCATTTGACTCTAGACTTAGTGTTCATTTTCTTAGTTGACATGCAATCATCTAGAACGGGCAATCCTGCTGTTTTTGGCAGTTTCGGTTGGGGCGGACTGTTCTGATTTGGAACGGCCCGTTCCAGAAATTTCAGCACTGCGTCCTTTCAGTATTTTGCCCATATCTCCTTCATCCGATCTCCGATTGAGGTGATTCAAGAACTGTTGGAAAGCTTACGACAAGCTCTACATCATTATTGATTCATCCAAGTCATGTTTATGTCCAAAATCTGCATTAAATTAGGAATTATGGTAGTAACTCATTCCTGACACAAATCCTAATTAAAATAACCCTAATTAACCTAACTCAAGTGAAATTGGTTTAGTTTAGAGACAAAATTCTATCAAAATGTAAGTATAAAATCCTCTCATCGTAGATCAATGTGTCAAAACTTTTTTAATTAAAATATCAAGAAAATTGATTAGTGTCATCGCTAAGCCAGTGATCTCTTCACTTAGCGCATCCTTTTCTCATCTAGCTCACTTTATCTCATACGTAAATGTTCAGTTGGATAAGTACAAATATTTTGTTAATTGAGTATAAATGTTTAGTTAGTTGCAATAAAAAATATAAATGTTATCAACAAAAATGTTCATTTGGATAAGTGTTTAATTTAGCAAGAACAAATGTTCAGCTTTGTAAGTACAAATGTTCAGGTTATTATATATAAATGTTTAGTTTATTAAGTATTACTTTCATTTTTTTTAATAGGTGCATGTCAAGCGAAGGGGTCACGAACCAGAAAAAAACCACATGAAAAAATTAGAAAGGGCCATGAACCGATCCGGTTCAAATTAATTTTTTTTCCAATTTTTCCCTTTGCACGCCTCTCTCCAAAGCTGATGCGACTGGCGCGCGACCCTATATAATAAAATCATAGTGGACACATTTAACTGAACACTTTTGATTATTAAACTGAACACATTTAATTATTAAACTGAACATTTGTAATAGACAACAGCGATGACGCTTGATGATTTTTTTAGCGATGACACATATCATTCATGAATATCAATAAGGAATTCTAACAGGATTTTGAACTCTTTGCCGGATGTACTGTATTAGGTTAACAAACATACCCGAAATTAGTGAAATTCTTATTCTGCACAAGAAAAGAAAGAATAGTAAAATTCAACAGGAAAAACCATTAAGCTCATTACAGACTTACAGTAACCCTGACGATCGACTAGTAAAAAATAAGATAGAATTAAAGAAAACAAAATCAGTTGGGCAAACTATTTTTCTCCAAATGTCTTCACTTTCTTTCTAGCGTCATAAGCTCAAGTGACACAGCCACAACCTACAACTATGTTTGTGAAAACGACCTTTCAGACTTTAGGTGCTTATATTAGGTTACACGATCAATTAATTTTTCAATCCTTCCATTTTGTTTGTTTTTTTATTTTTCTTTTTTTTTCTTATTTTGATTTTTTTTTTATTTAACTTTAGTTGTACTTCCCGGATTGTACGACTTGCGTTGAAAAGCTTTTTCACCAATAACCAGAGTAATCTCACAACAAGAAAAACCAAAATTAATCAAATATCCTCCGGACTAGAATTATCTGCTCTAGTTTATTATGTGCTCTAGTTTAATAATTAACTGCTTGGTCTAGTGACAAAAAATAATACATATTAAGTGAAAGATTGCAAGTTCAAAATCTGATTGGGATTTTTTATCATGAACATCTTTATCTCTCTACTCCTTATAGAAGAATGGATCCAAGAGTGGTTGCACGCTAGATCTAGCGTGCAATCACATGTTCGTGTCGTTGGATCAATTTGATCTATATATGGTTGGATATTAATCTCTTGGCAAATCAATAATATGTTTTAGTTCTTCGTCTAATATATAAACAAAATGAGCAACATATATCTACCTATAGATTGAGCAACATATCTTTATTATCAAATATTATTTTATTTTTTATGTGCATACATATGAGGATTTGTTTTTTTAGTTTAATTTAAAACTAATTAAATTGGAAGACATGATTCTCAATTTATCTTAAAAAAATAATATTTTGAAAATTGAACCAAACATGAAACGGGTGATATATCAATTTGATAGTTCAATTGATTTGATCGGTTCAAATAGTGGCAAAAATCGGATGAACAATGATCGGACCAGGAAACATGTTATGAGTCTCCACGAACCAATTAAGATTTTATTTTTTTAAAATATCATCTAAGGAAAAAAATTAAATTAATATGGTAGTTTAAGAATTAAGAGGTCATTCTCTACGGGAAAAAAAAAAGAAAGAGAAAATCTATGTTAGATTTGCACTCTTAGCATTGCATTAGATCTAATTTTTCACATTACTTCCACAGTTCCTGAGTTTATTTTTTTTCCATTTTTTTTTTTTGAGAGACTAGATAGTATATATAGTTATCTAGTGTTGTACAGTTCCGGAGTTCCACCCCTTTCTTTGGGCAAAGGAGCGGTATTAGCTTGGTGTAATGAACAAAAAGAAAAAGGAACAAACGAGTGACAAAACATGCGGGGCAGCAGTTGGCACTTTTTCTTCTCCAAGTGCGCACAAATAAATATATATAGAACTTAATCAGGCCTTAAATGCCGGATTTATTTATATAAATACCAATCGAATCCAATCCCCCTGCCCCATGTCTCCTCCTAATCTAATTCTTGCATCTATTGTTGTTTGAATGCTCTGCTTGTGCTTTCGCTTTCGCTTTAAATTAATTTTGCATATCACAAAGTACAGATTTGGTGGGCATCCATTCCACTCACACAGTCACACGGCCCCTACTCTCCTATTTTTTTACGAACATGGCCTATTGCCATCTATCTAATTAATTAATAATAAATTAGTTGGGTTGATTATTGTGCTACTAAATTATATATTCACCTGAATTCATCAATTACCAAAGTGACTAGAATCCGACAAGAGTCGACGTACAGAAAGGAGATAAAGTTATTCTGATCGAACCTCTGATCTTTTGTCCTTTGAAACTATGAATTTGTGAAGACTAATTAAAGATCGAGGGAGGGAGGCATTGATGCCAAGCCATAATGGTTGTTTGAGTTTGAATAAATGTACTTGAGAATCTACTGACTGGAGAGTGGTTGATGGTAAAGTTACAAGAGCACTTCGCCACCATTAGTTTCATATATAGGTTTGATGAATCATCTCTTGCATGTATTGACATGCTACTTAATTATGTGACATGTACCTGACAAGAACAATCAAGTGAAAAAGATAATAGAGGACTTTATAATTATGTGTTTATAACTATGAGGATCCACTTCAAGAAAGATGGTCTTTTCATAGACCTTTTTATTTATGTTGAACTTGTTCTATTGCTAGATTTATTTGATGCACTAAATGAAGTAATTTTTTTAGCAAGACTCAATTTTTTATTAATAGCTCCTTAAAAATCTAGCAATTTATTGTTGATAGACTTTTATGAATCTTTTAATATCTAATGTAGCCAAAATAAATTGCTAGTCTTTTTCAAATTGCTACACTAGATATTACAAGATATTGAAAAGTCTAACAAAAATAAATTGCTGGATTTTTAAAGAGATATTAATAGAAAATTGAGTCTTGCTAAAAATTTCTAAATTTAATACATCAAGTAAATCTAGCAATAGATCAATGTCCAACATAAATAAAAAAATCTAGCTATAAAAATCTATGTAAATAACATCTTTCTTATAGCGATCCTCGCATTGCCCAAATTGTATGTAATGCAGAGGACTTTAATTTGCATATATATAATAACATTTTTGTTCACCTAAATCGAAATCCACTATTACAAAATTAAATCTTTAATTATGATACAAATCTAGATTACAAGTCACTAACGTATGAACTTTTTTTTATACTTAAAGCATGTCTTGTGAATAATAAAAAGCATGGGGAACTAGAGGGGCAGATTTAAATGTAAGTTCATCAGGTACAATGTTCTCATATATATTTTTTCCCATCAAACACTTTACATATATTTTTTAGGTTATATATAAAATTCATATGAAATGCAATATTTAACTTCCACAAAAAAAATATAATTTATTATAATTTCTTTGTTAAATCTCATAGTTAAAAACTCAAAATTAATAATGTTGATAAATAATTATTTTGTTAATTTTTAGTCATTCCAGTGACTTCTTTTGAGAAAAATATTTAGGTCCGGCAATGTGTGAAGCCCGCTTGTCAGCGACAGATTATAGAGACTATTATGAATTTTGATAACAAAAAATCAGAACCGACCACCCTTACAGAGACCCATCTAATTTATTTTCTAATTTGATATTTTAGGATAATTTTATACTTTAATTAACCCCTAAGAAAGAGTAACTTATAAAGAACATATATTATGTTACAGTTACGTGTCGCTACTGGCTAGGAAAGGTCACCAAATAAAGGCACACAGATTGCATAAATGGTCTCTCTTTAAGCACGTTGATTAGTGTCAAGACAAGTTAGCTACAAATACTATTCAATATTCATGGTTTCCGACATTTCAAATAGTTATAGTTGTTAGTGTTTGATTGTTCCATATATACTATTCATAGATTTTTAGTTTGTGGGCTGCATGTGATTCCAGATGTAGGAGGATTCTCATATTTTCCTTCCAAGGAATATTAATCGGATATCCGAACAACTATTAGTAGTTTAGTACCTTAATTTCATTTGTACAATCTTATTTGAGATCATTATATGCTTCGTTTTAGCATTTTATGCAGTGTTTAGTTGTAATATATAATTCATCAAAAGTTCATTGGTTTACATCCTCTGCATGCTTAATATCGTGCAACTAGTCTACAATGTCAATCATTTTTTATTTTCTTCTTTCCCGAATTATTTGTGAATCTGATCCTCACTACCTAAGCGCATAGAAATACTCTAATTTTTCCAAAAAGAGAATCCTCTCGTCGTAAGGAAGATTTTATCTTTTGTATTAAAAAATATATATATCTGTAACGAAGATTTCAAGATCGACAACGCTACTTCCATGGAAATATGATTCAAATCATAATCCCCAACATGACATTCTTTAGAATTACGAAAATTGATTACTGTCATCTGCAGTTTTGCCATCTCTGCCATCGTTAAATATAAAGTGAACATATACAACAAACAAAGTGAATATATAGACGATCTAAGTGAACACATACAAATAAATAAGTTCAATGAAAATTAATTAGTTGAATATGCATGTAAACTTTTGAATAAGTGATGACAACACTTATTTGTTTGTAAGTGTTCACTTAGGTCGTCTATATGTTCACCTTATTTGTTGTATATGTTCACTTTGTATTTAGCGATGGCTGGGATGGTATATTTGCCGATGACACTTATAATTCTTGTTAGATTACAATATTCTCACTACAATTATTTTCTCAATAAAAACTGTGTCGTACATGCAAATTTTACTATATTTGTATGAATCAAATAGAAAAATTACAAACAAAGTACATTGAAAGATATAAATAGGAAAGAAAGAAAAAAAAATGCTTTAGAATCCCAAAAGTAGTAATGCGTCAATAATACAACTCTCAAAAAACCACAAAAGCATCCATAGCAAAACTCTTTTGAACAGTCGACTACAATCAGACGACACAGAAGATCCATTGGTAGTAAGCAAAGGGAAAGGTACGGTTGAGGACACCAGAATTAAAAAAGGTATTCTACTTCCTCAATGTATTTTTTTTCCCTAAAAATATTCCTCAATATATTATAGGTAGAAAAGAGCTCCCATGGGATCAATTATTATTATTTTTATTATATTATTTTATCTCGTGTAGGAAAATTTAGACCATGCAAAGAGAATATATATATAAAGTGACAAATTTCACTGCTTAAGCGATAAAGTGACAAATTTCACTGCTTAAGAAGAAACATTACAGTATACATGCAACTTCACAATTAACATTCGATTGGAAGCAACGAAGATATGAATGGAGTTCATTTTCATACAAGGAGATGAGTCAATTTTGAAATAAATTTGTTGATTGGATGTGTAATGAAGGAATTTCGATTTGTTTATTTCTTGACGAGCGTAATTAAAGGCTGATCGAACCCACAAATCAATTCTCGCTACATATCAACGTTTTGGCCGATAACTAGAAACACGATCTGACTACGTAAAATCACGTTCCTCCACTTCTCCAGACCTGATTGTGCATTTGTGCTAGCCCGTACAAATTCTATTTTCAATACAGGTTTTCGTGTAATATTAGCATTTAGCACTTCCCATCAATGCCTAAGCACTCACTTGACTCAAATTCTCTTTATAGAGTCTTCCTCACCCAATCATTAATTAAGACTGCAACATAAAGTAGAGTCAACTCATAATTATCTTTCTAGGGTGCGTTTGGATAGGTGTGGGAAGAAGGGAAGAAGTGAAGAAGTGGGAAGAAGTATTGGGAAGTATGTAACTTTGTGAAGAGTTTGGATTGTTTATAATTTTTTTTCTTTCCATCTTCCTTCTTCCTCTTCTTCTTCTCTCATCCAAACGCACCCCTAGTTCCAAACTTTCTCTTAAAGCTCTCACACTTTTGGATTAAAAAAAAGAAGACACAAAATGAGATTTGTAAAATAAGAGGCTGAATGGACTTATTTACTTCCAATAAAATATAAAACTATATGGATCAAGGATTATGTGCATTTTTAACTAAAAAATGAAATCAGTGAAATCTATTGCCCTCTTAGGTGCACTTTTTTTTAAAAAAAAAAATCCTTGAAGTTGCTAGCTAGAGCAAGAAAAGTTTAAAGGAAATTTTTTATGTGTCCCCTAAAACTAAAAAAATGGTGAATTGGCCCCCCATTAAGGTTATTTTTGAAGGTTTCAATATTACAAAATAAGAACAAGTTCCAATAATATACCATTCTAGCACAGCGCGTGGAAAGGATCTCGGCGGTTTCTTAATTTCACGACTTTCGTCTCTTATGCGTGTCACAATAACTGCAAGTCCTACTTCACGTCTCCTCCTCTTGTCGTGAAGCTTGTTCGTTGGTGTGGAGTGCAACTACAAGAGAAGCACTCGCTATTCCACAATCTACTAGTCTTGAGTGTCGATTTTAGTGGTATATGATGGTGGATTTTTCTTTTCTCTTTATATATTGCTCTTACTTTTTTCATATCGTTCAACTATATGGATCTCAATTCTTGAGTTACATGACATAAATATTGTCATAATGAGAAAGAAAACATCCACACTAAATGGAAGAAACTTGCACAAGTTTCTATGCCATAATGAATAAAAACTACTAACATCAATATATGAGTGTTCTATTTCATATTACAGCCCAAAATTGTTTTGCATTATTTTCCATTAAATTCTAACAAATTTAAAGGGTAAATTCGCATCTCTTTTAAGATTATTGAATGAAAGAGGTGCTTCATTCAGTATTCGGAGATAACAATTAATTGAACTAATTTGAAAAGACTTTTGCATGTCCATCTCGTTTAAAGTATAACAGATGTGAAGGTGAGAAAGTGATAATTAACTTATGGCCAATCCGAATGGAGAATCTAGTTGGAATGTTGTCTAATTGAAGGAATTCAGATGGAGATGAGTAAAACAAGAAACTCAATTTCATTATTTCTCAGCTCAAAACAAATATACATATCAGAATAGTTGTTTATATAACGTGCTAGATGTTCTTACCCTTTTTAAAGGATTATGGGTAGGGGTGCGGAACGTGTCTAACGGCAACGAAACGAGGCGTTTCGTTTGTCATTCCGTTTATGGTAACGATATGTACTAGCTAATTCGTTAACTGTTTCGTTTGGACGGAACGTCACGAAACATATATAGGCTCCGTTTGGATGGTGTGGGAATAAGGTAGGAAGAAGGAAGAATGGAAGAAATTTATTGGGAAGGGGTAAATTTATTGGGAAGTGTGTAACTTTTGTGAAGAGTTTGGATAGTTAGAAATAAATTTATTGGTAAAAAGTGGTTATTCCTTATTCCGGAAAGAAGCCATCCAAACGGAGCATATTTACACTGTATTTCACCCAAACGAATGACGAAACATGTTCCGTTTACCGTTCTGTGTCTGAAACGTATTGAAATTTCACACCTGTTTACCATTCCATTTGGATGTAACGTGCACGAAAAACGATACACGACATACTGTTTGCACCCCTAATCATGTGACTCTTATTAATCTATCATAGTTAATTAATAAGATTTGTTCATGTTTTTATATTTTGCGCTCAAGTAAATATGAACTCCAATCGCTAAAAATTATATAAAAATATATCACTTATTAAATCAATCAAGACCAACAGTTTAAATTTAACATTGAAATTTATTTATAATTTAAAAAAGATAGTCAAAATATGGGTTTAGAGTATCGGGAACCCAAAATATGTGGCATGGGAACCTTCTTCATTGTGCATAGGATTTTCCACTAGAACGTGAACATCCATTCTAGGGGGCGTTTGGATGGTACAAGAATAATTCTTTATAGGTGGAAAATTAAGAAGAGTTATTTTTAAGCATCCAAATGTGTTAGAAATTAGGTGTGAATAGTTCTTCCGAAATAACACTCTTCCTAACACATTCCTTATTTTCATTCCTTAATTTTAACACATCATCCAAACAACATTTCTTCTTTCCGGAATAACACTCTTCCCACGCTTCCCGAAATAACACTCTTCCTAATTTTTCCGATCGGAATAGTTCTTCTTTCCTTATTCCTAGCCCATCCAAACGAACCTAGATAATAATATTGATGTTATCTTTTACAAAAAAAAAATTTTTCCCCCAAAACAACTATATACGTACTGCTCGTCTTGAAATCATTTATATATTTTGATTTTAGTATAAATCACATATCTTGATATGTTCTAAATTTACTTCTCATCCACATATATCATATAACTTATATGTATCATGTTTAAAAAATACTTATTAATTTTTCTTGGGATAAAGATGAGGACAAAAATTTCAATTTTAAGTGTTAATAAGAATTCTAGTTGGATTTCGAACCATCGTGTCATACTTAATCTTATCTTTAGCTATTTAATTAAAAGTTACTTTTCTATAAAAACAAGAATTCTCAAATATCATTTACAACAAAGCGATATTTTGGAGGACAATGATGGTGAAGAATTTACAAAGACGGAGATGGCAATTTACTAGCTTCTCGCATCTTTCTTTGGACTTGGGTATGTATGTCGACATCTCCTCTCTGCTTTTGGCATCTTTCTGTGGACTTGGGTATTAATTGGTCGTAGAAATTCCTACCTAGAGAATCCCAAAATTGTGCTGTTTACATTTTACAGGGTTCTATTCCCTTTGTGGAAAAAGGAATTTAATTAAGCATGCATGCACGTGGCTCGGTCTATATAATATGCTGATACACTTCAGCCTTCAGGGTCACTTGCCAATATTCTACAGCTACCTCTGCCGAAAGACCACTAGAAAACTTAGAAAAACGGTACAATATTAACTAGTCTATCTTCCCACGCAAATCAATTTTTGTTAGCTTAATTAAAATGTTTTAGTAAAATCAAATTCATACCAATCCAAAATTTATAAAAAAAAAGTACTAGTACTGGATCTGGATGATTTAGCGAGTAACACTTAACTTCTTTCACGAGAAGAAATTCGAAAGACAAATTAGAGTTTATTTGTAGAGATAATAGAATGATACATATTTATATTCAACAGTCCCTTTAATTAAGAAACCATCTTAGTTCAAAAAGAAAAAAGAACATAATTAAAAGAATTGAAAGAAAATGCATAACTGCAGAAAAATCTTCTGAATAATGAAATAATTAATATTGCAAAATAGTTTGGAAAAAATTAAGTGTTTTCCGGACGATATTTCTTTTTTGTGGTAAAACAATAATAATATATTATTACAGAATGTGCCGTATAACACGAAGAACATATAAATTGTAAGTCATTTGAAATGGAATTATAATTATAAGAAATCAGTATTTTTTTTCCATAAAAACTTGTCTTCTAATTAAAGTTCAAAAAATTGATATTCAATTTGTTTTTTTTTAAAAAAAAACTTCCATCCCTTCTTGTGGTCAGATTCAAGCGGTCTACAGCAGTCAGCTTCACACTAATGTACCCAAAAAACGAAAAAAAAAAAGAAGATAATAGAGAACTAATCAAACATGATCACGTTTGCCCATATGCGTAATTCGCATTTCGGAACTATAGGCTCCGTTTGGATGGCTTTTTCCCGAAATAAGGAATAATGAATAACCACTTTTTACCAATAAATTTATTTCTAATCATCTAAACTCTTCACAAAAGTTACACACTTCCCAATAAATTTATCCCTTCCCAATAAATTTCTTCCCTTCTTCCTTCTTCCTACCTTATTCTCAACGCATCCAAACGGAACCATAGTGTCGACATAAATGCCAGGGAACAAACATTATCTAACTCTATGATTGCAGCAAAGGGAATGCAAAAAGTTTGTTAGTATTATCATGTTATCGCGCGGGAATAATCGACGTAAAGTACGGTTAGATGACTCTCAAGTCACCATCCAATCCTCATAGGCATGTACCTGGACCGGTATAAACTACTAAGATGCATGGGGCATGAAAGGGGAAACTCAGAGAATTCACAAATGGAACAGTTAATTTTGCATTGAGATGTATGATTATGACATCAAGTGAATGAAAAGATGATAATTATCAAGTCCTGATGGTACACTGGTTGTTTGTGGTACGATACGTACTTTAATTTCTATGTATCCTCGGGATCGCTAAAATACATTAATTAATGTAATGTATGGATGCATAATGTATAACGTGTCCTATCATCAATTTCCGAGTTCAACAACCAATCAAAAATTGTTTAATATAATTTTTATATTAAAATTTTAATGAAAATCAAATTTTTCATTGTTTTTAAAAATTTTTTTTACCGTCTTTAATTACATCCTTATCACATGTTATTAGTTTATCACATAAATCTCTCTCAATGCAAGTTGGAGGAGGTATTTATTATCTCTGTTTTTATTGTTCCATTATAATGACATTCTATATTATTAATAATTCAAAATTCAAGTTTCAAACTAGTGGGTCTACCACTATTTCAAAAATGAAGAAAATTCTAAACTAACATGGAGAGTGAACATCAATCCAGTGGTGTTGGAAATAACCGAACGGATTGGTTATAATTATGATTAACTGAGATGATGCTGGTAAATGTCAGGTTTTTAATTAATTTAATTGAAAGTGGAGCTTCTGATAAGTGCCTTTGCCTAAATTTTAATTAGATCTCGTAATCATGATCCTAATTGAGTGGTTGGAGAACCTGACTCTATTTGCCAAGTTCACAAAGATTTTACATCATTAATTTATCTGCTCTTTTTGTTGCGAACCTTTATTTTGTTCCAAAATATAATGAAACTCCTGAAATAAATTTTTACTACAACAGTTCCTCAATATATATATACATTTTACCGAAATTCTTTATAGCTTGTTCTTGTGGCAAGTTTCCTTTATTATCAGTTTTGACTTTTGACTTTTTTTTTAAAAAAAAAAACTATAATTGACATTCAGTTAATATAAAATTAGAATCCAATCATTATTTTTTTCAGAAGAAAAATGTTAAAATTTAAAAAAAAAACTATAATTGACATTCAGTTAATATAAAATTAGAATCCAATCATTATTTTTTTCAGAAGAAAAATGTTAAAATTTAAATAAAAAAAACTGGAAGTCCTACTTACAACAAAATAGTACCGCACACTCCAAAAAAGTATACCATCTGAGTGGAAACTGAAATAAGATATATCTGACAAAGTCAAAACTCAAAAGCCTGCTAATAAGGAATCACTATTTAGTTTCGGCTTTCTATTTTCTTTCTCTTTTTGGGAAGTATTGAGTTTCTATTTCCACTTAGAATAATTAATATATGAAGTTTTCCGGAAAAAAAATTGAAATATATATCTACTACGGAATTGATTAGTAAAAGCGTTTATTTTTTTCCATTTTTAGAAAACGTGTTTGAATTCTTTCTTCCACTTTCGGAAATCCAAAAAACGCGTTTCTATGCGTACGCTACTCCCCCCGCCCCACCCCTCCCACGTACGATCCCCCCTCCCCCTCGCCCCCACCCTCCCCCCTCCCCCTCTCACACACTTCATAACCCGTTGAAATTATTATTCATAAATGTTGAAGCTAATATCGTAATTGTTGAAGTTGGCATATTTAAATGTTGAAGGTAATATTTGAAGTGGACATATTTAAATTATTGGAGTTGTCATATATATTAATTTCAACAGTTATATATATTAACTTCAACATTTAAATATGCCAACTTCAACTTCAACAATTGGTCTATTTATATATATTAAATGTTAATATATATAACTGTTGAGGTTAATATCGTTATTGTTGAAGTTAATATATATAACTGTTGAAGTTATATGTGTAACTGTTGAAGTTATATATGTAGCTGTTGAAGTTATGTATGTAACTGTTGTATAATATGTTATATATGTAACTATTGAATTTAATATATATAACTGTTGAAGTTAATATATATAATTGTTGAACTTGACATATTTAAATGTTGAAGGTAATATTTGAAGTGGGCATATTTAAATTGTTGAAGTTGGCATATATATTAACTTCAACAGTTACGGTATTAACTTCAACATTTAAATATGTTAACCTCAACAGTTAGAACAGATTAGATCTAATCTGGTGAGCGTATTGTATACTTGATGATTAGAGCGTGAACATCACATACGGAACGCTACGCAGAGTGAAAACGGAAAACGAAACATAACAAGTTACGCGGCGATACGAAACGTTGAAAACGCGTTGTCTGTGGGGATGATGGGGATGAGGGATCTAGCGGATGGTCCTTATCAGGCCCGTATCTATTATTATTATAAAAGCATGGATGAGGGAGGGCAATTGTTTCGGGCAACAGTCAATTTTCTTGGTACAACATTTGTGGACAAAATTGCCTCTCTAACTAAGTATATTCATTTCAATACTATATTTTATAATACTTTAATTAAATGTAATAAATTAAAATTATATAAAATATGAGTTTGAGGAAAAATCAAGAGTTTAATCTAATAAAAATATATAATAAATTATTTAATCCAAAATTTCTAGTGAAATTAAAAAGAAAAAAAATCAGGGTGAGCAAATTCATGGAATATATTTTCTAGCGGTATGATACATAGTCTAATCTAAATAATGTGGACTTATCTAGGGCCAATATTTCAATTGCAAATTCAAAAATAAGGTTAAATTGCATTTGGTTAGTAAGAGGGTTATTTTGTCCAATAATGTTGTGCGGAGAAAATTAGTTGCTGCCCGAAGCAGCTGCCATAAGGTAGGTGTTACATGCTAGATCTAGCATGCAAACAGTTATTTCTGCCATTCGATCGATTTGGTTTGTGGTCGGATATTAATCGCCAGATGAAGTAATAATATATTTTGATTTTTCGTCTAATAAAAAAAATTAAATAACATATTTATTTGTATCGATGGTAGATTAAGCAATATATTTTATTATCTAATATTATTTTTTCTTTATTTATTTACATATGAGGCCATCTTTAATCTTGTAATTAATAATGACTATTCTCATTATAAGAGCTATACTAGATGGAAAAAAAAGTTGACAAATAAAATAATTCCAATAGCACCAAGTTTCTGAACTGAGAAATATATAAATATTCTATCAGAATTATTCTTGCACAATATTAACCAAAATGTTTCAAATGGCCGACCATCAATATGCTTTTTAGCACCATGTTATTTCTAGTTGTTTTTTTATGGATGCTCGAATAAAAAATCAGGATGTTCATTTCATATGTTGTTCTAGAACCAGAATTTTTTTTTCAACAGAGATTACTGAAGTAACTTACACAAAGTAATTTATTTTATATTAATATATATAAATCTTATTAAATTATATGATGTTTTTTAACCATAAGATTCAACGATGACATTATATATGATCATATTTTTGTAGAGAGAAAATACATGATTTCTTAATTAATAAAATTGTCTATACCAATATAAAAGTATGAAAATTGTTTCATGAAAAAAAAAAAGGTAATATTACATCCCAGAACTTATATCCGCCCCGTCCCGTTGTGCATTAATTAAATAGTGGATGAAAAAAATGGTAAAAATTCACCTTTTTGTGAAGGAAAAAGAGCAAAAAGGTTCAGGATGATAATGAAAAAGGGTCTCAACTAAGTAATTAATTATTTTGTGAACTATGTTGAAGATGGTGATTGCTGCTGAGATGAGTAGGTTATGGCTGTCTTGTGCTCACTAGTCATAAGTCACAACTTGAGAGGAGAGAGATGGCAATAGAACTTACAGAAGTATGATCAGGAAAAAAAGAATTAGAAGACTATACCCGAAGTTCATATTTGGCCAAATTAAAATCATTTTCACTGCAGGGACCCATATAATGTATCGTACGAGGGAATTACGTTGACATTTTTTATCATTTTTTTTCTTTTTTTGAAAAATTGAACCAATTTCTATATATAACACTTTCGTGATGCAAAATTTTCCAACAATTTAAAATTGATTTTCAAATTTAATAACGTCTCACTATATATTCCATGTTTTAAACTTGCACTGTTACTCTCAATAGAGTTTTTTCTGTGCCGGATTCGTGTCATTGCATGTAGGTACTCTGTGTAGGGCTACAAGCAAATGAGAGAAAAACTTAATTAATTAAAACACATGTTAGGAAAATGAATACAAATAAAAAAAAACCTAAACTTTGTAGGTGATGTAAACTCTAGTACGTGTTCACGCAGATTAAGACCACATTACAATTTTTTTTTTTCCTTTTTCAGTTTCAAATTTATTCGGACCTTATAGCTCTAACTTTGGATCAAGTCTTCTTTCACTTTGGTAATTTTAAGCATTTTTGACACAATCGAAAATGAGCTCCTTAGTATGGATTAAAATTTAATCCAATTCTATTAGGGGTGTATAACACATCTTTATTATTTAATATTTTGAGAACATGCATGGTGCTCCACTATATTTTATTTTGTATTATTTAAATTATGCAAACTTTTAAAAAATAATATCTTTCATGCGTTCTATATCATTTTCCCAATACAAACATAAAAAATTATGATATTTCAAATTATTTTTTATTGGTATTGATGAGAGCTTGCCAAATGGTATATGAATCATTCTTGGACACACTGGTATTTCAAGCGCTTAA
This sequence comes from Rhynchospora pubera, assembly GCA_028095005.1. NCBI lineage: Eukaryota > Viridiplantae > Streptophyta > Magnoliopsida > Poales > Cyperaceae > Rhynchospora > Rhynchospora pubera. The sequence goes on from CM051461.1 coordinate 185,301,436, forward strand.
TTTTCATCTAAATAAAGTTCAAATGCTATATACGATATGTATAAGTGAAGTAATATATATCATATATGGTAATAGAATTTTATTATTAAAATGTAAATATTTAATTATTAAGTATTTAAAAATATAGACCTTAGTAAAAATTTTGGTGGCCACAAAGTACAAGACCATCCACTCAACTTCAGGACATCCCTTTCAGATGCCCTCTGATCTGGGTACACCTGGAATACCATCCCTTTCGTACTTTTCAGTGTTGTATCTGGATTGGGTTTTGAGTTGTGTTAGGTTCCTGTCATGGCAGTCTTTTTTGGTAATATTTATGACAGTTTAGGCACTCATGGCCGTCGCTATTGAAACTAAACTTAAAATTATCCGAAACATATTAAACTAAGACTAAAATGTTCGGTCAAAATTTCAAACTCGAAGATAAAAAGAAAAGAAACTCAGGCAACTATAGAAGAAATTTAATTGCTATAATAATAATGATAAGATCATTAATTTAGGACACTTAGCTAGGTGGATGCATGATCACATTCAACCTCCATAAACACAACTATTAATTATTAACTAAACCCTGCACGCTGAGCCTCCTTGGCACAAAAGTGATTACAACATTCCATTTTGGTGGCCCCGTTTCCCCACCTCAAGCTTGGGTCCACTTTCGCTCTCTCTCTTTCTCCCTCTATAGCTGAGTGCCTTATATGTAATCAATGAGAGGGCCTCTCTCCACGAGCTAACTTCAGTCTAAACATTCTCTTTAAGTCCCAAGTTCAGTGTACTATGATTCAGTAGTTCTTCAGACTTATTAGTTATTATCACCTTTGAACCTCTCTTGTATCTTGATTTACTTTTGCTGTTCTCTTCATTTTTCTGTCAATCTACACTAAGTTAAAGTAAAAATGTCTCCTCATGAGGCTGATTCTGGCGGATTCCGACACAACGAGTCTATGGCAAACCCAAACGTGGCAGTCCATCCAAGCCCGAGCACTACTCCAACTTCATGTTATCTTCAGCAAACAGCCAATGCATTCCCAGTCATTCTAAAGGTTCAAATATGCAACTATGCCATATTTTGAAGATTTCTTTTATATATGCACTCGGAGTTTAATTATTGACAACATATCTAAACTACTGGACCAGACGCTTTTGATAACACAACCAGCAAACTGACTCAGATCACTGAATTGTTACAGCCCAAATTCTGTCGTGTCATTCCAATATTATGAATATTCAACACTAACATCTATATACTTATTTGTGGTGTCAGTTTGAAGAGGTGGTCTACAAGGTTAAAGTCGGGCAGGAAAACCGGTGGTGGCAAAATATGTCTGGAAGCATGAGCTCGACGGTAAATGAGAAGACAATCTTGAATGGGATGTCAGGCTTTGTATGTCCTGGAGAGATGCTGGCAATGTTGGGCCCATCTGGCAGTGGTAAAACCACCTTACTCACCGCACTAGGTGGCCGTCTTGGCACAAGCACAAACACAGGCACTCATTTCTCTGGCAAAATCACCTACAATGGGCAACCCTTTTCTGGTGCCATGAGACGGCGCACAGGCTTTGTTGCCCAAGACGACGTATTGTACCCACATTTAACTGTGGTAGAGACATTACGCTATACTGCACTCCTTCGGTTACCTAGTACTCTAAGCACAGCAGAGAAGGCTGCACATGCAGAGGCGGTAATGGTGGAATTAGGTCTGACAAAGGTGGCCCACTCAATGATTGGTGGGGTCCGTGGAGTGAGAGGTGTATCGGGGGGAGAGAGGAAACGTGTCAGTATCGGTCTTGAGATGCTGGTAAATCCTAGTCTTCTGCTACTAGACGAGCCTACGTCTGGTCTAGACTCTACCACCGCCTCTAAAATAATCGGCACACTCAAACGGATGTCGGTTCACGGGAGGCGCACAGTGGTGGTTACAATTCATCAGCCATCATCTAGACTCTATCATATGTTTGATAAGGTGCTTTTGCTATCATCGGATGGTTGCCCGATCTTCTATGGCCGTGCTGCAGATGCGCTTTCGTACTTTTCTTCTATCGGTTTTGCCTGTTCTCTCTCAATAAACCCTGCTGACCTCATGCTCGACCTGGCTAATGGTGAGTGTATTTCATTTTTCTTACAATCTATTTTAACAAATCTCTTCTTAAAAGATTTAAAAGATTTGATCCTGTCCTTATAATATCAAAGTTACAATTGGTTCAATCACCTGATACATACTTTAATCATTTTGTCAAAGAAAAAAGAAAAGCTGCACCCGACAATTTGTATCATGGATGTCTATGCAAACTCCTCTAATCATTTTCATTAAAAGGGATCCTATTAATTCGATGCTCCATGTCAGTGAGGATTGCAAAATATAATGGAACTACATGATTAGCTATCATCATAATTAAAAAGAATTAGTTTTTCTATCAATTCCTATTCTCATACTCAAATTCCTTTCTTAGAAGAAGATAGTCTTTCCTCAAACAGTAATATTTCCATCCTTAAAATTTCACTATTTATAGGTAGGTAGAGCTTACTAGTGATTCTAGCTCGTTTTTACACTCAAGTATACCTCACTTTTTCCCTATTTTTAATACTTAAATTAGTTTTTTATTTTCCACTATGCATATTTTGGTTTACCTTTTTATATTTAGCCGTACAATCTTCTATGATTTATCTCCGTAAGAGCACTTAAAAAAGTTCACCATATAAAATATGGATTAAGTTATTTTATTGTTTTGATTTTGCACTTATTAATGTGCATGAACGCTCTGATTTGGTACAACAGGTAAAAGATCTCTAGATCCATTTGGATCTGGCATCTCTCATAGAAAATATTATAATTCATCAAGTATCAAATCAGCTGGTATCATATTTGGGTCCTTCGTTTTTTTTTTCCCCTTTTTTCTTGAGCATGACTATTTGATGTGAAAGCATTGCTCTAGCCTAATATATATGACAGCATGTCCCGTCTGTTATTCACAAACATGTTAAAACTCAAGATGCGATCCCAAACTCATTGGATGTACGAACAAATGAGCAATATTGGCGCATATAATTCCACATATATATATTCGTCAGCTCAGATTTTGGTGGGGAGTGCCTCAACTAAACAGAGCACCTTGCATGCGTTGGGCCATACAATAATTAATATACAAAAAAGAAAGTAACAATATCTTCCTCAAAGTTTTCTCAAAAGGAAAAGTTGTACATATCTTATGTAATGCTCCTCAGACTGACATTAAAAAGAGACACAATCCCAACAGCCCAACTTGACAATCAGTCCAAAATGGCAAAATCTCTTCAACTTGGAATAAGTTGTCTGGAGGAGTTTCTTTAATTACCTTTAGATAAAAAGCAACCTGCTCCTTCAAAAAGAGTCTCTTTTCACTCACAAGATTTTCAGCCCAATTTGCATGATAAGTTTTTTTATATGTACATGGGTCATGGGATATTTTCACATGTAAGTTCTAATACATAGCCTGATACCGGACAGTAACAGTTAATTTACCTGTCAAATATTGATACTATATGTCCACAATTCAATACCAATATTTTGGATAGATATTGAAAATGCACAACAAGTTTCTAAAAAAGAAAAGTCTCAATATTATTGGGCTTCTCAATTTGATGCTTTAGCTATTGCTGTTAGTTTATTACTCATTTACGTATTTTCTAAAAATTTATTATATATATCAGATGAAATGATGGGTTCTTTGCCTTTTTAACGTGAATTAATTTCCCATCAAGTCATCAGAGTTTTGTAGGATATTTTCAGTTCAAAACATCATCACACCATGTGCTAGATCGGACAAGTAGAATAGTTGGGGATCAAAATGAAAATTGTAAGGTTTAGGACCAAAGCAGAGAAGTTCCGTACAATACTTTTGAAACCACTGATTTGTGCATTCTCATCCCATCGTGGTAATACAAATTAATAGCTTAGTTTTTATTACGAATTAGTAGAATATTCTTTTCGGAAAAAAAAAAGCTCGTCTCAGTGGTTCACTAGCTTTTCTTAACAGTGTTTGGGTTGGCAGAAATCAAACATCCATATCATGGAACGGTCAATGGTCTGATATTCTCAATAGAGGATGAATAGATGGAACATAAAATGTTCCCAAATTGTACGAAAATAAATGCCAATTGCTTGGGGTTTAATGATAGCAAGAACCATCATTTTCCCAGTAACAGTAACATGTTTGGTCTAATGGGTTAGCAACTAAAAAAGGAATTGTTTAAAGAAGGCAATTTGAATTTCAAGTTCTGAGGTCAACTTTTTAACAACAAAGGGTAGTTATCAGATTATGTAACAGTAGTGATTGTAAGTGATGCTATAATTGGATCTATAAATTTATAAAAATTAAAACAAACAAGGTCAGATTTGGATATACAGGTACAAAGTATTATATATGGGGATCAAAGGTATCAAAGGTCTGATTTGATCATTGAAATACAATGCAGGGATTGTGCCAGTATCAACACAGAGCAACTGTGACAGTGCAGATGATATGGGCAGTACTGACAAATGTAGGAAGGAGGTGAAAGAGAAGCTGGTAACAGCATACGATCGCCACATCGCAACAAAGCTAAAGACAGAAATATGTAGTGTCGATCCGGCAACCCTTGGGTACATGCGAGAAATGGGTGGTGCGGCAAAAAAAAGAGCAGGGGAATGGAGCACGACCTGGTGGGAGCAGTTCAGCGTGCTTCTGAGGCGGGGCCTCAAGGAACGGCGGCATGAATCTTTCAGCAAGCTCCGCATGTTCCAAGTGCTTAGTGTTGCTTTCCTTGGTGGCCTTCTCTGGTGGCACACCCCGCAGAACCATATCCAAGATCGGGTATGTATCAGAGATGATTACATATCAACATTAATTATTAATTAATGAATGCTCAAAGCAACAATTTTGTTTTTTTTATATATGCTAAATGAAATTATGTTTCTTTTTTTTTTTTTTTTTTTTGCAGACGGCACTTATATTCTTTTTCTCTGTATTCTGGGGCTTCTTCCCACTATACAATGCAGTATTTACTTTCCCTCTGGAACGGCCAATGCTTTTGAGAGAGCGATCATCGGGGATGTACCGTCTTTCCTCATATTTCCTTGCACGCACGGTTGGTGATTTGCCAATGGAGCTGGGCCTCCCCACCGCCTTCACAATAATAATATATTGGATGGGGGGCCTTAGCCCGAACCCTGCCACTTTTATCGTCTCTCTTTGCATTGTGTTGTTCAGTGTGCTGGTGGCACAGAGTCTAGGCCTTGCTGTTGGTGCTGTCTTAATGGAGGTAAAGCAAGGTACCACTCTCGCCTCCGTCATTACCATGGCTTTCCTCATTGCCGGAGGTTACTATGTGCAACACATACCACCTTTTATTGCCTGGCTCAAGTATCTTAGTTATAGTTTTTACTGCTACAAGCTATTATTAGGCGTCCAATTCTCTGAAAGGGACTACTACGAATGTGCCAGTGGTGTCATGTGTCCAGTGAGCCAATTTCCTGCTATAAAAGCAGTTGGGCTGGATTATATGTGGGTTGCAGTGTGCATCATGGCTTTCATGCTAGTTGGTTATCGGCTTGTTGCTTATGTTGCATTGCAGCGCTTGCAACCTAGGTAAATTCAGAAGCCGATCAGGTCAAAATGTCGAGGGGTTTCTTTCTTTGATTTATCCAAAAGGAACAACATGAGTTCAGCAATCAGCACATAGAGAAGAAGAATATATAGCCAGGGGACGCCTAGAAGATTTTTTCTTCTTTCTAGTAGCAATATATAATTAAGCAAAAAACTGATCCATGACACTGAACGAGATCACCGGTTACATGTGATCCAATTTTGTTAACTTTTTGTTACAAATTTGATCAGTAATTGCAAAAAAGCTTTTCAGAAATATATTGATAAGAGAATTATTATTAGAGTCATAACACCTTGATCTTGGTGGAACTTAATTGCACATCATGTCTTGCTTTATGTTCAATTGACTAAACAGAACAAAGTTAAGACAACTTTTGAAAGTTGTACTGAATTTGGAATAAAAACTTTTGAAGATTGATTGATGTTATAGGCCAATATAAATCGTCTATTTCCAACTGAACTTTCTAGCAAAATATCAAGTATTAATACATAAAGGGGGGGGGGGGAACTCGCATGGCCTATATATATGCATCTCTCAGATTTCCAATGTTTGTCGTATAAGAAGTTGTTAATTAATTGAATTATTTTGTCAGAAGAACTGACGTACATTTTTTTTTTGTTAGTTTTATGGAAAAATTAATTAATTCCATCCCAAAGTTTTTAATATAAAGATGCCACTGCACATAAAGTTTAAAAGCCAAACGATCAGTCAACAGTAATTGTACTGCTTCAAAAATAACAGTTCACACTCGAAATCAGCCAGTATAAAATAAATTAGCGGCTCTGAGATCCCCAAATCATCCGTTGTCATTTTTGTGGATGTAACCAAGCAATCGCATGAACTGATGATTAAATTATGTTTAAGGTGCTTGTTAAACTACTTGACGTATTAAAAAAATTTAGCCTGATATATAGATGATGCATAATAACATAATTGCTGTTATGAATCTCTGAAGTTTTCAAAATAGTAATGGATGTGAATGGTTAATTTTTTACTTTCCACAAGAGGGGACCTGATTGACAAGAATTGTTGCTTGATCAATCATCATCATTATATTTGACTTGCTTTGCAGAAATCTGACAGTTATGCCAATCATTGGTCCTTTTTGTTTTGCTTTTTTTTTCCTAAGAAAAAGATGTTGAACTAATGCTTTGTCAGATCTCGATTGTTACTGCCCAGAGGCCGTGGCAGCTGTAAGGATGAGTCGTATTTGCTAAATTTCAAGCGCGGGCAGTTACTGGTAAAGGCAAGGTACACATGTGCTCTCTTTTTGAGTGCAGTTAACATTTAGAGTTAAACTCTCTTCTTACAACTCTCATCTTCTTGAGAAAGTTCTGAAATGGGCCTTCTAGCTTTGCAAATTGTGATATGTGAAAATGAAAATATTATTTGACACGTCTATTTTCAATATTTAAAGTTAACGTTATCTTCAATGTTGAAGATGGCTACTGATATGGTGGTGGCCAGAAAACTTTAACTGACATTTATCCATTAATTAACCTATTTTTACTATAGTCTCATGAGAATTGTATGTAATTTTATCGGTCTGAAAGTATAAGCTATAATTTTGAACTAATTGAAGCTTCCAATGGTCTGACAACTACCATTGACATACAACTACGGAGCCTTTAAAGTTTTGAAGCTTCACGGTTAATTAAAATTATATAAAACTACGGAGCCTTTAAATGTAATAACGGAGCCTTTATAATTGATACATCAGCAATTTTTATACAGCAAGTACAAGACAAATAATAAGAAAATATATCATGCTTTCTTTTTACAAAACATAAATAAGTCAGAAATTAAAGGAATTTAGGGGATATACAGCCTTAGTTGAGAGATATCAGCAGCATGGATTTAGGGTCTTGAAATCAGAGAGGCGATTTCCATTTTTTAAATTATTTGTCTAATTGCAATTACAATAATACTTCTTCAAAAATAATCAAACAAACAAACAAACTTAAATCAAACTCAAAAGTAGAAAAAAGCAGAAATGCCACGTGATCGTGTTTGACAAAGAAAATTATTAGGAACAACAATTGAAGAAAATAAAAAACATGCCGCAAATAAATAGAATCCCTGGTTACAGATTAGATAATAATTCAAATGTATATTAGCCCAATGTGTGGGCAAAAGTATATTACAAAAAAATGACAGGTAATTCAAGAGTGACCGAGAAAGAAAGGCATGCTCTCAGTAGAGATTCAGCAGGAAAATAATTTTGCCCCTTGCTACCAGTGTGCCAAACTTTATACTATAAAATCTATATTCAGGTTTTTTCATTATAATATTCTAATTAATCTTCTCAAGTCCATTGCTTAAACAAAACACCAAAAAAAATATACAAAGAATGAACCAAAATGTAGAGTACAATTCTCAGTTAACTAAAGATCAAAATATCAGAACAAGATGTAGTAAAATAGTGCACTCACAGATCACCACGAGATCCAGAAACAATTTTTTCGCCGCATATCTTGTCTATTTCCCAATCGGAAATTCTTGAATAAAATATCCTATCATAACCATGTATTCATTTTGTACATTTATATGCAAGATACTTTGCAATTTGTTTGCAAAATAAGAAAGGATAAGTACCAAAGGAGAAGCAACAGGGGGAGGCAGCTTTGAGGAAGAAGGCCGTTGCTGGACCTTACTGACAAGTCTGCTCCAATCTGTGTTCTCCTTCTCAGCTTCGGCAAGAATCCTCCCCTCAAATTCACCAATCAGGCTGCAAATGAAATTCCAAAGATCCATATCATGGAGATCATGCTTGATCACCAGTACATACCAACAAAAACAGAAAAATAACAACATATAAAGAGAAATACAGAACAAGAAAGAAACAGAAAAAAAAAAGAAAAAAACAATAAAAAAATTTGTGTAACTAACTCATGAAGTTGTGTCAACCATAATAAACATTGTACCCACTGGATTTCTTTGCAATTCTCCTTACAGGTTTTTATATAAGACACATGGCATGCACTGAGTACGATCTGTTCGATCTAACCTTGATAAGTTAGTCTGCAAGGTATTCATCAAAATCAAATGCTGTTATTTTGGCTGAATCATGAAGCTCTTCTCTCTGAAATGAATGATTCAAATTTAGAACCGTGATAAGTTAGTCTTAATCAATATGCAAAAGTTTCTTTTCTTTTCGCAAATAGATGCATCTGTTATTGTTTGCAATGAATACCCCTTCATATGTAATCAGGATGAAGATGAAAAGAACCCTGAAATAATACAAATCTTCTAATAAATGATTATTACTATGATTGTAGGTTTCCATTTGACTATTTTTTATTTTTATTTTTTACTTTTTGTTGATATTTTGCTGCCAATTAAACACTATCTGTTTGTGTTCCTACGAATTCAAAAATGAAAAAAAAGTAGTTATAGAAGAATATTACCATCGATTTAGCAGAGGCTGAATTATTTTTCACTTCTTTAGCAGAGGCTGAATACATGCCCTTTCCAATTATTCCATTCCCCGATAAAACCCTCCGAGAATACATGACCTTTGGATTGATGCTTTTATAAGTAGTAGGACAATCTAAAATAAAGCTGTTAGTTCAGTTGAGAATAGTTTGAGGTAATTCTGTTAAACGATGATAACTTTGACACTATTTCAGATCATCTATACTTTTCAAGACCAAAACTAAAGTAAATGGAGTTAAAACATATTGGGTTCCCACATCATGTTAATTACAATTCACATACACACAATAACAGATCTTTATGTAAACGGAAGTGACAAAACACAATAATTTTTCCAGCAATTTCAACACAGGTTCTGTTTCTTTTTTATAACATATACAAATAACAAGAAATAACTCACACTATTATAATTAACATAACACAAGAGTTTTCTTGAGATATACACCAATGATCAATGTCAACAACAACAACAACAACTAAGCCTTTTGTCCCAAACAAGTTGGGGTAGGCTAGAAAGAAACCCAACAAGAGAACACATCCAAGAACAAAAACAAAACATAAAAAATACTAACAATAAGACTAGCCATACTAATAATAATACCTCTAATAATAATAGTAATAGTAGAAACCTAGACCTCGACCGTGACCTAATAGAGGGACCTACAAACCAATGATCAATGTCAATTGCAAATAAAAGATACTTCTTTTTTTTCTTAACCACAAATTGTCGGAGTGTTCAAAATATCAAAAAAGGTGGTTTGAGGACAGTTTTTAAAAAAGTATATGTGATGCCAAATTGTGAAATACATAATATGGCTTTATGAAAATAAAATAAAAAAAGAATAAATAAGAAAATTTCTAAAATACATGCAACTATTGTATTGATGATGAAAAAGGTAATACCTCATTTGCAACCTTCTCAAGTGGTAAAGGGATATATAGGCCATCTTCAGGTATCTCGTCAAATGCAGCTACTATAGAGGAATCCTGTTTATTTAAAACAATTAAAATGCAATTAATATATTTTAGTTGATTTCATTCCAGTTGAGGAGTACAGATACCAGCTCAATCCTGTTTGACAAAACTCAGTGTTTCTTTTTCTCTCTTCTTTTTTTGTTCTTACTGGCATATTTAAGAAGTAGCTTCTGGTCAAGTAACTGATATAACATTTGGTAGAGTGGACTTAAGCACACAACTGAGGGGCTTGTATCAATTTAATCGGAGAAAGTATGTCTGAATTAAAACATTACTCGATGATAACTAACAGAACAAAATTAAAGAGATGGCTTAAATATATACCTTCAGACGGTACACTACACCTTGATTGAGGGGAGCAACTGAGGTATCAGCATTGTTTTGCTTCAAAACAACCACATCACACGTTTCAAACTACACGTGTAAAATTAACTATCATACATTCTATCAGAAAAGCATGTTATAATATTCAAAGAAAAGAAAGAAGTAATGCCCAAATGTTTAATGTGGTCACTGTTCCAAGTTTATTCCTGAAGGCTGGAAGTCCCAAGTTCTCATTTGACCATTGAATTTACCGAGATTATAAAATCAGTCCCCAATGTGTAGATTACAGTCATATATAACTATCATATATCCCAATAAAACTGATTCATTTCATGTCAACATCAATATCCTCACTTTGTCCTATGGTAGGAAGCAGAATACAATATATAAATAAAAATAAGACCTCCTGAAACTGACCAGGAAACACGTCATATTTTAAGTGGGATTTCAATAAGTAACCAGAAAACAGAATTTTACAAATGAAATTACCTTATAAATGTATCTTATTTACTGGTGCGATAGTTAGATATTCTAATTTCACTAATTAAAGAAATAACAAAAAAATTGCGAAAGGAATATAATTACATTGGAGGTTTTCGACCCAATTTGTGAGACCCAGTCATTTGCGCTTTGGCCAATAGCATTGCAATTTGGATGACATTTTGTCCACTTGATCTACAGTAGAAGCTTTTTGTCAGACAATGGAGGCGAGAAAAATCTAGATCGGGCAATGCATGGAGAATCGAAATTTCTTACTCAATGGCGAGGACGGAGGAGAGAGAAAAAGGGTTGACACATCTGTACTCCTCCGTTTGGTTGTAGTTTTTGGTTTAATTAGTGCAATCAGAGCCGAAAACCATCAGAGGCCACTGTGGCCGGTGGGGACGCTTGTCTCGATCGAGCACAGTCTCATCATAGGAGGAAGAAGACAAAGAGTCGCGCCGACTGGGGGCAGAGAATCGACATGGAGGGCGTAGCAGAGGTGCGAGTGCGACAGTGGAGAGCTTGATGGGAAATTAGATTGGAGAGGGGAAAGAGAGCGGCATCCACCAAGAGAGAGAAATGAATTGATGTTGCCGATTTAGGAATTTCAGGTCAAATTTGAGAGGAAATAATTATGAGTACAAACCCTAAAAAAAAGAGAAGGGCGAAGCAAAAGAGGAATTTGATCCAATTTTTTGCGCTTCGTCCAACTTGGAAGGATGCATGCAGAGATCGGAGAAAGGAGCGAAGGAAAATTTAATGAAATGAAATAAAACCTAGAGAAGATTATCAGGACAGATACGGAGAATTTTTATTTTAATAAAAAGCGCAAAAAAAAAAAATAGAAGCGCATGAATTAATAAAAAGGAAAACAAAAAAGAAGCGCTGAGGATCGACTCGACGGATCCGCATCCTCGACAGCCAACTAAGTTGGCTGTACCGTCCTGTCCGCAAAAAATGACCCTCCGATCTGCATCCAAGGGTGAAAGCGAAAAAATGCAGCGATTTACCCTCTCTCTCCAGTACCCGCCCTGCCCGACTCGAGTTAGGTTGAAAATCAACGATATCGCTGTCCGTCGACTTCCCGCAAAAAACGTCTGGTCTGATCGAATCCGCCTCTCATCCCTCTCAATCTTCTTCTTTTGAAGGCATTGGGCTGAGGGGTTTGGAGGCAACTGGAGAGGGAGTGCGACTTAGGAAGGATTTCTCCTTGAATGACATTTTGAGCTGCTGTGACTTGCAACCTGTTGATTTCAGGAATTGGAGGTTGGTAATTTCTAAAATTACTAAATGATGTAGCTTGCATGTTTAATTCCAGAAAATACATCAAGCATAGCTTCGAAAACTATTGGAGCATAAGGTCAGTTGCTTGAACAACCAAGTTACAGATTTAATCTTAATACTGGTACATCTGAGAAAGGCTGAACTTTGAAAATTGTTATACAATTGACTGATACGACAAATACCTTGTTGCTACTAATAGTATAGCACGTGTTGTATTATAGAACACATGATAACTACATACTTTGTTGGTGAGGATGAAACACTTGTGCTTAGTGAAATTAGGGAATGATAAACCTTGAAAGACTTGTGCTTAGTGAATTAGGGAATGAAAAACAATTCCTTTACATGTTAAATTGAACTTATTTTTTTTACTATCTTCTTTTAGGCTATCAGAACTAGAAATCCAGATCAGAACATTATTTGCATTGTTTCATTCTGCTGGATATAAATTTTTATAAGACTGACAAGCTAGAGTATAAGACCTTAATTTAATGGAAGATATGAAGTAGTGCCAGTATATACCACCAACTATTTAACAATTCCCACTGGCCACAATAAAATGGAAGATATGAAGTAGTTCCTCGTAACACTGTACAGTATTTCAATTCTGTCTCCCTCATTTATGTTGTATCTAATTTTTTTCTTAATTATAGGCCAAGCAATAATTTATCACAAGATATAACTGAGGAGCATTTTGGGTGCTATGGTGACCTAGTAGATATACAATATAGTTTAATTAATTAAAATATTTGAAAACAATTTGAAGTTATACAGTATAGTTTAATTAATTTGTCTAACTATTTTTTTTCTTTTTTTTTGCAGCAATTTGGAAATTTGTCAGGATTAGACTAACTTAACATCAATTTCTTTTGTTGGCAGCATTTTTGTAATTGATAGTGCCCAAGTATAGTTTTTGGCAGCATTTTGTAAATCAAAATAGTTATAGCTTTTGTCTGTTGGAATATAGTAATTTCTAGAGGGCTGAAGGGAAAATGACATTGTAAACGGGTTTCGGATTCTATATCATATATTTGAATATTAATGTTGTGATATTTGCAATTTCTCTCTGGAGCTAATGGAATTTACGATATTTGCAATTTCCAATGGATTGAGCAGTGCCATTTGTTATTTTACTTTGAGTACGGACATTTTTAATCATATAAATACTAATTGAAAAGGCATGTCTGACGGCATAATCAATAAATACTAATCATATTGGATAGTTTCTGGTGCCAAGTTGCATTTGGAGAGAGTTAAGATCTCTCTTAGATTGAAGTATTCCCTGTTGACTGTTATGATGGCTGTATAGAATTCATTGTCGTTTATTCAAAAGCCTTTAATCTTTTGCCGTGGGTGTGTACTTGTATTCGGCTCATAATGATTTTATTGATTTAAGAAAAAAAAATATTCGGCTGATTGGCATTCTGTGATCCATTCTGGCTGATTGACATTGAAAATATTTGCATTGCAATCCATCTACAGTTGCTAAATCTAAATTTATGCTAAGTATTATTACTGAACAAATTTCATAGGAACAAAATCATAAGAACACAGAAATAAATTTCACATTGACCAACAACTTAAGTCATATTACAAGGCATGCATCTAATACATTTATTAAATTTATAATACATTACAACTTACAAACTACAATAGCCAAAAATATATATATATATATATACCAAATAACATAAGGTATTGAACTATTTGGCTCCTTAGTTCTTCCAAATGCTGCTTGAAAACTCTCTTCAAGTTCCTTAAATTTCTCATCTAATTGTTTTTTACACTTCAACAGGGCTGCTTTGAGAGCTCATTGCTATTTAAAAAAAAGAAATAGTATGAAAGCGAATTCAACAGACTAATTGAAGCTAAATTAAAGCTAATGAGAAAAGGGTAATTTAAAGCCTAATTTGTCTTGGATGATATGTTATCTGGAGATTTAAACCATGCGTAATATGTTATCCGGAGATGAATCCATTTATCTATAGACCAACTAGTATTGCCATCTATAGACCAACTAAATAGCTATTTGCATATCAACACATTTTAACAAGCTACTGATTTTCATTTATTAAGATGGTAACTCCTTTGAATTGAGTCACTGTTAATTACAAGCAATAACACTAAAGATGGCATTATCTCTTGTAAAGCGGGACAGGACACTTAAGTTCAAGTATTTTGAGTACAGCAAAGCTAAATTTCAAGTCAGTCACAGTTCATTTTTTAGTGTAGAGAGTAGATAGGACAGTAAATATTTCATCCAACTTGTACCTTTTTAGGCGTCACAAAGGAGATGAATTCGTTCTTGAGCTTTGTCGTGGTAGCACCAACCATACCACGAACAACTTAAATTGTAGATTAATTTGTCAATTAAATTCCTACCAGTAAAAGAAACAACCAAAGTTAACAAATTGTCCTGGATATCAATGCTCTGAGATAAAAAAAAACTAAAACTAAAACTTGAGAAATTACTTCAATTGTATTGGATATCAGTGTTGTGACGAGATCATAACAATTACAATGTTTCGCATTTAATGGTACCTTCTGTCTGTGGAGAAGCACAACATAAATTTCAATGTTTTTTGTTAATTTATTCCAGAAAAATTAACAGAAATTTTTTTGCAAATAAACCCAAAAATAGAGAAATTGCAACAAGTAGATCAGCACTAAAAGACTAATTTCAACATTCAACATTTTCTAAACAATAATTCAACAGAAAAGCAAGCGGATTGGAGTGTTTAATTTCACAGAACCTGTCTAGGGTTTCGAGAGGAGGCGGAGGTACTTGAAGAGGTGCAGATTGGAGTGCTAAGTGGTCTATCTCTTGATCTACTGACTCGCTCCAACGGTTCTACCTTGATCTCTCGCTCGATCGATCTAGGGTTTTCAAGCTTCTCTGGCTTCAGGCGGAGGTAACGAAACGAAAGAGACGAAGAATGCTTTTTTTAATTTTTTTCGTTGGTTGCATTTTATTCAGAAGTGATGCGGGCAGGTCGGGTAGGCTAGAAGAGAGGTTTTTTCGCTTTCGCCCTTGGATGCAGATCGGAGGGTCATTTTTTGCGGACAGGACGGTACAGCCAACTTAGTTGGCTGTCGAGGATGCGGATCCTCGACTTGAGACCTGCAACGAACGAAGCAACAGACTTACCAGTTACCAAGTAACCTTATCACCTACCAGAAGCCCTTACTTTATTAGAAGTACAAATCTAAACTACACATCATCAAATTGCACATATTAATGATTTATAATTAATGTTAACACATGTTTCAATTAATAGTGGTTAGAATATTATGACCTTTTCTGTGAGTGCATTTATCAGTATTAGAGACAACAAAATATCTTTTCAAAATGTAAACATTCTACATCATTTTATAACCATCTATACGCTTAATTATAACAAAATGGAGATTATATCCTATTCCACACCTCAACTAGACAAGTCTTCATATTCATATGCACCATCTGATTGCATGTCTTCAGTTTCTTGTGCATTATAAACATCATCTTCTTCTTCTTCTTTTTCTCTTTTGTCAGTTTTTCCTTCTTTCTTCATCTAAAACTAAAAAAAAAAAACAAAGGAAAAGGAACTTTAATAAATGTTAGAATAAATTGCATGTATTGAGCTAAATCAAATTATAAGAAACTTTAATACTGGACAAGTTCTACTGTTATGCTCTCATTTTATAGTACCACATATGTTATATTTTTGTTATTTTCTTTGGCTCTGATGGTGGTTTAAACCATTCTTGGTTATGTACATAATATACATGGGGCCGTTTGGATGTTGTAAGAATTTGGGAAATTTGTAATTTCTAGACATAAATTTATTGGAAAGTGTGTAACTTTGTGAAGAATTTATATTGTTTATAATAAATTTGGCATATAAAATACCCGAAATTTGCAATTCCGGTCCCATCTAAACGGGGCCCATGTACATATGGTCAAATTGGTGCTGAAATTTAAGTGACAACTGACAAAATGATGCATATTGGTTGATAGTCAAAATATCATATAATGGTTGCACTTGGATTATAGTCAAAATATATTAAAAAAATGTGTGAGGTGAAAGATCAAATACCTGAGCAAATTCTGTAACACACACAAAACTAGCAGCTATTATAACTGTTATCGCTAAATAAATTATCGATGTTGTATGTTATAAATGTTCAGTTTAATAATAACAAGTGTTCAGTTAAATGCTTCAGAGTCGTGCTAGAGTCAGAGTCGCGTGTGGGTCAAGAGGTGCGCTAGGAGGCAGGGGTAGAGTTGGAAAAAATTTAATTTGAACCGTATCGGTTCATGACCCCTTCTAATTTTTTCATGTGTTTTTTGTCCGATTCGTGATCCCTTCGCTTGATTTTTTTTCTTATAACAGTTATATTTCCTGTTGGAACTAACTGAACATTTATATTTAAATAACTGAACATTTGTAATTATTAAACTGAACATTCGTACTTACTAAACTAAACATTTATACTTATTAAAATAAACATGTTTGCTCATAACATTTATAATTTTTTGATGCAACTAACTGAACATTTATACTTAAATAACATAACATTTATACTTATTAAATTGAACATTTAGATACGATAAAAGTACGCTAGGTGATGGACCTTCGCTGAGGCACTGTGCAGCGCGATGATACAGATGATTATTAGTGCGATGGTACTAATCAATTTCCCAAAACTAAAAAATTTCCAAAAGAAAGATTAAGACTTCTGGATAGGTAAGAGTTATGGATCCAACGGTACCCCAGAAGAAAGATTAGAAAATTTCCAAAGTACCCCCTGAAATCAACTGGTTATGTCTATGCAAATGAGGAAGAAAAGATGATGTATTCTCGAAAGACCCAATTCTAAGGATTCTGATCAGGTTTACAAGGCTTAAGATGAGAAATATTAAAATGTTTGTTGTTTTACATGTCTACAGGTCATACATGGACATTTGGGAGGCATGCCAAATAATTATAAAATATTTCATGTAGGGTGCGTTTGGATCGTTGGAAGAAAGAAGAAGAAGAAAAAAAATTATAAACAATCTAAATTTTTCACAAAATTACACACTTCCCAATACTTCTTCCCACTTTTTTCCTTCTTCCCTTCTTCCCACACCTATCCAAACGGAGCCGTAATGAAATACCTCGATTTCCTGCCTCAAGTTGTGATATAGCATATCAAATGAAAATCGTTAAAAATGAAAATCGAAAATATTTACCATACTTTTCCCGATTATAAGCCCATAGAAAGTTTTGTGTAATGTTGATTAGAAAATTAGCAAGATAGTTTCATAATTGCTTGTATATTTCTGCTATATTATCTCACTGCACTTTTCGTATGCATAATATATTAGAAAAGTGAGCACCATTACCCATTCATATTGTGTTCTAGATTCCTTCTAATTTTTCCTGTATTAGAAAAATTACTGCATTTATTCATGCCCGTATTATTTGGAGAGTTTTGCTTTGGTGAGTTGCAACTCACCAAAGGTCAGTGAATTGCGATCGAAATTGGTAAATTTAGTTTAAAATGATCGATCCAAACCGTCTAATATGATCTCTCTAATGAAATCTACATACAGACCAAATTATATATATATATTTTTTGAAAATATTAAATATTTTTTTTAGATTTTTAAAAACTGTTGTTTTGAATTGTTCATAACTAATAAGATTAACGATTTTCTAAAATTTCAAAAAAATACTTAAAATTTTAAAAAATATATATAAAATTTGGTCTGCTTGTAGATTTCAATAGAGAAATCATATTTATCAGTTTGAATTGGTCATTTTAAACTAGATCTAGCAGTTTCGATCGCAACTCACCGATCCTTTGGTGAGTTGCAACTCACCATTGCAAAACTCTCTCTCTCTCTCTCTCTCTATATATATATATATATATATATACTAGGAGGGACAATCGAGCTTCGCTTGATATCGGAATTTCTAATATTTTTAAAATATATGATAGATTTAATTTTGTAACAATTAAAGTTCAAAAAAATTGTATTTATAATTTACTTGGTAATTATATTTTGGTTTTATTGTGCATATCATGTATCGTTAAAACTATAACAAAATAGGCTGGCAGTTTATAGTTAATAACGATATACATGATATACATAAGGGGGGCAAAGCGGCTACAAATTCAGCATATGTACATCAAATTAACCAGCATTGCTTGAGCTGTCAAAACTAAAATTAAAAAAAGATGTTTTTTCCCGTCATTTTCCATATTATGCAGCTGATTTTTTGGCAATCTTTTCTGCCTTACTGCCTTACTAACGACCTCATCAATGCCACCGACCTTATAGAAAGACTGCTCGGTGAGGTCATCATACTTACCATCCAAAACACCCTACATATTTCATAAAAAAAACCCTACATAAAGAAAAAAAACAAAATATATAAATATTTATCATTGAATACTTAATTATTGGGAGAAGAAAAAGATAAACGGTCTCCAAATTTTGGAGGCCATATCCTTGCCAGAGTACTGACAATTAACTTATAAAAATAGGCCATATTGTTGCATTTAAATTTACTAAACCGACACTACAATAAATTTAAGTGCGTCGACAGAGATTCTTGCCTTTAGACTTGGACAGTTATCCTTTCAACGTGGTCTAGGAAAGAGTTCCAATGCAAATATATATAGCTAGATTTTACATTATTTCATCAACCCCTCTCCTTTTCTGCATCGCTCTTGAAGGGAAGCAGATGAAAACATAAACATGAGGATAGTAGCTCAAGTGCTCAACCACAAACTACATGTAATCTGGTGCTTCTTGTTGTCATGCCATACCTCCTGCAGCTCATAGCATCTCCATCAGGCACGCTAATTTAAAAAAGAAAAGATTAAAGATAAATCGAATCAGAATTAACAGGTAAATCAATTGAAACAAAGAATAAAAGATAGGTGAGGTGCTTACGCTGGTGAAACCAATTTGAGGAGAGAGCTAGAATGACGAACAAATTGTTAAGCACTGATCTGCTCCCTCATGAAGATATCTCGCACTGTCGGTTTCAGGAAACCATAAATTATCTCATAAAAACCACCATTAAAGAATAGAAGAGGAATAAGAAAGGAAACTGATAAAATTTAATGCCCTAAGGCAGTTCACAACATGTAATGCAAATCTCAGAATTTTAAATCATATCATTAATATCGCTATAATTAAATCAGGTATATGACTAATTTTCCTTAATGCCTCTACATTTAATTAAAGGCACAATCTATTTTCATTTTGAATATATATTAATTTTTTTGTTCGAAATTGAATATATATTAATATCAATTACGGTGTTGCCTGACATACAAATAGGTAATGTCTAAATAAAATTTTTTATATATTAATTAATACATAAAAACTATTTATAAGGGAATAATGTGACACTGATCGAAAATTATTTTCCTTCAGAAGTTAATTTAGTCGGCAGATATAGCAAGCAATTTAAGAGTTAGAAGCATCCTCATATTTCAACCTTCCTAAATAAAAAACAACATATATTATTTGTTTACCATTTATCATTCTATTTTAAGAAATTAATTGATATTTTCAAATCAATCAACTAAAGGATAAATTGGAAATTGAAAAATAAATGGATAGTTATTATAAAAAAGGAGATTCTACTACAGAAGAGAATAAACGCAAATTAAAAAATAAACAATCGTGAGGAAGCATCATAGTCGAGATTAAAAATCTGTAGAGGAAAAAAACTATTAAAACCTGGCATTGCAACTTGTCATAGATCGATAAAAGAGGTCGGCTTCACTTTCTTTTCCATTAGTAGGTGACAGAGAGGGATAGGATGGAGATGAAGATGTGGTCTTACTGTATAGTCCCTTGAAGAAAGGATGCTGGCCTCATGAAAGTTCAGTTACCACCTCTAGTTTTGGGTTTTTCTCTTTAAAAGTTGGTAATTGATTTTCCGTAAATGCCCTTTTATGGTTAAACAGGTCTCAATTTTTTAAAACTCAAATAGTAATGATGTTAGGCATAAATTCCAATCGTATCTATAATAAGAACTATAAACCATAAATCTCCAAAGTAATTATATCAGAATCATATTAAATTCAGAAATAAAATGTCCAGACTCTACTACACAAATGACACTGATTCATAGATCCATTTAGGTCCCTATGAGTATATTCAGTAAAAACACAAAAAATAGTAGACACTTGATAGAATTCAGGTCCAACATTTTCTCAGCAGATAAAACCAAAATCGTTAAGCTGATGACCAAAAAAAGTTTTGGAACACCGAATAAACCTGAAGAACCAAAATGTGAAATACATGACACTAAAGGACTGGCTGTGTAAATCCACTCTAAATCTAACAACACAGTAGGGACAATACAATAATATAGATAAAGTGATAATTGTCCTAAGCAATACAGTAGTACACAACAGGGTACAAAAATATTTTTTGAAAATAAAATGAAATAATAGAAGATGTACCTGATACCCCTACTACTGCCACCCCAGTTGCAATAGCTTACAGTCAGCTTCTCTAGTTGCCACACCTCTCAGTGCTGTCTCTCTTCGGTTCAAGAGACAAAATAACAGAAAACAATGAAATTACACTCATTTTACATCAATAAATTTTTTTATTTGGGAAATGAGTAGAAGAGCGCTCTACTTACTGAAAGCAACAGAAATACAAAAAGGAAAAAAAATATATAAAAAGAAAGTACAGATTCATATCCATCTACCCTCCTTATCTCAACTACAATTAACCCAACTGCATTGGTACCGTTTTATATCTATATACCGATTCAAACATATGCTATGTTTTATTCCTTACAACCTGCCATCCTTAACATTTAAATTCAAGGTCTCAGGTAGTTAAATTTCCAAATTCGATTATCGTTCTATTTTATCATAAAATTTACTATAATAACTATTTATTTGGGAATTTTAAAAAGGATCATAACCACTGACAATACATTCTATCTCAACTCAATTCAAATGAAGTCAAAAATTTCAAAAAGGATAAAATATCTATCTCAATTGAAAATAGATGAAGTTAAAAAACTAAAATTTTTAAGGAAAAGAGTCATACTTTTACGAAAGGATCAATAACTTAGGCAATGGCCGATTAAATGGGAAGAAAAAGTCGGCACAATCGACCTCCTTCTTGTCAGTGGTTCCATCTCCGACCACCTTAATTTCATCTCTTTCTATTTCTTTTGAGCTAGGGTTTCTCTATTTCTCTTTCACATCACTATCATTTCTATTCCTTAATTAAAATTCTATTTTTTGTCAAGTATTGGACTATTTTTTATTAGTAGTTGAATCCTTTATTAGAATTCTTTTCCATTGACCTTTTGGCCTATTAGTATTGAACTTGTTTAGAATTCTATTTCTCTTTCACATAAATGAAGATAATTTTCGAAATTAGATATAAAATAAAAATAACTTCACTAAATATATTCCAAATTTTAAAATAATAGCACAAATTATCCTTTTTGTGGAATCACATCCTCTGCCTGCCTTTTAAGGTAGGCAGGGTGCTCACTTTAGATCCGAACCGTTAGATCTAATCTCAACGGTTAAGGGAGCCCCGTGCATGTAACCAGATTGATAGGCCCGAAAAATTTTAACCGTCGAAATTAGATCGAACGGTTCAGATCTAAAGTGAGCACCCTGCCTACCTTAAAAGGTAGGCAGAGGATACGGACCCCCTTTTTGTTGGTCAATAGATAAAGAGGCGTACAAAAAAAAATGGATGGAAAAAGAGGGATTAAGATAATCTGATTTGAGGGGGGTTGATTAAGAGGGAGAGTTGACTCACCATCTTTGTCTTCATCACTCAACCATGAGAGTTTTATGGATCCACTTTCGTCACTCACCAAATCATACATACAAATCAAACAAATCAAATTAGGAGACGGAGAAGGGAGATCCACTTCAAGATTGAGATCAAGAGGAGAAAAACCCTTTAGTTCGAAAAAATAAATATAAAAAATTGCGGCAAACGAAGTACTGAGACTCGATTAGGAGCTTACTGATTTCTAGGGTTTTATCGTTTTGGTGATCTATCGGAGAGAATAAGAACGAACGGAGGGAGGAGGTGGGACCAAATTGATGAGAGAGGAGGGTCATGAGGTTTGGCCAATGCTACAGAAAAGAGGAGGAGAGAGAATCGGCGTAATGGGTTCTCCGAGCATGTGCAAACAGGTGGCGGTGATGAATGAAATGAAATTAGAAATGTGCAAAAAGAAAGGCGATGATGATTTTATGCATTGCTTTTTAAAGCGTCTCTTGTTGAGACGGCTCATTTTAACCACATATATTGTCAGTGACACATTTGGTCATAAAATTTCTGTATCAATGAATATAAAATAATTGACACCATAAAACTATTTGGTGCCGTGTCGAGTTCTGATTAAAATTTCCTAAGCAGACTCCCACGAAAGCTATTAAAGAAAAGAAAGAGTGCTACAAACGCTTGCACCATGACAAGACCGAGGACAATGCGCAGAAGTATAAATTGGCTAAGAAGAATGCAAAGAAAGCTGTGAGCGAAGCAAGAGGTCGGGCTTATGAGGATTTATACCAGAAGTTGAGTATGAAGGAGGGCGAGAAGGACGTGTATAAGATAGCCAACCTTCGAGATAGGAAGACGAGAGACTTAAACCAAGTGAAGTGCATCAAGGACGAGACTGATAGGCTTTTAGTGAAAGACGACGAGATCAAGAATAGGTGGAGGGATTACTTCGACAAGTTATTCAATGGAGAGGATGACGACTTAGGAATTGTGCTGAACGACTCCTTCGATGACTCCAATAGACGTTTTGTTAGGAGAATTCAAGAGTCTGAGGTGAAAGAAGCCTTAAAACGAATGAAAGTAGGTAAGGCTCTAGGACCTGATAACATACCAATCGAAGTATGGAGATGCCTCGGAGATGTGGCTGTAGTTTGGTTAACCAAACTATTCAATAGCATTTTCCGATCAAATAGGATGTCAGATGCGTGGAGGAGAAGCGCTCTAGTACCAATCTTCAAGAATAAAGGAGATGCTCAAAGTTGTACAAATTATAGAGGGATTAAGCTTAGGAGGCATACAATGAAGCTTTGGGAGAGAGTGATAGAGCATCGCTTGAGACGGATGACAAACGTTTCGAAAAACCAATTTGGTTTTATGCCTGGGAGGTCGACCATGGAGGCCATCTTCCTAATAAGGCAATTGATGGAGAGATATCGGGAGCGAAAGAAGGATCTACATATGGTTTTCATTGATTTGGAGAAAGCATACGACAAAGTGCCAAGGAAAGTTATGTGGTGGGCACTAGAAAAGAAGAAAGTCCCCACGAAGTATGTTACCCTCATTCAAGACATGTATGATGGTGCTGTTACTTACATCAGGACATGTGATAGTGTGACTAGTGACTTTCCTATTAAAATAGGACTACATCAGGGATCAACTTTGAGCCCGTATATTTTTGCCTTAGTGATGGATGAGATCACGAAGGATATACAAGGAGAGATTCCTTGGTGTATGCTCTTTGCCGACGATGTGGTGTTAGTCGATGAGAGTAGGACGGGGGTCGATAGAAAATTGGAGTTGTGGAGACAAACTCTAGAGTCCAAAGGGTTTAGGCTTAGTAGAACTAAGACGGAGTATATGGGGTGTGAGTTTAGTGGGATACGACCAGTGGATGGAGATGTCTGTCTAGACGGTCAGGTAGTACCTATGAAGGATACCTTTCGATATTTAGGGTCGATGCTGCAGAGCGATGGTGAAATAGATGAAGATGTTAGTCACATGATAAGAGCGGGGTGGGTGAAATGGCGGCAAGCATCAGGCATCCTATGCGATAAAAAAATCCCGCAGAAGCTAAAAGGCAAGTTTTAAAGGATAGTGATTAGACCTGCGATGTTGTATGACGCAGAATGTTGGGCTACTAAAAGACGACATGTCCAGAAGATGAGTGTAGCTGAGATGCGTATGTTGCGGTGGATCTGCGGTCACACGAGGAAAGATCGGATTAAAAATGATGACATACGGGATATGGTTGGGGTCGCACCGATAGAGGAGAAGCTGACCCAACATCGTTTGAGATGGTTTGGACATATTCAACGCAGACTTCCAGAGGCACCGGTACGTAGCGGAATTCTTAATCATTTCGAGAACACACGGAAGGGGAGAGGGAGACCAAGATTGACATGGGAAGAAGCGGTGAAAAGAGACCTTAAAGAATGGCACGTCTCCAAGGAGTTGGCGATCGATAAGAGCGCTTGGAAGTTAGCAATTCATGTACCGGAGCCATGACGTAGGAACTTAGGGGTAGGAGCGATGCCATAGGTTTGTAGGGCCCTCTATTAGATCATGGTCGAGGTCTACGTTTCTACTATTACTATTATTATTATAGGTATTATTATTAGTATGGCTACTCTTATTTTTAGTATGTTTTTATGTTTTGTTTTGTTCTTGGATGTGTTCTCTTATTGGGTTTCTTTCTAGCCTACCCCAACTTGTTTGGGACAAAAGGCTTAGTTGTTGTTGTTGTTGTTGTTGTAGCTGTTTTTGAACGGTTTAGAACTAATTAGATTAACGATTTTCTAAAATAAAAAAAATACTTTAAAATTTCGAAAAAAATATAAACTTTGGTCTGCATAGAAATTTCAATAAAAAGATAATATTGGACTGTTTGGATCGATCATTTTGAATCAGATTTAAGAGTTTTGAGCGTGACTCACAGACCCTTGGTGAGTCATGACTCACCATAGCAAAACTCTCTCTCTCTCTCTCTCTCTCTCTATATATATATATATATATATAGAGAGAGAGAGAGAGAGAGAGAGAGAGAGAGAGTTTTGCTATGGTGAGTTGCAACTCACCAAAGCGTCCGTGAGTCGCGCTCAAAATTCCGAAATTAAGTTCAAAACGACCGATCCAAACCATCTAATACAATGTTCCTATTGAAATCTCCATGCAGACCAAATTTTATATTTTTTTGAAAGTTTTAAGCATTTTTTTTAAATTTTAGAAAATCGTTAATCTAATTAGTTATGAACCGTTCAAAAACAACAGTTTTTAAAAATCTGAAATAAATACTTAAAAGTTTCGAAAAAATGTAAAATTTGGTCTACATGGAAAATTCAATAGGGAGATCGTATTAGATGGTTTGGATCGGTCGTTTTGAACTTAATTTCGAAATTTTGAGCGCGACTTACGGACGCTTTGGTGAGTTGCAACTCACCATAACAAAACTCTATATATATATTATAGTGCATACTAATGTACTGGTGTTTCAGTACTTACTTTTTCGAATTTTTATATTATTTTAAGTTTTTTTACTATTTTGTTTTTAATTTTAAAAAATCGTTAATCTAAATTTTTTTTAACCGATCAAAAGAAATAGTACTTATAAATCCATAAAATATAACACATTTTTTTTAACTATAGTCTCAATTTTTATTAAAATGGATATCTATTGAGATTTTTCCAGGAGAATACATTTTTCTTTTTAATTATTTGAAATTTGAAGAAGCTTTGGAAGTCATTTTCAAATAAATATTGTGCGTGCAAGTTCAGACAATTTGGATTTCAAATTTTCTAATTTTAATCCTTAAAATATTTTTAATAATTTTCCAAACATTGTATTATTTTTCGTATATATTTCATAAATTTTATTTTTTTTTAAAATATTTTTTATGATCGCATAACCCTAAATACAATTATAACCAAGTTATTATTTTCGAACGAAGATGAGCATATACTTTCTGTTCATTGTCATTGTACACCCGGACAAAACCAGAAATCAAACAAGCCACCCAAGAATTACTTAATTCGAATGATTCATAAATTGCTTATAAAACATCTATTGCCCCACGATCACACACTGGATACTTCGCTTTCGATGATTTCAAGGTTCCATTTGTAAGCGATTTCAAGTTTCTTTTGGTAATCGTCAATTTGTCCAATCATGGCATGACGATTTTTCTCCACCCATGAAATTGCCTTATCTGCATCCACTTCAATTGATTCGACTACTGAAGCTGGCAAACTCGACTTCTTAGCTTCTTTTTTCATATTTAACGCTAAATTTACAAGAGAATTCAATGCATCCGCTCTCCTCTTGTGCTCCTCATCCTCTGCTTTAAAACGATATGCTGCTTCCTTCATTTTCCCAATCTCCTCTGGCGTCAGGCTGCCCTTCTTGCTTGTACTCACGTCTTTGGCTGTGAGATTTAGAATGCCATTGTTATCTACCTCGAAACATAAATTAATTGTTGAATTTTGAATCCATTTTGGTGTGATGCTAGAAAGGTTAAACGCTGTCATGGATTGTGACTCGCACTCTTGTACTTCTATCGAGAAGCTTGACAGCTTATCAGAGCGACCCATAAAGAGATGCTCGTGTTTTGCGGGGATAGTGGTATACTTCGGAATGAGCACATTAATAATTTCTTCATCCGTGGTCTTCAACCCAAATGACGCAGAAGTGATATCTTGGAGCTTTAATCCTTTAAGCTCACGAGAGTTACAGTTGCCACTCAAAATAGCAGCTCGAATTGCAGCACCAGAGGCAACTGCTTCATCAGCATTTATGCTCTTGCATAGTTCCTTCCGGTCGAAGAATTTCTGAAAATTGCAGCCATAAATTTGAAAATTAGCTAGCCCGTAGCAGCCATAATTGCGTGTATTTTTCGCACTACTTTTACCCATCTAAATTCAATGTCATTCATAATAACAAAAGACTAAGGAGACTTGCGTCACATAATAGCAAGTACAAGCTGGCTAAATCATGCAATGTCGTCGCAACTTAACCAACAATGATCACATTATCATAAAAAATTTATTATGTGACGAAAGTCTCCTTAGTCTTTTGTTATTATGATTGATGGGCTGAAGACACAAAATTTAGTACCATATAAAGATGAACTCATTAAATTTAAGGACAATATATGCACAACACAAAGCATATAGCCCAAAGGGAGATTGTTTGACTTTTTTTTTTTTTTGGGTGAAAGTACCATTCCTGATCTAGTTGGCTCTCATTTCAAATGGGTCGTTTCCGGTCAAGTGGACCCAACTAGACTAGAGCCGAAAAAGACAATAATCAAGCATTTATGCACTGATATTGCGTGGTGAATAAGACATTGCATTATATAGTAATTACAAGAATTAAAATGTGGCTGTCGAGACAAATTTTGGGCAAATTTGTGTAATAGATGTGGTCCCTAGCCTATTATGAGACTGATTATTGATAAAAAATATAGCCTAATTTTGATGAATATATAGTTATGGCATTGCCATTGTTTGAACTTTTAAGGCAAATTTTTGGGTTTTTTATTCTTATTTTTGGCTTTCTTCTATGAATGGATTGGTCCTCAGAAAACTAGTAGTCACGAAGTAATGCTACATATATGTTTGTATAGCAGCTCTAAGTCATTTTTCTACCTCTCTCCATCGATTTTAGAGAAAGAACCTTAATTAGGCAAAATGGTTCTAAGAAATACTAGCTCTCTTGGATGACTCGCTCCTAATTTTGGTGCGTGCTAAGGTGTGGCTAAGGTTTAACTAAGGTGTTTAATTTGTTGCTAAGACGATGAAGACTTACTTAAAATCACTCATAACTAGATGGAATTTGATATGCTTCTGCTATTCTCTCTATACCAGTTGATATGCTTGTTACACCTATTGGTTCTCTGAGTTGTTCCTAGTTTACTTAATTAAGTTTCTTTTACGTTAAAGCAAACCCAACAATTATGCGGTTCTATATTTTGGCTATAAGTAGTACGTAGGTCTGTCAAATGGTCACAACAGACATGGAACCCGATGTTTTGTTTGTCGTTCCGTTTCAGTAACCGTAGGCATAATTTTTTTTTACTCATTCCGTTTGGACGGAATGTGATGGAACGACCAAATTTGAACTGTTTTCCATATAAATGTATGCCAAAATTCATTTCGTTAGCTATTCCATTTTGAAATAAAATAAAAAGATGTACCGTTATTCATCCCATTAGAATGGAAATGACACGGAAAACAACTCACGAATGCTCCATTGACAGGCTTAATTAGTAGTGTGGATAACATGATCAACCTTACCTGAAGGAGCAGCTGCACCTTTGGAATTCTTGTCGATCCACCCACCAAAACAACCTTATGTATGTCCTTCCTTTCCATTGCAGCATATTCTAAGCATCTCTTCACACAGTTAATACTTCTTTCGAAGAGTTCATCGTTGAGTTCCTCGAATGTTTTCCTGGTTATAACACTATAAAAATCAATTCCTTCATCTAACGCATTAATTTCCACAGCAGTTTGGCCAAGAGTTGAGAGGACTCTTTTAGCTTTCTCACAAGCTGTTTTAAGCCTTCTGAGAGACTTTGGGTTATTAATAGTGTTTCTATTATTCTCCTCCATGAACTTCTTAACAAAGTGACGCACCATGTTGTTGTCAAAGTCTTCACCACCCAAGTTAGTGTCACCAACAACAGCCCGAACTTTGATAGTTTCCTCATTAATTGTAACAATTGACACGTCAAGGCTTCCAGCACCAAGGTCAAAAAAAAGCAATGTTTGGTCCTTGGTCTGAGCACTAACTTTTTGTGAGTAATAAGCAATTGCAGCAGCAGTTGGTTCGTTGAGAAGTTGCAGTACATCAAGGCCTGCAACTACTCCGGCATCCTTTATTGCGTTCCTCTGTGAATCACTAAAGCAAGCTGGGACACTAATAACAGCTTTTGTTACCTTGGAACTAAGATATGCTTCCGCAATCTCTTTCATCTTCAATAGGACCATTGAAGCAATCTCCTCTGGCACAAAGTTCTGGTCTTTACCTTTGTATTGAACTGAAACCATGCCTCTATTGTTATCGCCACATACAACATTGAATGGCAGAAAACTTTTGCCATTCTGTTCTGACTTAGCTACATAGCGCCTACCAATCAAACGCTTAATATCTGCAAAAAAAAAATTTATCTCATTGTTATTGTATATAGACTAATTTACACTAGACGATAAAAAAATTTTAATCACCAGTAAAATTATTTACTGCATCCCACTAGTAGTATTGCAGTCCGAAATGAATAAAATTTTTATCAAGCTAACTGTGGATAAAAAAATTTGTTTTGCATGCTTTCCCCTAATCCCTTGAAACAATTAATGAAAATTTTCTTTCTTAGTCTCACCTTATGCATGGTATAATAGCACAGGAATATTTAAAGAAAAAAATAAAATACCACAAAGATGTAAAATACAAACTTGGAATGCTGTTTGATGTGTTGACAGTATCACCGATCACTCGGCCAGTATCTCTGAAAGCCACACATGAAAAGGTTGCACGGCTGCCATCCTCATCTTCAATAATTTTTATCCCATTATTTTTCCAAACTGCAACACGCGAGTAGGCTGTGCCAAAATCTATCCCAATAGCATATTCTTTTGGCTCTACGGACTGATTACTAGACTGACCAATGGACATCTCTGACTTTTCTTTCTGTGGGGTTTGGAGCTGGCCAATGGTCATCTGTGGCTTTTCTTCCTGTGGGGTTTGGAGCTGACAAATGGTCATCTCTGACATTTCTTTCTGTGGGGTTTGGTGCTGACAGATGGGCATTTCTGACATTTCTTTCTGTGGGGTTTGGAGCTGACCGATGGTCATCTCTGACTTCTCTTTCTGTGTGTTTTGGAATTTGCGAGACAATAATTTCTCATTTTTATGCATCCACTTTTTGCGAGAATTCTGAATTTCTAAGCAAGTCAGGGTGATGCTCTTCCACTTTGCACTATTATTCGCCTTGGCCTTTACTGTAAGTTTACCGTTTACTTCTATTTCATAGCACACATTGATAACACACCAACTTGGATGAACTGCAGTTACAGAGAGCTCCAATACTCCAAGTAAATTGTTCTCATCGGCCCTTGTTTTCTCACCCTCATAGACCTTGACAAGTAATTTGGGGGAAGAGGTGCTCCAGCGAGAATCAATTTGTGAAGGATGATACTCAGTTACTTTTTTTTGAAAAGTAGCTGTATTTTTTGGAATGCAAACAACATCCATTTCTCCTCCGGACAATTCTATTCCAAAAGAAAAGGATGTAACATCGAGCAAAAACGGAGATTTGTCACAATTCTTATTTAGTACGAATGCTTGATGGGCTGCTCCAAACGTAACAGCTGTTTCAAAGTCTTCTTTCAACTTCGACTTGAAATGCTGTTTAATATAATCATGTAAAATTCGAACTGTTGCTGAGCTGCCAACAAGAATGAACTTATCTATTGCATCCAGCTTGCGACTTCCTAGATATGTCTGAATTGTATCTGTGTCCCATTCATTCATGTTGTCAAAGTCAGGTCTTGCAAAGGATTGCACTTCACGCACTTGTCCTATAAAGGTGATTGAAGAGACATTAGTAGTTCCAGTTCCATGATCAAATATAATCATCTTATAGTACTCTTTCTCAAATGAAGGCAGCAGATTAAAAATGGAATAGGTTTTAGGTCGTTCCTCTTCTTGCATGAGCAAAGCTCTAGCTGCATGAGCACTGATAATTTGCAAGAAATTGAGGTCGGCCAACCTGCCAGCTTCTCTTACTTCTTCACGCTGTTCGTAGTTGAAGTTAACAGGAACAGCTATCACAGCATTTTTTATTGCGGTTTTGAAGTTTGACTCAGCATTCTTTTTAATTTGCTTTAGAATCTTTGAGCAAATTTCAGCCGGGCTTAAAATGCATACCTTGCCTTCAGAGAGTACCTCAACCAGCAGACCATCGTTTTGACTTGGTATAACCTTAAATGGCCATTGCATCACGTCTTTAGTGTTATAAGCATCGGAGTACCGCCTACCAATTAATCGAACGATATCTGTTGCATTAAGACCACAAAGAGAAAAAGTGTTCCAATTAGGACGATTGGTTTCCTATTTTATTTTCTTTTTATATATTAATTTAAATTTAAATTGAAATAAGGTTCCCGGGTATCCATAGGTTTGAAAAAACATCTGTGCAGCTTGAACAAAACTAGCCTAGGGAATATTACCTAAGACTGTATTCAACTATTCATGAAAAATATATTGAATTTTTTGTGTTATGAAGTCAAAGCTAGATTTGGTTAAAATATATGCATATCTAATATTATGAAATATAAACACAAAATAGATATATCGCAGGAGAAGTTGATCAAATAACCAACTTTACTCTCGAAAGTGGAGCTAGAATCTTAAGCTTCCTCCTTGCTGTCCTTCTATGTGCCAGTGTAGTACAACCAGTACTGTTCATGCTTAGCAAAAACAATACATTATTATTCCAAAAGATAATGGAGTTATGTGTGTGCTTAAATTTGATGGTTTCCTCTCCCTCAAATCTTTGGGCGAAGTTTTGCCTTTTATGTTTACAAATGTTAGATGAAGTAGAGAATCAGTTCTTATTTTTGGTCTAGTGAAAAAAAAGAATGCATCTTGAGTGAAAGGTCGTAGGTTCAAAATTTGATTAGAAAGTTTTTTATAAATATTTAATTTAAAAATAAATTGGATGACTTAGATCCAAATTTATCTAAAAAAAAAAAATGTAAGATGAAGTAGGTGCAAATAAAAAATCGGTAAATGAAAGTATAAAGAAAAGGCTGACCGACCAAAGACTGTGTTGGTGGGGTTGAGATGAGCTTGCTTTCTGGCATCTTCTCCGATTAGTTCCCCTGAGCAAGTGAATGCAACACAGGACGGCATGGCACTGTCCGGGATGATTTTGTAATTTTTGCCATCAAAATGGGCAAAGCGCGTACAAGCAGTGCTGAACTCAATTCCGATCACAGGCCCCATTACTCCCTCCACTATTCACAACTTCTCGAGGTAAAGATGACTATTGAAAAAATCTAAGATCTTGATTATATCTTTAGTTAAGTTTTCCTCCCTTATTACTTTTTCTGATGCAGAAATTATATAATAGAAAAAAGAAACCATGTGGGCCAGTAGGATAATGCAGGCCACTCAGGATAGGAAGGCTGAATCTCTCCAAGTCAACTAAAAACTACACGTTAAACGGAAAATAATTAATTCACTAGCAATTACTAAAAGAATGTTAAATATATTTTAAATCCATCACATAATGAGAAAACTAGACTCAATTAATTTGATCATTCTAACATTATAATGGAAAATTTTTTCTGCACCCCTCAAAACTGAGGAAATACTGAATTTGCCCTCCGAAAGTTCAAACTTCTTATTTTGTCCTACTAAATTTCGGACGCCTTCTGTATTTGCCCCTCTACCATATTTTTTAATATAAATAAAATTAAAATAATAAAACTGAAAAATTCTGACTCTTTTACCCTCGTTCCAATCCAAACAGAATCGATTAAACAACTTGACTGAACCCAGTGCCGTTTTTCTCTCTCGAACCCTTCTTTCACCTCTGGATCCAGACCTATCTCCTCCTCTCGCACACAGATAGAACCCTAGCACCTCCGTCCACCTACAGAACATCCTCTGAAGCACCTCCGTCCACCTCCTCTACTAAACCCTAGATCGAAGGATTTCTCTTCTCCCCACACGATCTTCTCCTCTCTCCCGCACAAATGGATAAAATCGCTGCCATGAGAGCTTGAGCTTGAGCAATGTTCTGCACGAAGCTTCTCTCGCTCGCATGAACCAGGTTTGTCTGGAAATTTCTTTCTTTTCACCTCATTTGTTTTGTCAATGGGTTATCATTTCTCTCGCACAAATGCACTGAGCTTCTTTTGTTTTGTCTGGAAAGCCATTGGGTTGCATTTGTAAATTTCTATCAATTTCTGTCCATTGTACTAAAGTTCCTGAAAGCCATATTTGTTTTGGATAGAACTTGTCATAAGGAAAACACTGACATGAGAACGTGGCATTAATTTTGTCAATATAAGCCTTGAAAAAATTTCACTACAGGAAACTGCTTCAAGTGCATCAAATCGTTCTGATGCTATCGAGGTCAGTTGCATCCGTTTGTCGATGCCACAGACCTGTGGCATCAGTTTTTTTCTGGTGCAACTGCCATAGATGCTACTGATTCAATAGCATCAGTATTTCGATAGCATGGGCATTAATCCGATGCAACTGAAATTATCAGTGGCATCAATATGCCTCATGCATGTGCTTATTGTTTTGCATCCGTAAAATGCATGCAATTGGTTTTGTTAGCATCCGTTAAGTGGGTGGCAAAATCAAAAGATCGGATGCTACTATTTTTGTTAGCATCAACTTACTGGATGCCAAGGTCCATTCTTTGCATCCATTAGGCAGATATAA
The DNA here is from genome assembly GCA_028095005.1 of Rhynchospora pubera. Lineage (NCBI taxonomy): Eukaryota > Viridiplantae > Streptophyta > Magnoliopsida > Poales > Cyperaceae > Rhynchospora > Rhynchospora pubera. The sequence goes on from CM051461.1 coordinate 185,334,786, forward strand.
TTGATTCCGCTAGCATCAACCAAGTGGATGACAATATATGTTCTTTGCATCAAAAAAAAGAATGCTACCATTTTTATTAGCAAGAACTAAAATGGATGCCAAGATCCATTCTTTGCATCCACAAAGCAAATGTTATTCTTTCGATTAGCACCGGTATGCTGATGCACTTGAATAATTTGGGAACTTAATACTTTTCTTTTAGCATCACAAATTAAATAATATAAAATGCTTTCAAGCACAAAAAATAATATAAAATCATTAAAATTAAAACTTTCAAGCATTCATTATCCATAATACTTCAAATTAACCAAATTACATTGATACCATACATAATACTTCAAATTAACCAAACTACATTGATACCATATAAAATACTTCTAAATAACCCGAATGCCAAAATAAAAATATAATAGTACTATCCATAATACACATACCAAAACATTACGTACCAAACAAAATTTCCAAATTCTATTATCTACCCAAATTCAATCTACTAAATCCATCTTTCTTCTTATCACTACCATCAGTCTCGAATAAGCTTGTGTACCTTCTTCTCTGTTTCAAAAGATGGAATATAATCAACATCATCATCATCAATAACAACTCTAATCTGAGGTTGACTATAAAAAAATATCAAACGCTCCTTCAATGTGCCCGTCACTAGCTTTCAATGCACCAGCACAACATTCTCACTACATTGCAAGCCAACCAAATTGAACTTCCGATTATTTGTTGTGACATAATATTGAAACTTTACATTTATGTCCTCGCTTAGAATTAACATAAATTATAAAATTTTAGGTACAGGATGAACATAACTTCATAAAGTTTTTAAAGGAGGGAATGGAAGCTAACCTGGAACCTGTAATGGCCATGAACTATTGAACCTTGTCTTTCTGACCTCTTCCTAGTTTGCTCTGAAGTAAAATTCAACAAAACAACAATATTCAACAAAACAACAATATGATTCGATTAACTAAATCAGAGTGAGAGTGTGAAAATGGATCTCGAAGAGCTAGCCTCGTCTCTATCAAAAATGCTAGCAACTTTGTTATCAATTGGAGTTCCTGGTAGACTTATTTTTGCAATTAGAATTTCCAAATCTTAAACACCCAAACTTTAATTTAATCAAATCCCAATAGCTACATTAAACATCATGATAGCAATTTTCATGACAAAAATAAATAGGCGGTTTTTTATCGGCTTCAATACATTTATGCATAAAAATCTTCTTCCTTTCATAATAAATTCTTTTATTAACATATACGTTCTATCATCTAATGATTCTCTCTAGTACAAATCAATTAATGAGGGAAAAGATAACACTGTCAGAATTTTGCGGCTTAAACCTGAAATTTTTCTAATTTACAATCTAAAAATTAGTCAATCTATTAACAATAACGATTATGTGCAACATTAATCGTTCTATGCCCTTGGTTAGTCTAATAACTGAACCAGTAAAAAAATGCAATGACTAAACTGGTAAAATGAATTAACTAAAAATCTGTTTCAATTACCGAAGAAAAATCAGTTTCAGACACTTATATTGCATTTAATTTACAGAAAAATCGGTGATGATTTTCTACTTCCGTCTATCATAACTTTTCTTTCTGTTTGAACAAAGACTATTACTGAATAACAGAAATAAAGCATCGCTCCTTGAACAAAGACTATTATTCCGTGATGAGTGTGCAATCTATTTTACCTGAGCCCTGAAGCCTCGTCGACTCTTCGTCGTCCGCCACTAGTCCCCCGGCTGCGGCTGCTTCCCCTCTTTTCCTCCCGCCAAAGAGAGAGTCCATCTCCGCACAACGCCGCTATCCCCGACTCCCTTCATTCTTCTACCATTCGCGTACCTCTATAAGGGTGACATGATTGTGAGATAGATTAGGAATATGAGAGAAGGAATTTTCTCTGACGGCGGGGAGGGACTAGAGAACAGAAAACCCTAGAGGGACGAGAGGGAAAATGAAAATAAATGAGAAGGAAATGGATTTTGCATATGATATATGGAGAGCAGGCGCACTAGATTGAAATGAATTTAGAGCCAAAATTCTACAAAGTGGTAATTCTACTGATTGCAATTGTCAGGCCACACTTATATCTTATAATTTTACACAATTACAATTTTAGAGAAAGTATGTGCAAAATATTTGGGTGTAATTGTTGGCGCCTATAAATGACTTGTATAATTGCTTGATGGTATTTCAAATACAATTAATTAATTAATTAATAGCTTAGTGTATTTTTTGGGAGTAAATAATTTAATACATTGATATGCAAAAACTATATTTTTCTTATATTTTCATTTTTGAGAAAAAATTTAGTTTATTAGTTTATAAATTGAGAAATGCTAAAATCCAATAAATAGGATGCATGTGGTCCGTCTATGATATTTCATTCTTATGTTCAAATTTCAAATGGCCGATTCAAATTATTAGATTGAATTTTCATATTGAAAGCTTATATGAAATCAAATTTTACTCGTAGAACTTGTATAGAACTTCCAATAATAACGGTTATTAAAAATTTAACACTAAATATGAATTTTTTCTGGATTCAAAGTTGGGTTGGAATTATTAAAAGAAACAAATGGTTACAATTGTGAAAATATCTTTCTTATGGCACAAAATTGATTTTTTTAGTTAATGTAATGAAATAAACGTGCAATAGTAGAACTTATTTGATAATTTTAAAAAGATACAACATTAATGTTAAAATTGTTCAAGTACTTTCTTTTAGCATAAAAAATATTAATCTGATGAGTTTGTCTCTGTTAATTTATCACATAAAAAAATGAAGAAGGTTCGGTCACACAACTTTAGAGTGCCACCAAATGTCACAACTTTATTTTTATCAATAATTAATATTTTTTTTGAATTTAAATGTTGAATCTAAATCATTGATCTTGTACAACTTAACGAGCAATGTGCTTTCATATAAGTTTTATTAAATTTGGACTTGATTTGATTTTTGATCAAGAGGTTAAAAAATCAACAAATCTTGTTAACTATGACAGATTAATTCTAATACATTAATGATTTGACCTCTTGATCAAATATCAAATCAAATTTAAATTTTATAAAAACTTATATAGAAACACAACACTTGTTAAATTTTACAAGATAAACGGTTTAGATTCAATATTTAAATTTTAAAAATTTTAATTATTGATGAAAAGTAAAGTTGTAGAATTTGATGGCACTGGAACCTTTCCCTCTCTCTATATATCTATATATATTTGTGTGTCCAACGATATGTGGATTAGACAAACCATCGACTTTAGTTTGGGTTTGAGTTCCCCAAAATGTTACAACATGATCATGTTGGCATAACATGACACATGTAAGCATGTTGGTACGACACAACATGACACATGTAAGCATGTTGGTACGACACAACATGATATACATAAGAAAATAATACGATACGAATGTTTTGACATGTCGTATTGAAGTCGTGTCTTATTTGAAACTTTCAAATATTGACAAGATACGCAACACGGGTTAACATGATTGAAATTAATATTATATATTTTTTATATTATTTCAAATTTATTAAACTAAAATTAATTTATATTATAAATTTAATGATCTCAATTCATAATCTTTATTTTTTTACTCATTAAGTTTTATTATAATATATCACGTTGAATACATTTGTAAATTTTTTTTCTCTTTTTTGAAGATTAAAATTTTTTAAGCAGTAACTCAATATCAAAGAACAAGAATAATGTTGACTCTATTAATTCTATGAGGAAGGTTTTGACAATATTCGATCCATATCTGTATTCGACACAAAAAATATGGATATTATCTATATCCGACAGATATTCAATCCGTCTATATGTATCTTTACAGAGAAGATTTTTTTATCAAACAATACTTATCTTTTATCAGATAGATTGAATTACGATAATATTTTGATTGGACTAGTAATGTGAAATTAATTTTTTTCTATGATCATGATGATTACATATGATAAAAATATTAAAATTAATCCATTCTCTTATTCGTTTTAATATACAAAATATATTTGTATTTGTATTTGTAGCTGACAATATCCTTTAATATCCTATCGTATATGTATTCAATCATATTCGTATTTGACAAAAAATTTGGATATTATGGTTAACAATATTAAAATCATACGTTCGAGTAAAGGTATTAATTAATGTCATTATACATAAAAAAAATAATATCATTGTACTTACCAAATTTTTGAGGTAAAATGAAAATTTAGACAGAAACCAAAAAAGAAAAGTAGAATTTGGAGGGAAAACTAATGACGAAAGTAAAATTTGGAGGGAAAAAAAGGAGGGAAGTGAGATTGGGAGGAACGAAGGCGGGAAATAAGATTTGGAAAATTTAAGAGAGAGTAATTTTGCCTGCTCGGTGCGGCTCGATTCCATTTTCTATTTTCTCAATTAACTATTTTGCTTCTACTCCCTCTCTCTCTCCCCCCCCCCTCCCCCTCTTTCTCTCATAAGTCGTTTGCTTGATTTCTCTCTCTTTCTGGCATGGCGACAACTGGGCATAGCAACAACGACGTCAACACCAAGCTTGTGAGTTCTTCTCTACGTCAAAATTCACTCTTTTTTAATATTCAAATTTTTTTTTTTGCTTTGTTCCAAGTACCTGTCAAATCGGGGATTTGTTTGCATATATCAGCAAATTTCCTTGATTGCACAATTTTTTGTCTGGACGGGAATCAATTTGATTTTGATTACATCTTTCTAATCGAGGATTTGTTACTTTCATAGTGTAATCAAGTAATGATTTTGATTACATCTTTCTAATCGGGAATTTGTTACTTTCATAGTATAATCAAGTAATAAATTCCTGATATCAGTAATAAATTATCAGAAAAACAACGAATTTCAGAATCCAAATGTTTTTTCCCCGATATTAGAACAAATTTGAACCATGTACACGTTCAAACATTTGGATCCAAATTGTATATTATTCGAACCATGTACATTCCTCTATGGTTCAAATGGCTTCTGACTTCATCACCAACTAATCATTCTGTATTGTCACAAAATCTGCAAGGGCAACGAATCATGTACATGTTAGTAATTTACATATTGTAAAAAAAATAATGATGAGACGAGATTACACGCAAGCTCAGTTGGTCGATTTGGGGGGAGGAGAAACATGAAAACCAAAGGATTAGTGGATTATAAGATCTGATTTTGTATAGAGGCGAAACAGGAAAACCAAAGTAAAAGGGATTTGAGGAGAGGAGTTAGTTTTACGGGACAAATGTAAAAAAAAAAAATAGAGGAACATCAGGTGCCGACAAAGAGGGCCCATTAGGCAGGAAATTGCAATATATGAATTAAAAGGTAACATAAGAAAAGTACATATTAGAGGAAATTGCATCGACTTAAAATAATATAAATTAGGGGAGCATGTGGTAATTATTAAAATGAGGTTCTATGTTCAAATTAAATAGAAAATAATATATATATGTATATGTATATGCATGTTAGCATCAATTGTTTGCATGCAACTAAAAATCAATTGCATCGACAAAACCCATTCAATAGCGAAAAATAAATTGGCACCGGTTAAATTGATGCAATTGCTTTTGGTAGCATCCGCAAAATTGATGCACGTGACATAAAATTATTTTCCGAGTAAGCATCCAAAATGTATTGATGCCTTTGATAAAAGTCCCATGCTATTATTGAAGTTTTGATGCTATTGCTACACTTTCCTGTAGTGTTTACTGCTATTTAACATATAAGCTTAATTTTGTTTCTGTCCATTGTACCAAAGATTACTTCTAATTTAACATATAAGCCTTGAAAAAAAAATGGATCTTGTAAATGTGGCAAAATAATCAGCATACCCAGAAAAAAATAGTCTTCGAACGGCATAACATTCATTTGAATTGGTGAAAAGGCTACAGGCATAACAGATCCATTTTAATGCATCATGGATCAGCAAATAATTTTATTTTTGCATTTTTTCTATCTAAACAAATAGTTTTGTTTACTTTTCAGGTCTTCAATGTGGTTAATCTCTAATGGACAGAACAACCAACTGGAGTGGTACAAACTAGGTGCAATATGGCCAGATGCTGTTTGTACTTGAGATAGAAGCAATATGGCCAGATTTAGAGATTATTATTAGTTATTAGAATTATTTATTTGATATTTTCAGAGATGCTGTTATTTTGATGGTGATATTTTGTGTATAGTTGCTAGCTATCATGTCACTGCTATTTTGCGCAGAGAAGCTATTATGTAACTGCTATTTTGTGCTGGTTGTACATGGTACCATGTTACTGTGTTGGTACTAGGTTACTGCTTTTGAAATTATTTAGTATGAATGCTTTTTATGTTCTATTTTTTTTGTTTCAAGATGTTAATTGTGTAACTTAGTTACTCACATGGTGCTTGTGCATGGTACCATGTTATTCACTGTTTTGGTACCATGTTGTCATGGTGCTTGCTTTGGTATTTTAGCTAGCGTAAGACCAATTGAACAAGGTCTATCTCATAAGACCAATTACTACCAAGACAAATGCAACAGTACTTGCTCTCTCATAAGAACAAGGAGGTCTCTCTCATAATACCAATTGACGCATCAATATATACTGGCTCGTGGTGCTCTCTCAATACTAAATTCAGATCTTATTTCCTTCAATTGAGGGATGCATAAAAGTGTCGGTTCAGCTTGGCCAACTATCTATATAATAGTCATGGGCAGGTCCAATATTGATCATTCAAATCAAAACCGAATTATCTCGAAGGACCCATTTCTCCTTGATTAAAGGAGACTGAGTATACAATAATAAAATATATATTGTATACGATATCATGCATTCATCATTAATTCAAACAAATAGATATGCAAACGTTACTTATTACATGAATACTGTCAGACCATGAATATAAGAGCTTACAAAGGCTGCCACGTCAGGGAAGGACTCCAACATCCAACCCAACCAGTGTCATTTTATCATACAAGAATACCAACAATTATCATAATTCATTCAATTCGTAACCATTTGAACTTGAAGCCAAATGATAAGATTACCAACAATTATCATAATGGTTCCGTTTGGATTGCTTAGGAATAAGAGGAATAGTCTATTCCTAGGCGGAAAGTATTGGGAAGTGTGTAACTTTATGAAGAGTTTGGATTATTTATAATAAATTTACGTCTAGAAAGAAGCTATTCCGCCTATTCCCATACGATCCAAACGGGGCCAATAATATTAACTAAAGCCAAATGATACAACTCAAATATGAATGCAATTATCAGTTCAAAGTATGCAATACGTAAATAATTTCTAACATATAGTTAAGTTGTGAGATCCACACCCGAAAATCAAGCTAGCAAATAATCTACAGATCCTTACGTAGTACCTGACTCTCACAAGCGGCTTCCTGACCAATCGGCACATTAATTCGATATTTAATCGACATGTTTGTGATCTTTTCCATATATTTTCCAAGTATAGTTTGAAAGTGCTATTATTGCTTAACAAAAGAAAATGCAATTATTAACGGATGGCTGATATTTTGTGGCGCTTAAGGGTTACGAATGAGCCCGATCGAGTGAAGAAAAGAAAATAAATAAATAAATAAATAAAAATCAACTCTTGATCTTGTGATAAAGAACATAAATAAACAAAAAAACTAAATATGGTTGACCTTTGACAAATCAAATCCTTTTTAACTCTTAATATCGGATGCGGACGCAAAGACAGGCAGCGGAGAGTTTCCTTTTTTTACTGCGCCACATTGAACACGTTATCTCCAAGGTAACTTTAAGATAACTCTTTGCTATAGATAGTTAGATATACTCTCACGTTCTAGGATAACTCTGTACTACGTACCAATTATTTGTGCAATAGTTAGTTATCGTAACAAAAATATTTCTCAGAAAAAAAACGGACAAGAAAAGATACAATGATAATCTCAGTCCAATAGCAATAAAAGTGCAAATCGTCAAATCGTACTTGTTTTCCACAGAAAAAGGAAAACGAAAGAAAGTCACAATTCTAATCTTGATAACTCTCCTAAGAAACTTTTTCAATAATTGGTTCACAAATGGCTCTTAATTCTTTCAGCTTGGCCTCAGAATCAGCAGGGTTTGGGAAAAGATTATCCCCAACCCAATTGATTACTTGCATAATTGCATCTTCTATCGCCCCTTTATCTGCAGATGTTAATTTGGGAACAGATTCGCTGCTCAAGATAGTATTTCTCATTGTATACGCATATTTTTCTAGTGCATTGCGTGCATCAACCTTCTTCTTGTACTCCATATCCTCAATCCTAAATTTCTCTGCTTCCTTAATCATATTATCTATTTGTTCATTGCTTAGCCGACCTTCATCATTGGTAACAGTAATCTTACTTTGGTTGCCTGTTCCTGTATCTTGCACTGTCACATTTAAAATTCCATCTGCGTCGAGCTCAAAGCAAACATTAATATTTGGTTCCATTTTTGGAGCTGGGGGAATTCCGGAGAGCTTAAATTTGCCTAGAAGGTTGTTGTTTTCTGTTCTAGTTCTCTCCCCCTCGAAGACTTTCACAAGCACACTAGATTGGTTGTCCGAACTTGTAGAAAATAACCTATTTCTTTTTGTGGGCAGTTTTGTATTTCTTGGTATTAAGGTAGTCATGACTCCTCCTCGTGTTTCTAAACCTAGAGACAAAGGGGTAACATCGACAATAACCTGATTTAGCATTTCATCATTCCCATGACCACTTAATATTGCAGCTTGTATTGCTGCCCCATATGCCACGGCTTCATCAGGATTGATGCCTTTGGAAAGCTCCTTTCCATCAAAGAGGTCTTTTAGCAGTTTCTGAACCATCGGTATTCTTGTAGAACCACCGACAAGCACCACTATGTCTATGGTACTCTTGTTCATTTGGGCATCCTCCAGGCACTTGGTCACAAGTACCATGCACTTTTTAAATAGATCCATATTGAGATCCTCAAAGAGAGCCTGACTAATGTCTGAAGAGAAATCAATGTTATCATAGAGGCAATCTACACTCACGGTTGTTAAAGCGACTCGGGAAAGAGTTCTTTTTGCACGCTCACATGCAGATCGCAACCTCCTAATTGCTTTTGGATTGTCACTGATGGTCTTGCCATCCTTCCTTTTGATCTCATGAAGGAAGTGATGCAACATACGGTTGTCAAAGTCCTCGCCGCCAAGGTGAGTGTCTCCGGCAGTTGCCTTGACCTCGAAAACCCCTTCCTTGACATTTAGCACAGAGACATCGAAGGTGCCTCCTCCAAGGTCAAAAACAAGAACATTCTTCTCTCCAGGTACATTGGTCAATTTATCAAAACCATAAGCCACAGCAGCAGCAGTAGGTTCATCCATGATGCGTATGACATTTAAGCCTGCAATTATACCAGCATCTTTCGTGGCCCGTCTTTGGGAGTCATTAAAATAGGCAGGGACAGTGATCACCGCCTTCTCGACACTGCATTCGAGGTAGTTTGTAGCAATCTCCTTCATCTGTTCTAGGATCATTGCAGATAATTGTTCTGGTATGAACTGTTTCTCCTCCCCTTTGTGCTTAATCACAATACTTGGTTTATCGCCGGGGCCTTGAATGACTTTAAAAGGCCACAACTCTCTATCCCTCTGGACAACTTGGTCTGAGAAACGCCTACCAATTAAGCGTTTGATATCTGTCTCAAGCAATATATAATATGTATAATTAGTTCCAAATAGAAATGAATAGCAGTGATCATGTCAATATTTAGGCTTTAATGCAGAGAAAAAAAAATCCCTTCAGCATTTAAAAAAAAAAGAAATAATTCACTCCAATTACTCGTGAACATTGAGTATATCTTTCTTCTTCATCAATAAAAGTAATTACCAACTTTGATTTCTGTTGAAGTCAGCACAAACTCAATAAAAGGAAATTATTCATTCGAAACAAATCTAATAAAATGGAGAAAATTTGCTTTCTTTGTTAGCTGCTTGCAGACATTGATTGTTAGTTTGTAAATATTTAATTTAGGAAAGATAAGGGTTTTGAGCCTTTTGACCCTCGTTTTTTTTTTAAAAAAAAAAACAAACGGAGCATATGTTAGAAGGAAGGCTCGAGGTCCATTTGTAAGTTACAGAGACCTTTTTGTATAATGGAGAATTATCTCGAAACATTTAGTAAGTTATAGAACAATGCAGCGCCAATCTATCAGAACATGAGAGAATGGGAAACTGACCAAAGATGGTGTTGGTGGGATTGATGTCGATCTGGTTTCTTGCACCTTCACCTATCAGCCTCTCGTCAGCTATGAATGCAACACATGATGGGGTTGTACGGTGGCCCTGTTCATTTGCAATGATCTCCACACGGCCACGATACCAGATACCAACACATGAGTATGTCGTGCCAAGATCAATGCCAATTGCTGGTGCCTCCTTATTTGCAGCCATTGTTCCAACTTCCAAAGTTACAAGTTAAACCCAAAGGCCTGAGAAAGAAGAAGACGAGATAAAGGGATGATGCTAATTCTTAGTTTTGGTACTTTTCTAAAAGACTTAAAGAAAGGACAATTTAACAAAAAAAAGAGAACCAGCTCTTGATTTAGTGGCAAAGAGCAATGCACTTTGGCTCCTTGAGTGAAAGGTCGCATGTTCGAAACCCGGCTGGAGGGTCTTTCATAAACATTTAATTAATTTAAAAATAAGTTGGGTGGCTTAGACCTCCAATTTATCTTAAAAAAAAAAAAAAAAGCAATGTTCGTCAACTGTGTTGTTTCGTTCATTATTCTATACATTTTCGATCTTATTATCTTAATGGTTCATTGATTAATAAACTGGCAATGTTTCAGTCATTTGGACCAAGCCCTTCTTATTAATCCCTCTCAAAATAATTTACGTACTTTTTGTTGAGAAAGTTTCAAGCACATTTCAGATAAGCTTAGAATCAGTTTGAAAATCCTTAGAAAATTACCACTTTTATTGTATAATTCATGTTTAGAAAATTGAACGATTCAATTTTTTAATTCCTACATAATTTTGGGATTATTTTATACCCGATCGAAGCTGCTAAACGAGAATTGCATCAGGGTTTATTTTCTCCAAAGTTGCGTGAAATATCATCAATTTGGATTGAAGAAATTAAGCCCTATTTGTCACATGAAATAATTTTGAGAATTAAGAAGGGCTATAAGGCACCTTAAGTTTTAGCTTAGTTTATACGCCTCATCTATAAAGAACAAGAAGCTAAAAAAATTGATGTCAGATATCTAGGACATCTTAATTTCCCTTTTTTGTTTTTCAATCTTTCCATAAGAAGTATATATTAAAGATGGCAATATGACGGAGAGGATGAAGATGATGGGAATGGTGTGGGGTATTTTTATCAATATGAAAAATTAGATATCCAGAGAGATCATTTATACAATAAAAGTGATAATTTTCTAAGTTAATTTGATTTAGGGTGGCAAATTTCAAAAGCTCAATTTTGGAGTGGCAAATTTCTAATTTTCTAACTTTAGAATGGTATAAAACTAATTTTTCCTTTTCAGAATCATGGTTAAAAAAAAAACTCCATGTAATCTCATCGACTTTTAATTAATAGATGCAGCATCAGATATTACTTGCATTTTATATATTTCCTAGCTGTACTTAACTCATCAAAGAAAATTAATCTGTATTTCTGGCTTTGAGAGTTTAATTCTAGAATAGTTTACAAACCTTTTATGTAATTCTCATTGACTTTTAATTAATCTCTGCACAGTATATATGTTATTTTTGCATTTTATTTCCCAGCTGTACACAACTCATGAAAGAAAATTAATCCGCATTTCCAACTTTGAGAGTTTCAAGAGTAGTTAAAAAAACTACATGTCATTGTTAAAATTTTTATGTGGTCTATATTGTTAATTATGAACCAAGTTCATTTAAGTTAAATTACTAAAGGGTGCATCATTATTTTGATGGAAAATTCTGATGTCCACATTCAATGTATTGATCCCAAGGGTTGCCTTAGAAATATATTATTAATACTCACTCTCTATTATGTGAAAGTGTTGGTTCATTTTCTGCCACATAAATATAAAAGAGAAAGAGAAATGAGTAGAAAAAACGCCTATAAAGAATCCCATCATAATGTCTAAGGAAAACCGTTGAAGATCAGTACTTACGCTTCCGCCTAATGACTAACGATTTCTGCTCTTCAATTTGTAAGTTTTATACTCATAATTTTGTTATTTTATATGATTTACGGATCCTGAAAATTGTGTTATTATTTGTAAACACGTTAATTAATGATTACGTCTATCATTTGGTATCAGAGCGGTTCGTAAATTCATATAAGATATAGTATGATTAATTTTTGTATTTGATTTATTAGAGTTTTTTTTTTACTTTTCGTTTTTACTATGTGTGCAATTTGGAGATGAGTAAGAAATCTATCTTTATTTTTTAGAATTATGGTTCATCTCTTCAAGGATGTACACCAAACGAATACTCTTAATGATTAAATACAAAATTGTTGTGTAATTTAATTATCCAAATTTAATTAGATCCTTTGGACAAATGTCTCTATGTCGTTACTGTCCATAATTTGATCCACAAAAGTTTTTCCAACTTTTGTACGTGTTTACTTGTTTTCATTAATTTCCTGATATTAGCATCCCTCTAAAGCCATCCAATTTTATTTTATTTCGTTAAACAAAATTGAAAGGTTGTTATTCTTAACCAATTGCGTGCATGGCTTTTCATTTAATGAAGGTTTCATATATAATGGATTTTGTTTCCATTTGTTAAATGATATATTTTTTATTAAATGCTAATTTCGCATAGGATGATTTGCTGAATTCAAGACAATATTGATACGCATTAATTACTTGTTGTAATGGGTCCCACTGAAGTTAGGCATCAATTCTTTATGATCGGAATTGCTTTCTTAAACTTAATAAAGACAACCTACGGATATGTTGTTATTCTGTTATAAATAACAACATCTTCTTATTCTATATAGTCTTTATTTTGGATGGGTAGATATAAATTTTCAGCATAATTTGGATGAAGATTTTTAATTAGAATTGTTGAATTATAGTCATCATCAATTCGATAAAATTTTCATGCGTTTCGTTTTGTAAACTTTAATTAATCATTCTAATCCCATCAAGTGGTATACTAAATGATTAAGCAACCGTCAGTTAATGATCAATAGTGAAATCTATTTCACTTTTACTTAGTTTCACTGGTTGATAAGTTATGCATTTATGTATAGGATTAAGAAATTGTGCATTTACGAAATTATGCACTTATGTTTATAGATTAATTTGGATATTAATTATTAGTCCATATTTTGTATCGATTCAATATCTATTAAAATTTGTGGTGTCGTATGTACTTTTGTATACAAACGGCCCAACGGAAGTTTGTTATAAATTTTGCATATGAATAATTAACCATATTATATTACTTTTAATAATTTGGTCATTATCAATTTTACCAACTTTAATTGTAATTATCATTTTATTAAAAAGGAAGTGTGTGATATTTTTGTTTATATATATCACAATAAAGTTTTACATTTAATAAATTATGATTGTCAATTTAAATAAATTAAATTGTCATTTCAATTTATTAAGTGGAATTTTATTTATGTTTCAATTTGTTTCTGCCCAACGGTGATACAAATTGATTTCATGGAACAACTATTTTGTCAAAACTAAAATTTTAAAATATTAATTTTAGTTTAATTAAGTATTATTCCTCATAGTTGTTTATTTTTATTATGTTATTTGTGATATTTTAGTTTATGTATCACTATAATATTTATATTTAATAAACATTAAGAATGTCAATTTGAACAACTTTAATTGACATTATAGTTTATTAAATAAAATTATCTCATTATCTTCAATTTATTTTCTGCCCAACGGTGATATAAATTAAAAATGTGAAGAACTTTATGTTAAAACTGAAATATTATTTGGCGTTTTTATTATTCATTTCAGTTTAATTTTATTATGCTATGTGAATATGAGTTGACTATTAACCACTTTATTTTTCCTGAATATAACAACATTGAATAAAACTAATTATTCCAACTTGAAAAGAACCAATTGAGATTTGTCTTGGTATTTTGAAATTAAACCAGACATTATGAAAAGATTCTGCTGCAATTATCAATAAAGGCAGCGATGATGAAATACTAATTTTTCTAAATTATATCTCAATTTGATGAGGTCAAGTTTGGATTTAAAGAAAATATTATAAATCAATGTATATATCTCAGGGTTAGTGGGAGTAATTTATCATTCTCATTTTGTACGTGGATGATATTTTATTAGTCAATAAGAAATTCACATTAGGTTATTTATTTGTGCTTGTATATATAATGATTAATTTTATGGAAGAGTGCTGAGCAGTTTATAATGTCATCTTCCACTATGCAAGCAGAATTTTTGTGGCATTTTGTAAGGTCACTTATCTTATTTTTAATAACGCGACTGCTATTTTGTCTTTTAATAACAACATATGAAGTAACATGTCTAATGGATTGACATTAAATATCTTGTTGTTAAATGAAATGTCAAAGATATGACAATACAAATACAACATATTAATTGAGAATTATGTTAACTAATTCTCTCAATAAAGTATAACCACTCATTTTTGCCGGCACGGGTCTGGTTGCTAATTATGATCTTGTTGTATTGAATTATGTATTAAGTTATGATGTGAAGCTTCAAATTATAACTTTGACTTTGAATTATGAAATTTGCTTATTTCTTATGTTGCGCATTATGTTTAATTTAAGCAAATTTACTTAAGTGGATCGAATGAATTATATTAATCATTTGTTGGAAAGAATACCAATGCTATAATTAATGGGGGTCAAATAGCATTAATAGTTATTTTGATTGTATTAGTTTAGTTTGGTATTTCTAACTAAACAAGGTTTAAGATTATGTTGGCCAACTTTGAATTTGTGTTTCATTATGATAATTCAATATAGACCAAGTGGGAGAATGTTAAAATTTTTATGTGGTCTATATTGTTAATTATGAACCAAGTTCATTTAAGTTAAATTACTAAAGGGTGCATCATTATTTTGATGGAAAATTCTGATGTCCACATTCAATGTATTGATCCCAAGGGTTGCCTTAGAAATATATTATTAATACTCACTCTCTATTATGTGAAAGTGTTGGTTCATTTTCTGCCACATAAATATAAAAGAGAAAGAGAAATGAGTAGAAAAAACGCCTATAAAGAATCCCATCATAATGTCTAAGGAAAACCGTTGAAGATCAGTACTTACGCTTCCGCCTAATGACTAACGATTTCTGCTCTTCAATTTGTAAGTTTTATACTCATAATTTTGTTATTTTATATGATTTACGGATCCTGAAAATTGTGTTATTATTTGTAAACACGTTAATTAATGATTAATTTTTATGTGGTCTATATTGTTAATTATGAACCAAGTTCATTTAAGTTAAATTACTAAAGGGTGCATCATTATTTTGATGGAAAATTCTGATGTCCACATTCAATGTATTGATCCCAAGGGTTGCCTTAGAAATATATTATTAATACTCACTCTCTATTATGTGAAAGTGTTGGTTCATTTTCTGCCACATAAATATAAAAGAGAAAGAGAAATGAGTAGAAAAAACGCCTATAAAGAATCCCATCATAATGTCTAAGGAAAACCGTTGAAGATCAGTACTTACGCTTCCGCCTAATGACTAACGATTTCTGCTCTTCAATTTGTAAGTTTTATACTCATAATTTTGTTATTTTATATGATTTACGGATCCTGAAAATTGTGTTATTATTTGTAAACACGTTAATTAATGATTACGTCTATCAGTCATTTTTATTGACTTTTAAATATTTCTTGCATTTTATATATGTTTTTGGCTGTACACAACTTATCAAAGAAAATTAATCTGCATTTCTGACTTTGAGCTAGCGTTTCTGGAGTAGTTTAAGAACTCCATGTAATTCTCATCGAATTTTAATTAAGGTCTCAGTATCTGTTATTTCTTGCATTTTATTTCCTCGCTGTACACGCAACTCATTAAAGAAAATTAATTTCAACTTTGAGCGTTTCTTGAGTAGTTTTAAAACTCCATGTAAAGCTTCTGGCTTGAATAAATTTGTTTCCATCACAACATATGTTTGTGTCAAACGACCAAAGAAAAACTTGATCTGTTGATTTCAGACTGCTCATCTTATTATCAATAACTTATCACAGTAATGGCACAGAAAAAGCGTCCAGTAATTGGAATTGACCTTGGCACGACTAACTCGTGCGTCGGTGTGTGGCAGAAAGGGCAGGTGGAGATCATTGCAAATGACCAGGGCAACTTCACCACTCCATCCTGCGTCGCCTTCACCGACACAGAAAGGCTTATAGGTGATGCAGCCAAAAACCAAATGAACAGGAACTCTGCCAACACCATCTTCTGTGAGTTCTTTGTTATTGGATTTTTTTCCCTTTTTGGTACTTTCTTACAGAAACCTCTATTACAAAAATATCCAAGACTTTGTTAATTGTTAGCAGACTCAGTATGATCGTATTCTTTGTCGATTATGCTCAGATCAATGTGGAAAAGTTGTTTTTAATAGGCAGGGATTTGGTGGAATTTAATCCCCTATTGCATGCATGTTAATGTTCTCTCAATTTAGATATTCTCTCTAAGTAGCAAGTAATCTAATAAGCAGATTGTTTTTAGTATGTTATAGATTCGAAATTTAGAATACTAAATTAACCTCAACCTATTTGCAAGCCATTTTTTTGGATCATCTGACTCAAAGTAAGGTTCTCGTACCATATAGATTGTTTTCGTCAATGTCTCCATTGAAAAACGTAATTTTAACATATATTTTATGAAACACAAGATCCAAAATGTATTAGAAGTGTCATGCATGATTTCTCTTGGGTTGTCAATGAAACTCATTTATCCTACTCGTACCGCATTTAATAAGACGAGTATGGATAAGATTTTATTTTTATTAGACTAACAATTTTAAATATGCATTTGGTCTAGTAGCTCAGGTAGTAAAAGCACTTGGCTCTCTTCCAAGAGGTCCAGGGTTCAAGCCCGCATTCTTGCGATAGACTTGGTGAGTCAGTGTAAAAAACTCAGCCATATAAACAAGAAATGACCAGGGTCGGGGTGTCATTTCTAGCCTACCCCAACTTGTTTGGGATAAAAGACTTAGACTGTAGACTTTAACAATTTTAGGTATGGATATGGATAAACAAAAGAAATTTCGTTAACCTAACATGTATGGGTAAGGACTATTTCGTACCCACTATCTAACGGGTAAAACTTTACAAACATATATGTAATATATAATCATTTAATTAGCATATTTCATAAGATATACTAATTTTGATCTTCAATGAAATTTATATTGTTGATGAAAAAATTAATTTACACTCTATTATATTATAATTTATAATTAGTTATATAGATTTTTTTTTAATGTCAATTGACATGAGAATAAATTTCATAATTTTTGTTATATGTAAAGTATTATCTAAATATTGTACTTTATTTGTTTATTTATTTGATATTTTTTATTTAGAATATTATATAATTTTTATTAATTAATAATATTATTATTATCCATTATGTACAGTTACCTTACCCTTACCGTTAATTCTTAACGGGTACGAATAGGGTACGGGTAAAGACACATAAATGACTCAAGAATGGTCTTCATAATGATCAAAAGACACATGTTACTTGATGCTTCATATAAAATTTGAGCTATGAAACTGATTTATGACCTAAATAAGTGTATCAGTTCTTAAGACATGATCAAGATCAAAATAAAACAGAGTCCTTAAAAAAATAAGTTAGAATGTTAAAGATGCTAGATGTTATCTTAAACTTTACATATGCATGCACTTCCATTAATCTTTAACTGCGTAGAAATTAATCACAATATAAAGTTCAAAACCCATCTACTAATTTTTAATTATTTGTAAGTGCTCTTTGTAGTCTCCGAGCAAACTTAAATCAACTATAGGTGTAGTATCAAATGTAATGATTCATAATATGTCAATAAAATAACCTTCCTTTGAGCCAATTAATTTGATTACATGTAAGACCTTATAATCATTACATTTGGTTCTACCAAAACATCGTACATGTGACTTATAAATCATGTCTTCCTTTTGGCCGATCCGTGATTTAAAGCTACATGCACCTTAATACACTTGTATTTGATCCATTGAGACAACCATTAATGTGAGAGCCCACTTTGGCAGGATGACATTACAGCTGACCTAACTTTCAAATACAACTCAAAATACCTTTATATTGTACTCAAAGTATACCTAAACTTAGACTTTTCATTATGCACATTGATCGAAGATAAAATCTAGGTCAAAATAAATCTCGAGTCTACCGATCTAATCATTTGTGTTACAACTTGAGGGTCGAATTCGCAGAGACAGTACAATTGATTACCAAACTTTATCGTCAAATCTAGATAATTAACTTTTTTGGTGTTTTTGTTATAAAGTAACGTGTTTCATCTAAATGCAATAAAGTAACGTATTTTTTGGTGTTTTAATGATAAAATATGCAAAGTAATACCTTAGGAGATTAGTTTCATCTATAATTAGATCATGGAGTGTCAAACCACCAACTTCCGTAACTAGATTCGACTTACGCGACCTACAAAACAAATGTTCGACCTACCATTCAGCTAGGACAGCCGAAACAAACAGCCGAATGGCTGCTTTGGAAGTCCCATACTCCATGTAAGTGTGGTGTCATTGATTTATGATGCGATATGTTATGAAGGGTCTGATAAAAGTATCTAAAGTCGCTAATATTCGACTTTGGCCTTGAACAAGGGTTTGGTAAAGTACTAACATAACACCACTTAAGATGCAAACCTAGACTTTCGTTGGGTCAAATTCTCAAGTCGCTTGTCGTGGTTCTAGAGATATATATCCAATTAACTTACGTAACTTGGAAACCATGCCTTACGACTTAGTTGGTTATCTTTCAATTTTCAACTTATCTCATGATATTATTATTGATTAACTCATCAATTCAAACTTTAAGATCCTAACTTAGACGTGTGCATTGATCAAGTAAGAAATAATGATTAACAAGTCAAATAATTAGATATAAAAGTTCAAACAAGCAAATCATAATAATATCAAGCATAAATCGAGTCTTTCAGATTAACACTATTATACCTAATACATAATGAAAAAACTAGCCTAACATGACTTTAGAATAAACTACAAATGAAAATAAACAAGATAAAAACTCCATACGATCAAATATTAAGTGAAATGAAGAAATAAACCAAAAATTTCTTCAAACTGGAAATACCGAATGTCCAGAGTCATAGTTGGATCGGTTCTACAGTTGTCATGCCTAAAATCGCTCCAAAATCGCTCTTATGGTTAGATGTTGATTGAGAGCATGGAAACGTGTGAAAACGTGGGAAATTGTGGAATATCGTGTGATCCCCTTTCCCAAGGTAGGAGAAGACCTAATATGGTAAGGGATGACGTTCTAGGGTAGTGGAGAGAGTTTTGTTGGGAGAAATCTTGCCAAATCTCGCAACAGACCTTTCTTACGTGGCCGTTCTAGTTGTTGTTCGGCTGGGCCAAGCTGAACAGTAGGCCAAATAGTCCAACATCATTGTATATTACGGGGTATAAAGGTCAGGAACCTTCCATAGGTGAGAACTTGCCAAAACAATGATTTTCTTGTACTGCAAACTTGTCTTTTGTGATCGTTTTGGTTGCTATTCGATTGGGGGCAGGTCGAACAGTAGGCCGAACATCATGAAAACAGTGCGGGTTGAGAGATATGCAGGCCAGGCATGAGTCATCTGGCTTGTATAGTGCTAGATCACGTTGTGTGAGGTCTTCCTCCAAGTCTCCAAGTGTTTTTTTTTTTTTTTTGCACCGTTTGCACCTAAATGCTCAATTGTTGGGTTGTTTCCACATAAGACTTACAAAACAGTTGATAAGCAGCGACAATACCAAATCTTGGCAAATATAGCACATTAACACGGTGATTGTAATGGATTGAATCGTAATTTTGGTGTAATATCCGGTCAATACATACATACATACATACATATATATACATATATATATTAAAGATATCACACATCAATCATAATTTGACAAGCCTAACCAAACACTAACTAGGATGATTTAGACTCAAGACCTAGTTGCAAACCCTAAAGGTAACCATATAATTTACCATATGGCACTCACTTATACGGACTATCAAACCTAGAACGGATCATTTTGGTGAGAGACAACTTGCTCAAAAAAAAAAGAGACAAGAAGGAAAACATATAGAGATGCAACCATACATGACAATATGCGTTGTATTAAGGTAAGAAAAAAATACAGCAATTTACTCATCATCTAGCAGCCATTGAAATTACAACACTTGCAATCAAGATTTCCAGAAAAAGTTGAGTTATTTGGACAGATAATTGGTACTCACTATACAATTACTCTCCATCCGCACCATCTCTCTCTCCTTCAGCGACCCTTTTATCCCTCACTTTTCCTCTCTTAGGCGCTCATCCTCTCCTCCCCCTCTACCTCTCAATCCATTTCCTTATCCTTTATTATTTTCGTTCTTTCTTCTCTCTAATAATTCTATGTACCCTGATATTTAGTAACATTAAGAGATTATTTAATATGCATAAATGTTTGATTTGTTATAATAAAGGAGTATCTAATGTTTATTTAATTAGTTTTATATACTAAGAGAGTATCTAATAGACAAAATTGTTCATTTAGTTATAATAAGAAGAGTGTCCAATAAACGTAATTGTCCATTCAGTTATAATAAGAGAGTATTTAATATTTACCAAGTCAGTTATACTAATGAAGTTTCCAATAGGTATACATGTTCACTTTGTTTAGTGTAATTGTTAACTATGTTGTCATATGTGTTCATTTTGTATGTTGAATATGATCATTTATTCTTATTTAACAAATTTGTATATATGTTCAGTTTATTATTATAAATATTCACTTTGTTTGTTGTATCTTTTCATTTCGTTTCTTTATTTAACCAATATTTGTGTCTTTACATTTCATTGTTGCAAGTGTTCGCTTTGTTGTTGTAAGTGTTCATTTTAAAAAAGAAATGCTGGAGAGAAAATTAGAAAAGAGGAGAGGCTCAGGGGAGAAGAAAAATTTCGAAGAGGAAGTAAGAAGAGGATTGAGAGGGGAAGGGAAGAAAAAGAGAGGGGAGCGGACATTGAGAGAGGGGAGTTATTTCCATATTTAGTTAATCGGATGGTTTGGATGGAAAATAGATAGATAGTGTATATCACACTTGATTTAGACACACAAGCGCGGACCTTATTTTCTGTCATAGAACTTGTCCTCATGACAACATGGTGTAACCCAACACTTACAACTCTTACTAATAAAAATCACGGTAGAAGTAAAAAGATGATAGATAAATAAGATATCATCTGTACCTAATCAGTACAAACAAACCAAAACCTATACTAATTTTATCATGTACAGATCATCTACAAACCGTCCTGGCAGACCGCCTTGGCTTTCGATGGACCACCCCAACATTCTAGTCAATATATAATAGTTTGCAACAAAAAACTAAAGTAGAACGGATAGACCACAGAAAGAGTACTAGAAAGATATCATCCTAATCTAGATCAACAAATCCTAAAGATTGCTCTCATAACCTAAATATTTACTTTAAATCTAAATCATCTAGTTTAATTAGGTCAGATTTCAACGATTTTGAATTATATAAACTTATTTTAAATTTCAAAATTTTTCAAAATAACAATTGCAAGCCTCAAAATAAATTTGAAAAGTAAAAAAAATGTTAGATTAAGATAAACAATTCAATAACTGTTTAAGACTTTCAATCACAAACAATAAATCTGACATAAGACTCAATAAATAATTCATAAACAATTCGATAACAGTTTAAGACTTTTAATCACAAACAACAAATCTGACATAATACTCAATAAAAAATTCATAAACAATTCAAAAAATAGTTCAGAAAAATTGCTAGAAAATCAGGACGGTCAATTCTGGTCCACGAAGGGATGCCACATAATGTGTCAGAAAACTAAAATATATAGTTCAGATGAGATTCATAATTCACCAAATAATTCAATGACCCAAAATCTAATAGCTCATGACGAGTGACTCTGATACCACTTGTTGGATTTGCATTATAACCAAAGGAATTATTAGACAATTCAAATAGGTCAAAATAGCAAATCAGGAACAACTCGCTGAACCAGTAGTTTAGGACTGGTCGACCTGGATTAGGGTTTGACGCCCCAGATTGATAAAAAATTAAAAAAGTGGCGGAAGCATATCTAATGTCATCCTGGGTCTCAATGGTTTTGAATATCTTTGTCTTCTCAACACCTTGATATCTTTGCGCATCTTGCCCACGCCTAGCATGCACCAAGTTTGCGAAAAAGGCTTTCTAAAAAAGCAAGATGAGACTTTGGTACTCTTTTCCATAAACTACGGGCACGTTCTCGAACTATTTGATAGAATAATAGAGATAGTCTAGAGAGGTTGCTATCAATGCATTTTTGCAACACAAACTCTTTGATTATCTTGTGTGATGGGGACCAACCCCTTATATAGAGAGCTAAGGGCATGAAACCTTAATCTTAGCCTCCAAGCAATATCATAATTATACAATGTTTCCTAATAATACTACCCATGGCTCCGTTTGGATAAGGTGTGGAAAGAAGGGAATAAGAAATTAAATTTATTATAAACAATCCAAACTCTTCACAAAGTTATACACTTTCCAATAATTCTTTCTTTATTCCTTTTATTCCCACACCATCCAAACGGAACCCATAATAGACATAAGGCATCACATATATTGCACAAAAAAAATTCTATTTATTCATAGCCA
Organism: Rhynchospora pubera; assembly: GCA_028095005.1. Taxonomy (NCBI): domain Eukaryota; kingdom Viridiplantae; phylum Streptophyta; class Magnoliopsida; order Poales; family Cyperaceae; genus Rhynchospora; species Rhynchospora pubera. The sequence continues at coordinate 185,357,699 of CM051461.1, forward strand.
CATTTAGTCTATTACTATATTTCATAATGACTTTAAGACTAAGTAAAATCAATCCGAACTACTGGATTGTTTCCTAATCTGACGCGTACAGATCGTCTTGTCCTAGAATGGGTCATCCTGGCACTAGACTGGTTAGAAATAATCTAACATTAGCTACTATTATCACTAATCTTTATTTGATTATTTACACACAAAATTATTTTGCAGCTGCCAAACGATTGATTGGAAAGAGATTCTCAGATCCTACTATTCAAAGGGACATTGAGCTTTGGCCGTTTTCTGTAGTAGATGATCTTACTGATAAGGCTCAAATTGTGGTTAAACACGAAGGTGAGGATAAAAAAATTTACCCAGAGGAGATATCTGCCATGATCCTTTATAAAATGAAGGAGATAGCGGAGACATACCTAGACTGCCCTGTTGAAGATGCCGTGGTCACAGTCCCCGCATACTTCAATGATGCACAGAGGCGTGCAACCATAGATGCCTGTGAAATAGCCGGACTAAATGTACTATGCATCATGGATGAACCCACTGCTGCTGCAGTAGCATATGGCTTTGACAAAATCAGCACCGACTCTGCCGGGAAGAACGTGTTCATCTTCGACCTTGGGGGAGGCACCTTTGATGTCTCCTTGCTTTTTGTTAAGAATGGGCGTTTTGAGGTGAAGGCCGTTGCTGGAGACACCCACCTCGGTGGTGAAGATTTTGACAACCGTTTGATGAATTATTTGATTGACGAGTTCAAGAATAAGTACAACAAGGACATTAGGAATAACCAGAGGGCTCTAAGAACGCTAAGGTCCGCTTGTGAGCAAGCAAAAAGAAACCTCTCTTCCTTGGCCCAAACAGTAGTCAATGTAGAAAGCCTATACGAGGGCATTGATTTTTGTCATCACATCAACCGATGCCAATTTGAAGACCTCAACATGGATCTCTTCACAAAATGCATAGATCTCGTAGATAAATGTCTAAAAGATGCTAGTATAGACAAGGAATGTGTTGATGTAGTTGTACTAGTTGGTGGGTCCACAAGAATTCCAAAGGTGAAAGAACTTTTGAGTAAATACTTCGATGGAAAACAACTCAGCAAAGGAATCAACCCAGATGAGGCTGTAGCGTATGGTGCTACTGTACAAGCTGCTAAGTTGAGCGGTCAAGAAAGCAGAGAGATCGAAGACTTAGAGCTCATAAATGTGACTCCTCTCTCACTTGGCATAGAGGTTGTTGGAGATATCATGTCAGTCGTGATTCCGAGGAACACCAGAATACCGACAAAGCAGGAGAAGGTTTTTACAACTAGCCGTGACAATGCAACTAGTGTCAATTTTTCTGTGTTTCAGGGTGAAAGAGTCCAAACCAAGGACAATTATTTCCTCGGTAAATTCACCTTGTCCGGATTTGCCCCTGCTCCAAGAGGCGTACCCAACTTTGATGTATGCTTCGACATCAATGCTAATGGCATACTCAATGTCTCAGCTCAGGACAGAACCAGCGGTCTGAACAACAAGCTCACGGTGTGGAACGAAGAGGCAATGTTGAACGATGAGGCGATTGAGAAGATAATTAGTAATGCAGAAAGGTACAGGACCAAGGATGAAGAGTGTCGTAGAAAGTACGAAGCAAAGAACTCACTTGAACGATATGTTTACCGTGTGCGGAATGCCATCAGAGATAAAACAATCACCAATACTGTGACGTTGGAAGACGCTATACAAAAGACATTGATTTGGCTTGAGGATAATAAATTTCCAGATGTGTCAGAATCCAAATCAAGAATTGAGGAACTAAAGAGAATGTGTGCACTAATTGATCATGACTAATGTATTAAAAAGAAATTTACAAACTTTTTCTTTCATGTTTTGGCATTATATATATAGGGTGTGTTTGAATGAGCATGGAATAAGGAATAAGGAATAAGAAATTTCGGTATGCGTGCTTATTCTTATTCTTGTGCAACCCAAACAATACAAGAATAAAGAATTTGGGCCCTTATTCCTATACTAACAAAACCATGATATAAGAATAAGGAATTTGGATAAGCACGCATACCGAAATTTCTTATTCTTATTCCTTATTCCATGCTCATCCAAACACACCCATAATGAAGCTCAACTTATTATTGCTTTGCTTCAATAAATCGTCATTGTCGGATTGAGTTAACAATGGCCTACCAATTTATCAATTGTTTTATCGTAAAGATTTCTACACTTCAAATTTTCTTAAACAATATGTTGACTAAATGTTTTAAGATTTCCTTTGCAGTAAAATTTTATTTTTTTACTTTTTATTAGCTTATGCACCATCAAGTTAAATGAATGTTCTTAGCCGCTAACCACAAAATTAATTAATTGAATATCCATGGCAATAAGTCATCAAATTAAATGAATTTTCTCGGCAACAAGCCACCAAGTGAAAGATAATCTAAATCAGAGTGACACCATCAAAGGCAGATTTATGGCAATAAGTCACTAAATGAATATTCATAGTCTAAATCAAGTTGACATCACGATCTCATTCTTGGTTCTAGACGTGAAAGGGAAAAAAAAAAAAACTACAAAAAATGTTGTAGCATTTGTGGCAAAACCATTATCACATTTGTACAAAATTTTCAAGGCCATAAAATAATTCTATCTTACACTTTTAAGAAACTTAACACTCGTCTATATAGCATTTATCCTTTTTTTTTGTTAAAAATTTTTTTTGTTAGATAAAACATTATTTATCCCCTCTTTACTCTTGTTATCTCATGTTCATTTCAGAATTTTATAGGAATTTTATCAGAGCAGCGTTCCGCTGCCACAGGTGTTTGGTGCCACAAGTTGTCACAATTTCATATTTTATCAATATTTAAAAAATTTTAAATTAAAACGTTGAATCCAAACCGTTGATCCTGTTCAATTTAACGAGCGATGCCTTTTTATATAAGTTTTATAAAGTTTGAAGTCGATTTGATAATCGATCAACTGATCAAATGATGAACGTATTAGAATTAATATGTCATAATTAACTAGATTCGTTCATTTGTTGACCACTTGATCGAGTATCAAACTGACTCCAAATTTTATAAAACTTATATAGAAACACATCGCTCGTTAAATTAAACAAGATCAACAGTTTGGATTCAGCGTTTGAATTTTAAAATTTAAAATATTGATAAACTATTTTGTGACAACTTGTGGCACCAAAAAACTGTGGCAGCCAAAACGTTGCTCATTTAATCATCTCTCATTCCAACGTCAAGGCACCTATTACCTATAACAACGTTTTTCTTTCTATAGTTTCAACGGTTCAAAATGTTGATAAGATTATTTTCTGAGGACATCAACCGTTGTTAATTTGTTGTTTGTTTGCTTGAACTCTCATAAGCTTGCACAGGCATCAGTAAGTAATAATGATATGCGGCAGTAAAATGAAACAGTGTAGCAATACACAATACAAATTATAAATTACCAAAAATGAAATAAAACTAATAAAGATTATGCACCGGTGTATACAATAACCCTACGCAATACAAATTTTAAATTGGCCAAACACTAATCAAGACTATTATACTATATATATATATATATATAGGATTGCTAAAATGCTATGCATAGCACGGATGCCCTTCGTGCTACGGATTCGTTCTTGAATTTTATAGTTCAAACAACTGATCCAAACCATTCATTATCTTCTTCATATTGAAATCTCATTAGAAACCAAATTTTACATTTTTTTGAATTTGTTTACTGTTTTTCTCAGATTTTTTAAAATACTTAATCTAATAAATTATGGACCCTTCAATAACAGTGATTTTAAAAAATCTGAGAAAAATAGTAAAAAATTTCAAAAAAATATAAAATTTGGTTTCTAATGAGATTTCAATATGAAGAAGATAATGAACAGTTTGGATCGGATGTTTGAAGCATGAAATTCAAAAACGAATCCGTAGTACGAAGGACATCCGTGCTATGCATAGCATTTTAGCAATCCTATATATATATATATATATATATAGTTTCGCTATGGTGAGTTGCAACTCACCAAAGCGTCTGTGAGTCGCGCTCAAAATTTCAAAATTTAGTTCAAAATGATCGATCCAAACCGTTTAATACGACCTCCTTATTGAAATCTCCATGCAGACCAAATTTTATATTTTTTTGAAATTTTTAAGTATTTTTTTGAAATTTTAGAAAATCATTAATCTAATTAGTTCTGAACCGTTCAAAAACAGCAGTTTTTAAAAATCCGAAATAAATACTTAAAAATTTCAAAAAAATATAAAATTTGGTCTGCATGGAGATTTCAATAGGGAGATCGTATTAGACGGTTTGGATCGGTCATTTTGAACTAAATTTCAAAATTTTGAGCGTGACTCACGGACCCTTTGGTGAGTTGCAACTCACCATAGCAAAATTCTATATATATATATATATATATATATATATATATATATATATATATATATATATATATATATATATATATATGTATATCAACATTTTAACTACTCAAAACCACACCCTAACAAACACAAGTGACCGTACCAGTATACCGGTGCCACATCCAATAGAAACCTTATTACAGTTTTGTCTCCACAAATCAAGGAATTTATCTAATAAAAATTTATAAACTAAAAACAAAATCGAACAACAAATACTAATAAAATAATCATAGAAATTTATATCATAAAGATACAATGTAACAGTATAGCCAATAAAGGATACAATTTACAAAAATTCATATAATAGGAGTACAGTGTAACAACATAACAATTAATACTCTCTTCTCTTTGTAATTGATCGGGTGCAAACCTAATCAAATTAACCTTGTTTTATCTGATTTAATCTATCGTAGTAAATCTAAGGGTCGAATTACAGGGACGGTTCAATTAGTTCTTACTTAAATTATCTTATTTAATTAAACCTACGGTATAAAAACAATTTATGGTACTAGAAACAATTCTAAGAAATTAAAATTAAAGTTCAGAAAATAATTTGCTGATTGAAATTTAAATCCTAAGGTTGACTTAGCGATTAAGAGAAAGGCTTAGGGGTTTAGGTCAAGAACATCACGTATGTTGCAGGTTCCAAACGGTCCGTCTGAACCTCGTGCTGAGGATTAACTAAAGGAATTTAAGCTATTTCATATGCAGATTTATGGCTTAAACCTAATTTCCAGATTCTAACCATCGTTCAGTTCTAGTATTTTAATTCAAGTCAATTTATCAATTAAAATCTCTAAGTTTGGTCATCACCAATACCTAAAGGCTTTAAAATCTATCTTTCATACAAAGGACATCTTATAACCATCGTTACAAGAAAGGTTCACCTATCGGTTACTCAATCCCGGTTTCATTCATCAATTACTTCCATCCTCAATTAAGCTATTCACAACACAACTAAGGTATAGATTATTGCAATCAAATTAGACAAGGCCTTAATCTAATATATCCTAATCAATTCTACCTAAGCAATTCATGATATCACATGGCAATTAGAAATCAAAAGATAGAAATCATATGAAAATATCAAAAGCTCCAACTAATCAAATCCAAAAGCAACAACATAAGTTAGGTTCCCTACCATTGCCCCTAAGAAATAACTTAGCCTATCATAGTATCAAACATCATAAATAAACAAGGTTTCTCCACAATCATAGAGTTAAAGAAAGATTACAACAAAAATCAATCTTCTCTCCTTCTGTTTCTGCAACCTGGCGTTTTCAAAACGGACCGTCTGATCTCTCAGACGGGTCGTTTGGCTCTGATTTCTGCTAGGGTTTTGAAGCTTTTCTTCTCTAAATCGACCCCCCTTTTTCCTGGCTTCTCCTCTCCTTAAATAACTTCAAATCCTCTCTAAGGTCGGTGGAAAAACAGTCTGGAATCGTGCCAAAGTGGGGAGAGTTGAAAATAGAATCAGTTTCCTCCAAAATAGGACCTGCCCTGAATAAGTCGGTTCTGGAACAGCCAAACGGACCGTCTAGGAATCCAGACAGGTCGTCTGACGGCAGTCTGGGCTGGACTGAAATGCTGACTGGCCCTATCTCGAATTCTTTCAACAAAAGTCGCCAAAAATCATCAGAAACAGCAAAAAATCATCGCGGAGAACCTGTAAACACACGGAGCAATAGCAGTACCTAGCTTCTACCTAAAATCAACGATTTATCATCAAAATATGCAATATTAAACCAAATAGACCTAATTAGGGTTGAAATGTATGCATGAAATCCGCTGATCAAAATCCCCCAAGCTTGAACCTTGCTTGTCCCCAAGCAAAACTTAGACTTTAGAAGATCAAATTAGGGCTTAAATTAAGGTTTAACATTATTTTGATGATTCAAAGTAATCCTTGACAATTCTCTTGGTTATGACTTGAACTACTTGGACAAATTTTTCTTTCAAGTTCAAATTCAAAGTTGACTTCTTAGTTAAATCAAATTCCTCTTCAAAACTAAGCCTAAGTCAATGACAAATCCCTCTTCATATCTCAACTTGGTTAATTTTAGGTTTAGCAATTTGATTAAGGCTTGAAAATCTAAATTGATAATTAGGAAGAAGAACCTAATCTCCAAAAATCGACTTGACAATAGGAACAATTAGTACAATCCTTATCTTTTAGCTATACACCACTTGGTTTTGAAAAGCTCAATGAAATTTGACTAAAGTGAGGCAAAAGAAAGGGTACAACTCCTCACCCATCAATTTCAAGGTTTTAAGGTTAGCACTTTTAATTTTATCCCGGGGCTTAGGATGTTTTTCCCGCTGTGGAGAGGTCAGCCAAATTAGAGTGGATTTATTTTATTTTTATTATTATTATTATCATAAGCCTTTCTGTTTCTACTTATGATTTATGGAATTCTTCTATCCACTCTAACCTATAACTTACCGCATCGTCCATGGCAATGCAAACTTTTTAGTTCCCCTTTTGCTTGTGCCTTTATTTATGTACAAGGTGTGTATTTACATCTTCGACTTTTAATTTTTAAAACACGGTGTATTTAGCCAAAACAAAGAGTCACTAGAGGTTCCTAAGGTTGGTTGACTTGCTGGAGTTTGTTCTTAGTCCTAATTACTCAATTTAGATTGACTTCCATAAAGAAATTGCTAAACTCAAAATTCAACCAAACCAAGATATCATCAAATTTGCCATTCACTTAAGGTTAGCCTTTTCAAGAAATCAATTTTCAAAAAGATTTTCATTGTTTCAATGTGTCAAGTAGTTTATCAAGTCTTAACCTCAGATAAGTCACCAAGTATCACTTCGAAATATCCTAAATGCAAAGTTATATGAATTAACATGCATAACCCTATATGATGCAGTTTCAGGTTCTGCCAGTTCAGACGATCCGTCTGGGGGTTCAGACGGAATTAGAAAATTTACCAACTTGCTCAATACTCGGGCGGAGGTTGAGGAGGGTGATACCCGTACTGAAGATACCACCAGTTGTAGATCTCTGCCACTTGAGTCCTTGAGGGACCATCATCTTCATGATATTGTTTGAGGAGGTCTAAGTCTTCCCTTTGCTTCTTTTGCTCCTCCTCAATTTGATCAATCTTTGCATCTATCTTCTTTTCCAACTCAAGTGAATCGGTGGAGAGCCTCTCGAGTGTCTCCAATCTGCCCATAAGTGCCCTAAAGTCATAGGGCTGGTCTTCGACTGACGGACGGGCTGATGATGTGGCTCCAACATGGCCTGAAGGGCGTGTGACAGGTGAAGCGGCTCTCACCTCATCTCCAAAATGCTCACCCTCATAATCAATCAGTAAAACTGAATTCCTTCTTTTAGGCACAACCTCTTGGGTGATAGGGAGATAGTAGAGTGGATAGCCCTCAAGATGCCACAACCAACGGCCATCACTTGACTTCTCAATGAAACTTGCATTTTTGAAAAATGCCAAGTCCATTGTTGTATACCCCTTTGTTTCCTTCAAGTGTCTCACCACCAACCCTTTCTTCCTTGCAATGATTGTCACAAACTGGCCAATTTGAATGTGACCCCTACCAGCCCGGCAGTTTGCTGCAATTGTTGCCCAATAGTTGATCATCTAAGCCGCTATGTTGGCACGAGGAAGGTTTGGATGCATGATCCTTCCAAGTAGCCCTAATTCCTCAATTCTCACTTGAATGGTTGTCTCGCCCCTTGCAAACACAGTTTGAGCCAATGCTCTTTGGATCACACGCAAAACAGGGTGATGGATGTACTTAGCTCTTGGAGAATCCCTATTTTTTGGTGGATCCGTATCTGAAATTTCTCTCCAAATGTTCACAGGGTAATCAATTTTTTCTTGACCTCCGGGTGCAAACCCAATCCACTCCGCTATTTCAAGCTCAGTTATGGTGAATTCAGTTTCCAACAAAGTGCAATTGAATGCCAACAACTCATCTACCCTTGTCAAACTGAAGGTAGATAAGAATTCGACAGTGAGGCGGTCATACGCCTTCTCTCTCAAGTCCCAAAATCTGGATTCAATGCCAAACTGAGAAGTAAAGCCAAAGAACTAATCACTTACACCAAGTACTTGGAGAGTCTCTCGATCCACGGTCTTGGTGTTCTCATATCTCTTATCCTTGAAGTAGTCCATGGCCTTACGGTGGTCGGTGTTGCGGAAGAGGATAGGGCCACCTGCCTCTCTCCCTTGAGCCATCTCTGGTTCGCTTTCGCTCTCATAAACCGCTGCCGCAGCGGCTTCAAGTTCAGCATCTCGGGCATTGTAGGAGGGGTCCAAGCTATGGGATGATGAAGAGAAAGAGGAGGAGGGGTGGTTCTTGCGCTTCTTCTTGAAAAGGTTGGAGATTTTCGGCATTTTCGGTTGAGGATCAGGTCAGACTAGGGTTAGGGTTTGCTGTCAGGTCAGTTCAGACGGACCGTCTGGGGTATCAGATGGGTCGTCTGAAGGTTATGGAGAGGTCTAGGCAGAGAGTCTGTGTCTCGGGATGGGGTCAAACGGGTCGTCTGAGGGGTCAGACGGACCGTTTGGTGTCGGGGCAGAGGAGATAGGGTTTGATCGATTTGGTGGAGTTATAGGTTTATTGGTACAAGGCTGGTACATGAGAGTTCTCAAGGTTTGAAATAGGTCCAGAGAATGGGTTTACCTTATTTTTCCAGCGGATCCGAGGTGGAGATGATGTGGAGTCTTCTTGGAGCCGAAATCAAAGAAATTGGGGCCGGAACCGAGAAGATAAAGGCGAAGAGAGGTGGTTTGTGGTGTTAGAACGCCGGAAAATCGCTTAGTTCGCCGGAAATTAAGGTGAAGGTGGTGGCAACGAGGTAGGGTTTGAGAGAAGAGGGTTAGGCTGCTGTGGTAACGATGGAAGGGGAAGAGGAGGGGGTCGGTTGATATCTGTTTGGGGTTTTCTAAAATTAGAATCGTGGGCCTCGGTTTTTCTCGGTGGGCTGATGTTCAGACGGTCCGTCTGGGGTCTCAGACGGGTCGTCTGAACTGGGTCTGGGTCTTTTCATCTCCTTTTGGGCTGATTCCTTTTTGCGCATAAAACTGATTTCAAACGGTCCGTCTGGGAGACCAGGCGGGTCGTATGTACTTTCCTGAAACTCCCCCCAGCTCAGCTTCTTTACAACCTGTATTGAAAATTCAAGTATGAGGATCAGTTGAAGTTACAGCAGAACAATCATTATAAACTTGTCTTTTCTCCTCTCTCTCTTTTTTTCGTTTTACCATTTTTTTATTTTTTTTTATGGTTTTTTTTTTATAATTTTTTTTTGTGTTTTTATATTTTTTCAAAAGTAAACCTAATTTAATTGAACCCTTGGGTTGCCTCCCAAGCAGCGCTCGTTTAAGGTCCTGAGCTCGACCCCTCATGTCTAAGTTGATGCGGGTATGGGGTTGGTAAGGAGGCGAGTGCCCGTCTCTTCTCCTTCTTTTGACACATGTGAGATATATATTTTGAGCCTTTGTCCATTGACCTTGAATGTGCCAAACTTCTCGCTCCAAATGTCTACCGCCCCATATGGATAGACCTTTCTTACCTCAAATGGTCTAGACCATCTTGAACGAAGCTTGCCTGGAAACAACTTCAATCTTGAATTGAACAACAACACCAAATCTCCTTCCTTGAATGTCCTCCTTTGAATGTGCATGTCATGCCACTTCTTTGTCTTCTCTTTGTAAATTCTAGCATTCTCATAATAATCATTCCTAAGCTCTTCAAGTTCATGTAAATCCAACACTCTCCTTTCTCCCGCCGCTTGAGAATCCCAATTAATTTGCTTGACCGCCCAATAGGCCTTGTGCTCAATCTCAACGGGTAAATGGCATGGTTTTTCATATATCAACTTAAAAGGGCTCATTCCAATTGGAGACTTGAAAGCCGTGCGATAAGCCCAAAGCGCATCATCTAATTTCATTGCCCAATCTCTCCTTGTTATCCCTACGGTCTTTTGCAAAATGTTTTTGATTTTCCTATTTGATATTTCAACTTGTCCACTTGTTTGAGGATGATAAGGTGTTGCAACCCTATGAGTCACCCCATACTTTACCAAGAGATTCTCAAATTGCTTGTTCACAAAATGCTTTCCTCCATCACTAATCACAACCTTAGGGATCCCAAATCGTGGAAAGATTACCTTTGAAAATAGCTTCCTCACCGTGGCCGAATCGGCATGTCTACTTGGAATAGCTTCAACCCACTTTGAGACATAGTCCACCGCAACAAGAATAAATTCATTGCCAAGCGAAGGTGGAAAAGGCCCCATGAAGTCAATGCCCCACACATCAAAGATCTCAATTTCAAGGATAGGGTTTTGTGGCATTTGTTGGCGACTTGAGATGTTCCCCGCCCTTTGACATTGGTCACACTTCAACACAAACTCTCTAGCATCCTTGAAAATGGAGGCCAAAAGAATCCAGATTGAAGCACCTTTGCTGCTGTTTTTTAGGTTGATGTCATGGCCTCCGTAAGCGGATGAATGGCAATGTACAAGAATTGGTTCAACTTCTTCATAAGGAACACATCTCCGAATCACACCATCAACTCCTCTCTTCCATAGAAAAGGATTTTCCCAATAGTAGTGCTTAGCATCACTCAAGAACTTCTTTTTTTGCTGGTAAGTTGCTGCATATGGTAGAATCCCGCTTGCTAGGTAGTTGGCGATATCTGCGAACCAGGGCTCAGTCAGACGACCCGTCTGGGAATCCAGACGGTCCGTCTGGAGGTCGACCTAACCGGTATGCAAGAGCTGATCATCAGGGAATGACTCATCAATCGGCAGTGACTCGTGTTCAATGACCTTCAGCCTAGAGAGGTGATCTGCCACCAGGTTTTCCGTGCCCTTCTTGTCTCGAATCTCTAGGTCGAACTCTTGTAATAGGAGAACCCACCTTATGAGTCGCGGCTTAGCATCCTTTTTGCTCATCAAATACTTGAGGGCAAAATGGTCTGTGTAGACTATCACCTTTGATCCAATGAGATATGATCTGAATTTGTCAAGGGCATAAACAACTGCAAGGAGCTCCTTTTCGGTGGTTGTGTAATTGACCTGAGCCTCATCCAACACCTTACTTGCATAGTAGATGGCATATGGTTTCTTCTCTTTTCTTTGCCTAAGTACCGCCCCTACCACATAGTCACTTGCATCACACATCAACTCAAAAGGTAGACTCCAATCGGGTGGTTGTAGGATAGGCGCGGAGATAAGAGCTTCTTTCAACCTGCAAAATGTATCAACACAATTCTCATTAAACACAAAATCAATTTCTTTCATGGTAAGATTGGTTAATGGCTTTGCAATTTTAGAAAAATCCTTGATAAACCGCCTATAGAACCCGGCATGACCAAGAAAGCTTTGAATGTCCTTCACACACTTTGGATGATCCATCTTCTCAATCACTTCAACTTTAGCCTTGTCTACCGCTATACCCTTGGATGAAACAATGTGTCCTAAAACAACTCCTTCTTGAACCATGAAATGACACTTCTCCCAATTGAGCACAAGGTTAACATCTTCACATCGCTGCAAAACTCTAGACAAGTTAGAAAGACAATGATCAAATGATGAACCATAAACTGAAAAATCATCCATAAAAACCTCCATGTCCTTTTCAATAAAATCGGAGAAGATAGCCATCATGGCTCTTTGAAAGGTAGCGGGGGTATTTCACAATCCAAAGGGCATCCTACGGTAGGTGATGTGTAGCTAATAATACCCTAATTTGGTCCTAAAAGTACCGCAAGCGTACGGTAATCGTTGGATTTGGTTAGGGGTCGAACCACAGAGACGGTGAAACAAGTACTGGTCTTACACTTTCACAAAGTCTAGACCTAGCAATTCAAGTTGGGTTTTTAGACAAGACAATAACAAGCAATTAAAATTAACTAAAGATAAACCAAGCAAATAATAAAAATAGGAAGTAACAATTTTTTTGGTTGAAACGGTTGTAAATTCAAGTATAAAAGTGTTCTAGGGGTCTGGTTTTACTTTGGTTAGGCCTCGGGCGGTCGGTGCAGGTCACTTTCGTGCCTTACCCCTTCCAATATGCGTGCTGGGACAATTGTCACCCGCACAGCAACAATTGTTGGCCGCACAGGCCCAATTGTAGGCCGCACAGGGGCAATTGTCAGCCGCATAGGCCCTCTGTTAATGATGTGTTGGCTTGGTGAATTGGTTTCCAAGTTGTGTGGGACAGATCTAGCCGGACTTGGACTCCCTAGACCTCAGCTGTCGCTTGTTGGTCATGGTATCGGGACCGGAACCTAGTCTAACACCCCCATTAGGTTAATTAACCCTCAACTTTCGCTTGTTGGCTTAACTATCCTAAGTCCACTTGTTGATCTACTAAAGGTATCTACTTAACTTTCGCTACAGCAGAAACTTTCCCCTATCGGGTACCAATTGGACTACCTTTCGGCTTATATCCTACCTCAAGTCACTTGTTCAACCGATTAACTAACCTACACCTTTGGCCAAAATTAGGTGTGCGCATTCACCCAATAGGAGGTTCAGTTCATCAATCAAGCACAAACAAGCATTTCAATAAGCAATCAAACAAGTAGTACACACTAGAAACCAAAGCATCCAATCAACACATCAATCCTAACCTCAGTTTTTAACCTTACCCTAGAACAAAAGTAAACTAGCCTAACATGATAGAAGAACAAACACAAATAACAAAGTAAAGTGATACAATCTCCATTAAACTAAAATGAGAAGAAAAGGGAGGATGAACCCCTGGTCAAGCCTTTCTTCTTCTACAAGTCGAATGGAGCAGATTTGAGCAAAAGACCAAGCAACGGCGGCTGGAACGATGATCTCCAAGGCGGGATGAGATGCTGGTTGGCCTACAGGGGGTCCTGTGCGGCCAACAGAGGTGGCTGTGCGGAGAACAATGGTGGTTGTGCGGGGAACAATGGTGAAAAGTGGTGGAATCGAGATGGAAAGATGGAGGCGCCGCCAGGAGGTGGAATGGAGAGAGAGGACCCCTTTTTCGGCATGAGAAGCGCTTTATATAGGGTGTGGGCTAGGTTTAGGGTTTGGTGCGGAGTACAATTAGTTCTGTGCGGGATACAATTTGGGCTGTGCGGGCTACAGCAGGGCCCAGTTCGGAGTACAACAGCGTGCTGGGCTGGGAATGAGTCATCCAGCCCAAGTGTTGGCCGCACAGCTAGGTTGTACTCCGCACTGGAGATGTCCAGGGCATGTTGTATGCATTGTAGGCCGCACTGGAGAACTGTTGCCCGCACCAGAGAGTTGTTGACCGCACCATGCAAGTGTTGGCCGCACCAGAGAGGTCTTGGTGGCACCAGAGGGTTGTTGGTCGCACCAGACAAGGGTTGGCCGCACAGGGGAGTTGTTAGTCGCACAGGAGGCATCCAGAGAAGAGGGATGTGAGGTGTAGGCCGCACCAGATCATTTGTAACTTGCCGGAAAGGTGCCGATTTGCGTTGGTTTCGCCTCAAATCACTGAAATTCAAAAACAAACCAAAAGCAGTACCAAATTCACAAATATAAATTGAAAAACACACAATTTCAAGAGTTTAGGTTGTGATTTTGGGGTTAAGTCCGGCCAATTACCATATATATAAATGTGATATCAGTAGGCAAATGTTCCATAGGGGCATGTGAATGTAGTCTTCTCTTGATCACTTGGGTGGATAGGAATTTGAAAGAACTCGAAATAGCCATCCAAATAACAATAGTAATTTTGACTTGCCAATCGCTCCAATAGTTGATCAACAAAGGGCAATGGAAAGTGATCATTCCTTGTAGCCGTGTTGAGTTTCCTATAGTCGATGCACATGCGCCACCCTGTCACAATCCTTGTTTGGATCAGCTCGTCCTTGTCATTCTTTACCACCGTCGTGCCACCCTTTTTTGGAACAACATGCACGGGGCTCACCCATTTTGAATCCGAAATCGGATAGATGATACCCGATTCGAGGAGTTTAAGAACTTCCTTCCTCACGACCTCCTTTAGATTTGGATTCAATCTCCTTTGATGCTCAACTGAAGGTTTGTGGTCTTCTTCCAGCAAGATCCGATGCGTGCAAATAGCGGGGTCAATACCCTTCAAGTCTTCAATGGTATACCCAATTGCTCGCCTATGCCTCTTTAATTCCTTCAAGAGTTTGCCCGTTTGCTCGTCATCCAGGCATGCGTTGACTATGACTGGGTATGTCTGGTCAGGTCCAAGGAATTCGTATCGAAGATTCTCAGGAATCGGCTTCAATTCAACCCTAGGTGCTGAAATCGCTGGAACTCTCTTCATACGGTCCGTCTGGAGGAGCTCAGACAGTCCGTCTGGAGGAGCTCAGACGGTCCGTCTGGCCTGACAAGTTCAGAGTTAGGACATGTGACTTGGTGGGACCCTAAGTTGGCGCTTCCTGGTGGACCCTGCTTGTCTGTCTCTTCCACTGCTGCCATCATGCGCTCTGCGTGGCTCTGGATGTGGTCCAGACGACCCGTCTGGGGTTCATACGGTCCGTCTGACAATAATTCTGACAACATGTCAGCCATCTCATTGAACATCTTCTCTGCATCTTCATCGATGGATGACTCATACAGCTCCTTGTATGCTTCAAACAATTTTGAATTGAAGATTTCTCCCATGAATTCTTCCGTCTCGGGCTCAACTCCATTCACCATGAAACATGAGCTTAGGTCGGCGGGCATCTTGATGGAATTTGTCACTTGAAACTCGATTTTCTCCGATCCAACCTTAATGTTCATATTGCCTTGTCTACAATTGATGAGAACATCAGCGGTGCCTAGGAAGGGCCTTCCAAGGACGATAGGCACTTCGGGATCTTCCTCCATATCTACAATGACAAAATCAACGGGTACAAGAACATCACCTACTTGGAGAGGCACATCTTCCACAAACCCAAGAGGTAGACGCACGGATCTATCTGCCATTTGCAAAGTAATGCGAGTCGGTTTCAGTTGCCCTCCTCCAAGCTTGTTGAATATCGATGCGGGCATGAGGCTCACGCTTGCTCCAATGTCCAAAAAGGCTTGTTTGATGTTTGTGTTCCCAATTTTACATGGAATGGTGAATCTCCCCGGATCTTTCATCTTTTTGGGCATTTGGTTGAGGATCAAATCATTGCATTCGCCGGTCAGAGCTACCATGCCTACTTCCTCCAGTTTCTTTTTGTTCGAAAGAATGTCCTTCAGGAATTTGACATATGAGGGCATCTTCGTCATGACATCGGTGAAAGGTAGAGTCACTTGGAGATTCTTGAGGATTTGCCAAAATTTTTCGAACTCCTTCGCTTCACGGGCCTTAGCTAGCCTTCTCGGGTATGGAACATCAGGTTGAGTCACATCAGGGTCCTTTTGTGGCGCTGGATTGGTCTGCTGAGCATTTTCTCCTCTTTCCTGCTCCTCCTCAGTCAGACGACCCGTCTGGGGGTCCAGACGGTCCGTCTGGGGGTCCAGACGGTCCGTCTGGAGATCGACTGAAACCCTAGCTGGAGGTGTCTCGTCAGGATTGGGCATGTCTGGTCCCTGATAACTGATCCTGCTTCGCAAAGTGTGCATCACGCTCTTGATCTCAGCATTAGGATTGGGTTCGGATTGGCTTGGGAACATTCCTGCCTTGGTCATTACACCTTGATTTGCTTGTTGACTTTGTTGGAGAAGGAGGTTCATGGTTTGTCGAATTTGCCTAACTTCGTCATACACCGAGTTGTTCCACCCGGATTGATCTGCCATGAACTTGTCTACCATCGCGCGATGTTGTTGCCAATAAGAGTTTTGATTGTTGCTCCCTCCTTTGTTTGTATTTTGCCCCGTTGATGCCGGGTTAGCGGCACCGCTTGGATCGTCATACGAAAAACCAGGATGACTTCTCCTGTCTCTATACGCATACCCTTGAGATGTGTTAGTGTTAGGAGGGTAAGGAGGAGGGTTACCTATGGCATTAACCTCCGCGATTGGTTCGTCTCTAACCAAAAAGGCACATGCTTGAGCCGAATGTCCATCTTCATTGCAAATTTGACACGTGACTGCTTGCGTGGGCTGCACGGTTGGCTTGGCACTCATATTCTTTACCAAGGTTGTTAGAGCATCAAGTTGAGATTGTAGGTAAGTCGTCTCATCTACTTTCAGCATTCCTCCTTTGTTTGATGTTTGTCGGACCGACCAATTGGTTTGAGATCTTGCCATGTTCTCAATCAAAACCTTTGCATCATTTCCTCCAAGGTCCAGCAATGATCCACCTGCAGTGTTATTAACATTTTGCTGTGTTGAGGGGGTTTGACCATCATAAAAATACAATATTAATCTACTTTCAGGTAGGTTATGGTGTGGGCAAAGCCTTTGGAGGTCCTTAAACCTCTCCCAAGCTTCAAACAGGTTCTCGTCATTGTGTTGTGAAAAGTTAACCAAATCTCTAACATATTTGTTGGTCTTAACACTAGGGTAGAACCTATTCAAGAATGCAGTGGTCAAACTTTCCCATGTTTCAAAGGGCTTGTCACTAAAACTATTCAACCAATCCTCAGCCCTATCCCTAAGAGAAAAAGGAAAGAGAGTTAGTCGGATAATCTCGGGGTTGACTTCTTCGAAGTTCAATGTTGCACAATTTCGCAAGAACTTTTGGAGATGGGCATTGACGTCTTCTTGCGGCGATCCTCCATACATATTTTGTTGCACCAAGGCAATGAGACCAGGATTGTAGAACCAGTCACGAGTCCTTGCAGCTCTTGGTGGCCTCACGCCAAGTCGCACGTTGGATGCGGTTGGAGCACCGATTTCCTTCAAAGGACGATTTTGGGCTGCGACTCGAGCGGCCTCCATTGCTTCGTTGATGGCTCTTTGAACGGTCTTCTTCACCGCCACCAACGGGGTTACCATTGGGAGGAGGGTTGTTGTTGTTATCCATTGCTTCTGTCTCAGATTGCTGCGAATTTGAGCCAAAATCTGACTCGGATGATGTCTTAGCGTCGGTCAGACGATCCGTCTGGGGATCCAGACGATCCGTTTGGGCAGAGGGCTGAGACTGGCTTCCTCCGGATGGGGTTCCTACGCACCGCTTGGGACGAAACACGGGCGTCTGAACAGGAGAGGAAGAGGCTTGACCTTCCTGGGCTTCGAGTTGCTTCTCCGGAAAATGAATGGTTCGGGAAGCAAACGGAGTGGAAAGTCGTTGGTTCTTTTCTCGATTTCCCTTGCTTCTTGTAAAGTGGTTATGCTCGGTCGTGGTTTGAATTGAATTCTTCTTTCCTCGGGCCAGTTTGCATCTCCTACAATAATAAACAAGTTGAAATCGTGAAAAGGGAGGTAAGGCTTAAGTAAAATAGAAAATTAAGTAAAAAGCAATTATCACCGTCCCCGGTAACGGCGCCAAATTTTGATCGGGTGCAAACCTAGTCAAATTAACCTTGTTTTACCTGATTTAATCTATCGTAGTAAATCTAAGGGTCGAATTACAGGGACGGTTTCATTCATCAATTACTTCCATCCTCAATTAAGCTATTCACAAATCAACTAAGGTATAGATTATTGCAATCAAATTAGACAAGGCCTTAATCTAATAGATCCTAATCAATTCTACCTAAGCAATTCATGATATCACATAGCAATTAGAAATCAAAAGATAGAAATCATATGAAAATATCAAAAGCTCCAACTAATCAAATCCAAAAGCAACAACATAAGTTAGGTTCCCTACCATTGCCCCTAAGAAATAACTTAGCCTATCATAGTATCAAACATCATAAATAAACAAGGTTTCTCCACAATCATAGAGTTAAAGAAAGATTACAACAAAAATCAATCTTCTCTCCTTCTGTTTCTGCAACCTGGCGTCTTCAAAACGGACCGTCTGATCTCTCAGACGGGTCGTTTGGCTCTGATTTCTGCTAGGGTTTTGAAGCTTTTCTTCTCTAAATCGACCCCCCTTTTTCCTGGCTTCTCCTCTCCTTAAATAACTTCAAATCCTCTCTAAGGTCGGTGGAAAAACAGTCTGGAATCGTGCCAAAGTGGGGAGAGTTGAAAATAGAATCAGTTTCCTCCAAAATAGGACCTGCCCTGAATAAGTCGGTTCTGGAACAGCCAAACGGACCGTCTAGGAATCCAGACGGGTCGTCTGACGGCAGTCTGGTCTGGGCTGAAATGCTGACTGGGCCTATCTCGAATTCTTTCATCAAAAGTCGCCAAAAATCATCAGAAACAGCAAAAAATCATCGCGGAGAACCTGTAAACACACAGAGCAATAGCAGTACCTAGCTTATACCTAAAATCAACGATTTATCATCAAAATATGCAATATTAAACCAAATAGTAGACCTAATTAGGGTTGAAATGTATGCATGAAATCCGTTGATCAGTAATGTAACACCAACATTAAATCTGTAGCAAAAAAATCTACACTAAAAACAAATAACAATAACAATAAATCTACAACCAAAAAAATTTCTGCTAGAATTGGGAGTGCACATACGTAGTTTTCAACTCAACGAGCTCATCACTATGGCAGCATGAAAAATTGCTAAAATTTGAAGCTTCCATGGTGGATTAATTGAATGAGAAGAGACAACTAGATATGAGAGAGGAAAGAGACATTGGTGGCTAGAGATGAGGCAATACGGTTTGGTAAAGAGGGATTGAGAGTTCCTTCGAGGAAGGTGTTTGGTCTGAGGAGCTCGACTATGAGAAGAAACATGTTATGAACTTATGGTAGAGGTTACAATAGAGAGATGGAGCTAGGGTTTAAAATAAATAGAGGAGAAAGAGAGACGTTGTGCCGGGGAGACAAAGAAACGAGTTTGTTTTGATTCATATCCCAAAATTTTCACCTTAATGTTAATTAGACGGAATTGAAATGGACAAAATCGAAGTTCAATTCTTCTGGGAGGACAAATTGAAATTTAGTGATTAAAATTAGATTATGTATAAACTTAAGTGATCACCGAAAAAATTTACTCTATTAAAAAAAATAAACATATATATTGGTGTGTATCAAAAGCTATAAAATGTTGGCATTGGAATTCTCCTCTTGTATATATATCTAATGATATTTTGCCATGAGAGTCAATTTTTTGATCGAGCTTTGATCGCAACAGTTCGTGAGTACTATTGAATTAATCTTTCTTGAAAATAAGCGATTGATATTAAAGCTTGATTCAAAAATTATACCATCTCAGAATTTTTCATATCTTATTTGATGGGATATTAAGTAGACACTAGAAAAGTGGCAAAAGAACCAAGCTATGAAAGAAAGAAATAAAAATGTTCTACTAAAGCTCTGCTCGAGAAAGGAGTAGTGGAGGAGATTGGAGAGAAGATAAACAGATCAACTTCTCCGCAGTGGTGTTAATTTTCTCAAAAACAATAAATTTCTAAGAGAAATCAAGGTGAACTGGAAAGAACCTAAAAAAGAATGAAAAAATAAATAAAAAAGTTGATTCTTCCCAAATTTGAAGTTTACTGATTCTCTCATTCCTTTCTATCTCATTATTTTTCTTTGGTCTTTTCCTTTTCTAACGAACTCTGGAGTAGACCTGTCAGTGATGAAACGTTTGAACGTTTCCGTTTCTGTTCCGTCAAAACGGAACGTTAAATGAAAACTGAAATGGGTTCCGTTTTCAGAAATAGAACGGAAATGAAACCGAAATTTGTTAATGTAAATGGAACGGAACACGAAAATGGGCTGAAATCAATAGAAAATGTGAGGCGGAATGTTAAACAGAATAGAAATTTATTACGTTTGACGAAACAGAACGAAAACGAAACAGCCATTTCATTCCGTTACCGAAACAGAACAGAAACAGAAATGACTGTTGCCGCTTCCACCTCTAACGTTTGACAGGTCTACTCTGGAGACGGAGCAAAGCCTAATGCACTCCAAAAGGTAAAAAAAAAACAGCCTTGTGGGTCCCAGTACCATTCATTGCCATGGACCCCACGGTTCAAAACCTTCCAAGTTAAGAGTGTGGCTAGACCTGTCAAACGTTAGTAACATTTACGGAAATCCTCTCTTACGTTTAATGTTACGTTAATGTGACGGAATTGATTTATGTAACGTTTAACGTTTCATTTATTAAATGTAAAGCTTTTTCCTTCCGTTTAATGTTATGTGTACATTAACGGAAGAAACGTTAATAACGTTAGAAATTGGCTTTCGTTTTTTTCTCCAACTAACTTACCAAAAAAAGTTTATAAACTCATAGAAATTTTGCAAGTTTTAAACCAATAAATACGGCAGCCAAACAAATCTCAACATAGCAAAGAAAATGTACTAAAGAGGTCAAAAATATATCTCAAGCAAGCAAGCCAAACAGTGAACACATCTCAAGCTATTAATTACTTTGAATTCAACTCAGAGCATAAACACACATAAACTAGAGCATTACATAAACTAAGCATATTAACTACTTAGAATCTCAAGCTATCTCCTCAGTTTTTACCAATCTCAGCCAATGGCTAAATAGAAAACCATAAAACACATGAAGCATCATTGGAGGTCATTGCTTAAGATCCAAGGAGCCAAAGAGTTGCACAAGTGCAAAAATTGTGTACTTGTGCACTTGTTACAACTCCAGGCTTCAACCACCCAAAAACAACATAATCCAGCATAATATAACAAGCTAAGCCAACTCCAAACTTCAACCATGCAACTATGCAAGGAGCCAAAGAGTTACACAAGTACACACTACACAAGTATCTGATGGATCCAAAATGCCTTGTAAACATCTAAACATAATGCAAGGCATACAAAATATTCCAAAATGATTGAGAATACCTCACCAGTCATTAAAGACAAGAGAGTCAAACAACTCACAAGTTCCCAAATCACGACTATAAAAAATAAAAGGCAAAAATCAAAATTTAAGGAAAAAAATCAATAAAAAATTAGAGAAAAAAAAGGTACAAATAAAAATTGCAGAAGTTTACCTATTTCTTCTCACTCTCTTTTTTCTTGGTCTCTCGGCACAAGTAGAGCCCTAGAGAGACACACACACACTCTCATGCATCAGCACTTCAGTCAAAAGAAACACTCACAAATCGGAGAGAGAGACGCATCGAGAAACAC
This sequence comes from Rhynchospora pubera, assembly GCA_028095005.1. Classification (NCBI taxonomy): domain Eukaryota; kingdom Viridiplantae; phylum Streptophyta; class Magnoliopsida; order Poales; family Cyperaceae; genus Rhynchospora; species Rhynchospora pubera. Next base: position 185,379,174 of record CM051461.1, read on the forward strand.
TGTATCTTTTCTTGGTCTCTCGTGCTGTCTTACACACTCATAGATCGAAGAGAGAGACACAATCGACAGAGAAAGAAAGAGGGAGACACAATCGAGAGAGAAATGACACGGAGAGAGCGGCGCTTAGGGTTGGCAAGCTTTTGTATCTCCGCCAGATTTTTTTATGGGCCAACAAGAGAGAAATGCTTGGGCTGCTCAAGTTTTTAGTGGGCCGGCAGAATTAACGTAAATAAACGTAACGGAAATGAACTGTGACGTTTAAGTTACGTTTTTCAGCGGAAATTACGGCCCATTTCCGCTTACGTTACGTTGGGCCAAACGTAACCAAAATGGGCTACGTTTAACGTTCCGTGGGTGCGGAACGGAACGTTAAAACGTTAAATTGTTAACATTTTAACAGGTCTAAGTGTGGCTGTAAGCATAGATGGATGAACCCTCCAGCGTGGCATGAAAACCACGTGGGATATCTGGTTCCTTTTTGATCCTACCCCGCACCACACCACTAGATTTTTTTCTTCTATTGGGATCTAATAATGGGGGACCTGTACAAGTTGCAAACATTTCCCACCTCATCCCTGTTTGTGCTTTTCTTAGTTAGTTTTATTTGCTACTCCAAAACCACGCAAATCCAAACTTCCTCTTTGGACCAATCAAAATAAAACAGTCCAATATTAGTAAACATTCGTAAAATAATTTAGTGCAAAACACTTAACGCAGCGGAGTGGAGAACTTAACGTTGACGGTGTTGTATGACATGTATGATGTATCGAAAATGATTCCAAAACTTGACGGTGAACCTTAGAGACGGAGTGTGGTAGAGAAATGTAGGAATAGACCGTTTCGGGAAAGAGGTCCCACATGTCAGTGTAATGATTATGGTAGCAGCAGCTAGAAATAGACAAAAAAAGGGTAGAAGAACTCGGTCGGGGTCTCAGTCGGGACTACGTGGCTCCATTACCTCTACACACGCTTTTCTTTTATCTCTCTCTCTCTCTCTCTGTGTGCCATGGCCACGATCTGATCTTTCTTTCTCACGAGGTCTCAAGTAGTCAAGTGGAGGTTCTATGATGGCTGGTGTATTTCTCGTTCGTCTCTCTCTTCCGTAGCCGCCACTGACGTAGTCTCTTGTCTAGTGTGGACCCCACTTGGGAGTGGTTAAAGGGTAGATTAATTAAGTAAACAGTTGAAGAGGTTTGGTTTGGTGTCGATTTTCCTCTTCAGACCAATTAAAAACGATTAGAAATCTGACAATTTTCTATGATCTGAGAATTCTCGAAGATGAAAAGGGGAAGGAGAGAAGGAGAGAGATTGGTGGGTCGAAGTTAGATGGAGATGGAGATGGAGACGGAAGGAGCAGAGGAGCAACAACGGGTCCACGATGGCAACGGCGCTAATAATAATAGTAGTAATAAATTGTTGGATCGAAGTAAGGTGAGGATATTGTTGTGTGATTCTGACCCCAAGACTTCTCATGAGGTGCTTCTTCTTCTCACCAACTGCTCTTACCAAGGTACTCTCTTAATTTACTAATTCCCTTTTTTTCTTAATTTCTTTTTACCTTATTTTTATGCTAATTAAGTTATGAAAGTGGATGGTTTTCTAATTTAGTAATACACGCATCCAATCGTCGTCTCATAATCAGAGTGCATGCTTTGTGTTGAAATAATTATGTTGTAAAGTTCCATTAGTCTCAGAAAAAGAATCACATTATCCTATTGCAATTGCAACTGACCTGCTGAAATGTGCGAGGGATGTTAATTGGAGCTCAATTTACACCGACTGACTACCTCTTATAGTCACCATTTTCCTTACCCGTCATGCAGAACTACCACTTGTAGTCACAAATATCAAAAGAAAATGCAATATCTTTGTACAAAAGTCGACTACTATGTTTAAAAGCAGGACCACATCTAGCCACCCCTGGTAGAGAGAGGGAAAATGATTACCATCAAGACTATATTATTTGAACAGAAACATCTTTTTGTTATTGAACAGCATCCAGTTTAATACTTAATAATTCGACAAAGCATTCAACACTTTTTCTGTAATGGTAATATAATATTAATATACTGGCCACAAATCCACAAATTTCTTCTGCAGCCTGTTTACCATTCTCTCTACATCTCTTTTTAATTGCTTCTAAACAAAATTTTGAAGAGAGCCTTGGTAAAAACTACAGTTGAAAATATTGATATTGAATCCTTTTTCCCAACTAGCTTCAATCAAGCAACAATGTTACCATGCAACTTATCCTTATTTCTGAAGAAAATCTCATATCTAAAAGCACCAATTTTCGTACCGAATTTTAATTTAGCTAAAAATTTTCATTAATGAACGATCAATTGTATATAGTTCTGCTTGAGTTGCCACTTTGTTGTATGCCTATTCTAATAAATGGTCAATTAATCTAAAAAATTATCACAAGCATGCCTTAACCAAATCCAACTTTGCTAATGGGATTGAATTAGAGCTATAGGTTCCATAATTTTTTAACAAAATATCTTCTGAAGATTAAAAAGTTGCTCTTATTTAGACAACAATCTTAGGGGTCATAGTGTGTTTGAAGGACAAAAACATATTTTGGTGGTAGCACTGAATAGTTCCTATCTAGGGTTTTCAAGTTTGACGTCCTGGAGCAACTGGTTTTCAAGTTCGACCTCCTGGAGCAGCTAAATAGCAACAAAGATAGAAGTAGAATATAAAATGACAGAAGATGCTGAGGGGAAGGAGTTGCATTCTTCTGTTGAAATATTCAAAACTTCGAATAGATATCATATACTGACACAGGGATATGACGTTAAACAAAATTTTCCATTTTATTTCCTTGTCAGCCATAGCTGTCAGCATGACAACTCTTATAACTAGAGAATATGCACCTTCTTCGATTTAGTAATGACTTAATGAATTGTTATTGTGTTGCAGTGACAAGTGTGAAGTCTGCAAGGCAGGTGATTGACGTGCTGAATCGGCAAGCAGATGAGATAGACATAATATTGGCAGAGGTTGACCTACCCTTTGCCAAGGGATTCAAGATGCTCAAGTACATTGCCCGCAACAAGAATCTTGCCCACATCCCTATCATCAGTAAGAGACTCATCACCCGACCAACAGTGGCGAAGCCAGGATTGAAGAATGACGGGGGCCAAAATCTGACTAAATGAAATTGAGAACCAATAAAATTACAAGTTTAAGTATTAATTACCTAAAATAATACTAGCAACCATTAATTTTTCTTAACCAAAACATCATTGAGCATAATATTTTGAGTCTAGAGGAGGCCCATGAAACTTGATTATATAAATTATCTTAATAAATTAACATATGGTTGGGAATTATTCTAATTAATAGTGGGGCCTGGCCCTTGCCAGTCCCCCTCTGTCTTCGCCACTGCCGACCAATCCCCCCCCCCCCCAATCTATTGTTTTGAGTATTGATTGCTAATATGATAGATTTTGTGTGTTTGTAGTGATGTCAGCACAAGATGAGGTATCAGTGGTGGTGAAATGTCTAAGGCTGGGTGCAGCAGACTATCTTGTCAAGCCATTGAGGATGAATGAATTGTTGAACCTATGGACACACATGTGGCGGAGGCGCCGCATGCTAGGTCTCTCTGAGAAGGACATTTTCACCCATGAATTGTCAGATCACAGCGATGCCAACACAAATAGCACTACTCTTCTGTCTGATGACACGATTACTCCTGCTGCTACTAAAGATAATGCTAATCAGGAGACTAGTATCTCAAACCAACCTGATTATGAGGTATATAGATATTATTTTTCATGTGCTCAATTGTATGTAATTTATTTTGTTGAATAACTGATTACTGGAGTTTATTAAATAGCTGACAGTGTTTTTTTACTAATACATCTTGTAATCAATATAATTACCTGCTATTTATAATTCTAGTGCAATGTGTCGCCTCTTGGGCTAGCATGCAAGGATACATCAGAGCATCAAAAATGTGATGACCTAGCATGTAAGTTTTCCTTTTTTTTTTTTTAATAGCCAATTCCAGTAGACAGAATGGTCATTATTCTACCTTGGTATGGGCATGTCGTGAAATGGACATTCAGGGCTTTATATTTCTTCTATCATGTATTCTGAATTCTGAACCAAACCCCCACCTGAAAGAAAAAGAAAAGAAAGGAAAAAAGGAGAAAGAAAAAGCTAAGGCAATGTGATTTTGTGACCTCAGCTATTGTTATGGGTGTAGCCTGGTTTGTATGGTCGCCAACCAGAATTGTGCCCTGAGTATCAAAATTCTTGCTTTGAAGCATCTAGGTGATGCAAACATAGGTGATTCTCTTTGTCAGCTTAGTAATGTTGATTTTGTAATATTAGATTTTAAATCCAATTCTTTGGGCAGTATTTACAGGAAAAACTGATCTTAAAATTGGTCAATCCTCAGCCTTTTTGGCCTATGTGAGATCTGATGCGACAATTGTTCAGGAAATTTCTGAACATATTCAATCTGGTCAAAGTGCCTTTCAATTAGAACCACCAGGTCACATGGATATGACCCCTGTGGTAGCAGAGCCCAACTCCAACATGGGTAGCAGCAGCAGAGAGGCACATGAAAGCGCCTTTTATGACCAAAATTCCCACATGACTGTTGGCTCATCTTCTGCTACGACTCAACCTGAGTCCTCAGGCAATGAGGTACAGCAGGCTCCAATGTACCATTTGCCAATGTATTATCCTGGTATGGTAGATCATGGGGGCATAAATGTAAATTTAAATGTCATGCCTCAAACTATGCAAATTTTTCAAGGAGGTCATCAATACAACATGTTTCAATATGGCCACCCCCATTTGCACAGCACGATGGTGCCGCCACCATTTCATTACAACCCTAATCTTGGTATTGGGTTGCAAGCAGGTCACATGGTGCCACAAAATAATCAGATGTGGCCTGGAATGGCAGCTAGTTCTGGCAACATCACTGGCACACCACCGCCAGATGCCACTAAATGCGGTCAGACAGAGAGACGAGCGGCAGCATTAGTTAAGTTTAGGCAAAAAAGGAAAGAGAGGTGTTTCGATAAGAAGATAAGGTATATGAATAGAAAGAAGTTGGCAGAGACGAGGCCTAGGATTAGGGGCCAGTTTGTTAGACAGGAGGCAAATGAGATGGATTTGAATTTCGGCACAAATTCTGAGGGAGAGGAGGATGATGTGGAAGAGGACGAACCCACCTCCACCTCCCGAGAAATGTATACTCCTTCCTCTCCTGAATAGAATAGAGTAGAAAATATAACATAATTGATTTGTTACTACCATGCAATTGAAAGGACAAGATTTTGTACCTCGTATAGGTTGTTGTAGGCAACAATTTTTTGTTTACCATTGGGTTCTGTCTATATGTGGCCTGTCTTTTTTTTTTTTTTTCTTTCTCTCTTTTTAGTTCGGGCTACTTCTTAAGTTTCAGCTAACAGTTTTTCCTTTCTTTTGGCAAGGTATTAATTTAATTTTGCCTTTTTCTTAGTGTGTGTGGTTGTAACAAATGTTGAAACCAAGCAATTTTTCGATTAGTTGTAATGATGGGGTCTAAGAGTCCATTGTCTTGCTAATACAGTGTGTTGACTATAATTATGGGCTATCAGTAAACAAGAATATCATATGCAAGTCCGGTACACAAAAATTTCCAGTCGGGCGCTGTGTGCAATGTTCAACTCGTGTGGGCCGATATACTGAAATTGCAGTATAAAATGTAAGTTATTAATATCTTCTTTGTTAAGTTGGACCTTAATTTAAAGTCTTAATTGAGAAACATTGGAGGTTCATATGCATGATATTTCAGGTTGTTCTCTCTTTTAAAAATTTAATTATAAACTTGTTAAGAGTAAGAAATTTTGAGCAATAATTGAAGATTCGTATGCATCCATTTTTCAGGAATAATACCTTCTCTTTTAAAATAATAATGCTGACATTGATGATTTTTGAGGAATAATATGGGAAAGAATGCACATATATCCATTTTTCAGACCCTATCATATTTCATCTTTTTACACATTGAATAATAAATCTAAAATTCAAACAGCACAATACGGAAGCAAGATGAAATGGACGAAGTTTTCAACCATCCAATCTGGAGTGGATTCTGTGGAATGTGATTATATTAGTACTGAATTTCTGTAACAATCATATTATATTATATAATAATAAAAACTTTGGATATTACTTGTCACAAAAGATCTCGAGCGAGTTTGAGATGAGTCAAAATTACAACGGTCAGCATAATTTTGTAACCGAAAAGAAAAGTGAGTAAATGCATTTGAAGTGAAGATATGCTCAAAATTAAATTAGTAGAATTGTATTTGACAGATTGATAAAGTAAGGAGATGAAGAGATAACTCTTATCCTGCTAATTTGGATAAGAGTTATTATCTTCTTATTCCTTCATTTAATTTTAATTTATCAATATAGTCTGGAAATATATAGTGAGAAAAATAGTGCTGGATGCATTAAGTTTTTAACCGGTGGTTGTAACTAGGAGTAAGAAGCGGCACCGTATCTTTTTCTAATAAATCGCCCATTTGGGTTCATTCACTTAAACCCCTCATCTAATTGACCAGATCCCCTGCTCAAATTTCAATTCCTTTCAACTGAGAGAAGAGAAGGTGAGGGAGAGGAAAAGAGATGGTACAAGAAGGTACAAAAAAGACAGCGGTATCGTCATCATCAACGTCCTCCATTTCTGACAAAACAGGTGCTAGAAAGAAAACACCTTCTGCCAGTGATTATAAGCACAACAAAGTGATGAAGGTGCAAGAGAAATTTCCTTCTCTAGTAGACATAGAAAACGAAGGCGAGGAAGGAAAGGAGAAAAGAGAAGTGATTGATGGAGGAGAGAAAGGAGATTCTGATAGAGAAAAAGGTGGCAAATATGGAAAACATGGTAGCTTGGAAGAAGAGAGTAATGTGAGTGCAGGAATGGAAGGAAAAGCTGATGGAATACAAAAGCTACCTAAGGGTTTCTATGAAGTAGAGGCCATCTGTGAAAAACGATGTTACAATGGACAACTCCAGTACCTTATAAAATGGTTTTTTCTCTTGTTCTACATTATATGTTCATATCATCATATGTAGGAGAAATTTGAATATTTTAGTTCCAGATGTTATTGAAAGGACATATTCTATCATCATAAATATCCTTGGGTCGAGTCTAGCCATGAACTTGAGGAATGTTTGTGAGATTCTAAATCCTGCAGAGCATTTATTTGCTGGAAATAAACATATTTTTTGTTTAAGGCAGTTTTGGTTTTTCTAGGTTCAGTTGGTAAAATTAGGAATTCTCGGTTTTCATTTTGATTTTGTTGAAAATAAAACGAAAGGACCTCGCAAAAGAAATTTGCGGAAGCCGGATTTTCGATGAAAAGTTAATCAGAGGAGGTATAGAATGTATTTCTGTTTTAGTGTTAACAAAAAGGCCAACCTTGCTAATCGCTATGTATATTTTGGCAATTATGTTTAACCTGGAAAGCAATTTGACAAGTTACTGCACATCTCTTCATTCTTTACACTTATCGGTACTTCAGTTGCTGACTAAATTTGAATTCTGAATCGAAATTGTTAGCGTCTTTACAGTGTTTCTTAAAACTGCCTTATTTTGTTAGTCATATCTAGTTACAAGAACTTCATTTTTAGAATTTATTTTGCCGGTGGATAATCTATTTGACTTTTTAGGCGTGACTATTCAGAGGTGGACAATACATGGGAGCCATATGAGAACATCAAATACTGTACTGACATGTTGGAGACCTTTGAACAGAGGTATTCCTCCTCACTATCTCACTCTTTTTAGGTATATATATAGATTTATTGTTATAAGCTAAACAACTATCCACTGAGATAATTATTTATTTTTATATTTAAGTTCACAAAAGCACAACCCCATGTATGACAATGCACAGCCCGGAATGAAGTACCCTATGCAGACTGAAGATGGCAGAGGTGGTACAACAGCTTGTACATTTGGAGAAGACAGCTTCCCTCTACATGGGGCCGATGAAGAGGAGGGAGAAGTTAAGGGGAAACAAAAGCTAATTGAGGATATTTATGAAGACAAAGCTATTCGCAAGAAGCGTTACCACAATGACAAGCATCTGTACCTCATCAAACGGTTATTTTCTTCTTCTACAACATCTATTCATTCATTATTAACAATCGAATGTATAGGAGAACTTGGAGTACTTTAGTGTCTGCTGTTATTGAAAGGACTTCTTGTGTCGATCACTAAGTATCTGGTTCTGATTGTGTTGGAGCTGGTACTGAAAATTGAGCAATGTTTGTGACATTTTAAGTGCTGCAGAGTTACGTGCATAACACAAATTTCTTCGCTAAGCATAGTCCATTTTTTGCAGATGCATCAAATTTATTTTTGTTTAAAATAGTTCGGTTGTTCAGGGTTTTTTTTTTTAGGTCAACTTGGTGAACTTAGGAAATTTTTGTGTTACTTTTGATTTTGTTGAAAATAAAACAAAAGAGCGTCGCAAAAGAAACTTGCGGGTAACTAAATTCAACATGCATCATTCCTTATAAAAGATTAATTAGATGAGATATAGTATGCATTTTAGATTATCATGAACAAAATCCAACCGTGCCAATAATTAAGCATGTTTTGGTAATTATGTTAACCAAGAAGCATTTTGGCAAGTTACTGTGCATCACTACCGTCTCTGCATTTATCAGTACTAGAGTTGTGTCTGCTAATTTATGTCCTAACTGCAAATTGTTGGGTTCATTACAATGTTTTAGAATTGTCCTGTTTCATTGATTATTTCTAGTTACAGTAGCTTTATCTTTGGAATGAATTGTTTGTCATTGGATAATCAATTTCATTGTTCAGGCATGACTATCGAGAAACATACAATACATTTGAGTCTTATGACTTTAATAACAAATATTGTGCTGACCTGTTAAAGGCCTCAAATCAGAGATATTCCTCCCCACTCTCTCTCTCTCTCTCTCTCTCTCTCTCTTTCTATGATTCTATCATGATAATCTAAACTAGTATTCATCAATATTTTTTTTTATTATACATTCAAGTTCATGGACGCACAAGTGCAAGCGTAGCAATACGCAATCCAAAAAGATGGGCTATACAAAAACCAAAGACGGTAGAGATAATACAAATCGGAAGGGTGGAGAAGATATCTCCCCTCTAACTCGTTCATTCTGCAGCAGAACAGAAAGGGGTACGGGCACAGGAACAACCTGCTCTGTTAAGAAAGATATAATTGTTTATAAGCGAAGGCAGACCTGTTCTTCTGAGAAAGATATAATTGTTTATCAGCGAAGGAATAAACTAAACATTGATTGTCTTGATAAGAAAGGAAAGAACATCATGAAAGACCAAATAGAAAAAGAAAAATCTACTGAAGAAGTGTCTACAACAAATAAGGTCCCTGCCCCCTTTCCAGCAGTAAAAAAGGTTTGCCAGACTTATCGGCATTTCTGCTTATTTTGTCCATAGAACAGTTGCTTTCAACATTATTATTAAAATATCTTCATTTGAAGTTTTGAACAATGCCAATGAATAATTACACATCATTTCTACAAATTAAATTCCCATTTACTTCTGGTCAAAAAGTTGAAGAGCCACTAAGCATTTTATTTATTGAATCAGATGGTTGAAGGAATGACCAACAAAGAAGGTAGAAACTTCGTCATGCAAGACTATGTTCAGAAACATAGAGCAAAGGAGGAAGCTAAATCAGGTGTTGGCAGCACCTACTTCTCGATTTTCTTCCCGAATTACAAAGAAGATACAGAGGAGAATGGAGAGGCTCCTCCATTGCCTCCTTTTGTGCATTCCATGCCCGACTTTTACTCTCCACCTCAACCTCAGGCTGGCAAAGCACGCGCCCGACTAACTGGTTCTAAGAGAAGGAAATCGGTAATACTACTAGATTTCATGAACAAGTTTCTTCAATTATTTTATTTCAAATATTGTTTCTATTTCATTTGTTTGTTAATTTTAGGCACATGTGAGAAAATTTATTCATCCAGACGAGGAGGCAAAGAAAGAAATAAATGCTGAAGTCATGGATTCTACAGAGGCCATCGGAACTCCTGCTGCTGTCGATACTGCTACAAGCAGTTACAATGAAAAGGTTACAAGAGAAAGTTCAAGGCTCTAAATTGGCATTCCGTTCAAGACCTATTTGAGATCTTAGCCACAAATAGGGAAGATTTAGAAATGGTTGGATCTCTAGAATTAATAATAGGATGGAATAAATAAGACATTTTGAATATGATGTCGGCAGATGTACTTGGTATGTTGCTCAGCCTCAGTGGTGTATCTGAGGAGTATCCTAGATTTTTTATCTTGCTTTCTTATAATTTTATGTTGCTTGAAGCTTTCTGACAAAGTTTGGTGTTTGGATTTGTTGTTTTATGTGAATTTGGCATACTGTTTTGTGGGCTTATTAGTATGAATGCTCGAGTTGTTCTTATGATGATCTGTATATCTTTGTTGAGAGATAATAGCAGCAAAGTAGGGTTTTGTTTGTGGTATTCTTATTGTGATGTACCTTGTGCTACATGAAATAAAATAAAAAAAAGGGTACCAATGTACCCCTAATTGAGTTGTATTTCAGTAGTGCCTGGTATGGTGTTAGTGCCATATTTTCAGTATATCAAAAAGGTGTGTGATACCTTTTTGTGTGTCATTGCGGGATTTTACTGTCAGCGCTTTTACAAAGAGCAGTCTGCCCAAAACAAGAAAGATTGCGGAAATGATGCTGTCAAGACTGGACGTTGAATGGGAAATAGAAAAAGGAATTAATTGGTGCAAAGTGTGTAGGACTCTTGTAAAGAGAGGGGTTTAGCAGGTATCAGTTTTGAATCTATGTTTGTGTCGAAAAGGGTTTAATAGTAATAGTAACTAGTAAGCCGAAATGAGGGAGAATGCTAGAATGTTGAGAGTTGAGTCAGTAGGTTAAGGAATATGTTAGTTTGTACAATGTGCATTTATAGTTTGTAGAAAATTTTGTTTTCAATTAGTGAAAACAGATTTTCTATAACCACTCATTTAAAAACATTTTCAAAGTTCGTGCCAAAAATTTTCATATTTTCAGAAACATACTTTAGAGTTAAGAATTTTGCTTTGCCTTGGAAATTGAAATATAGAACTTATCTTTCTTTTAGCAATAATATAAGGAAGGATTACAAACTCTTAATTGAGGAATAATATGAGAAAGGATGCATATACATTCATCTTTACTCCCTATCATATATATATTTTTTTTAAATGTTGAATAATAATCTCAAATTCAAACAGAGAAATAAAATCATTAAATGTGACATTAACACCAAGCAAGATGAAATGGAAGAAATTCTTGGCTCATTCAACCCAGAGTGGACTGTCATTTGAAATTTATGATTACAGTACTGAATTTCTGTGACAATTTCAGTATGGTGATAGAGATTTTGAATATCATCGTCACAGAAAAATCTCGAGCAAGTCAAATAAAATTACAACGGTAGCAAATCATTATTATAACGGAAAAGGGAATTGAGTGGATGCATTAATTTGAATTTAGTGAAGATATGCTAACAATTATATTAGGAAAATTGTATCTGACAGATCACAGATGGATAAAACAAGGGTCTTAGGGGATGTTGATATAACTCTTATTCCACCAAGTTGAATAAGATATTCTTCTTCTTCTTGGCTCCGTTTGGATGCGTCGAGAATAAAGTAGGAAGAAGGAAGAAGGGAAGAAATTTATTGGGAAGGGATAAATTTATTGGAAAGTGTGTAATTTTTGTGAAGAGTTTGGATGGTTAGAAATAAATTTATTGGTAAAAAGTGGTTATTTCTTATTCCGGGAAGAAGCCATCCAAACGGAGCCCTTATTCTTTGGTTCATGTTTTAGTCAAATATGGTAAAGGATCAAATAATAGCGATGCATTTACTGCTATTCCAGTCATGAGTTTAATAGCGGCATAATGTATTAACCTATTTATTCAGATTCAATTCATTTCACCTCCAAATCAAATCATGCAAGAGAAGCTAAACAATTTCAACATTACAATTTCAAATTGAAACAAAACAAGCGCTATAAATTAAAGAGCACCAAAACATAAGAGAAAGCAGGCCCCATTTTGAAAACCACCAGGGTTTTTTTTTAAAACAGAAAAACCTGTCAAATTCAAAACCTACGCGCTATAAAACGTTGGGTTGAATTACTCATATATATTTTAGATAATTTTTAGATTCCCTACGCGCTTTAAAACGTTGGAGGTAGTTCATGTCAATCCTAGTGATTTTGCCACCAAATGAGCACCAATAAATAAATTTTAAATAATATTTTAATTTTTTAAATAACAAAAGAAGTTAGTTGGATATTTTTCATAAAAAACGTGTTTTAAGAAAATTGTATTATTCGAATTTCTTCTGTATACATCAAGTGATATATAAAAATCAATGTATCTTTTTTGTCAGTTTTAATGTTTTATTCTCATTTTGTCATATCTATCATATTGTTATCCTTACAAGTATCAGTGTTATTAACATCTTATTCATACCCATTACAATAACGCAAAAAGATAAGATAATGAAAAATATCAAACTAAACAATCAATATATAATCTATTTGAAATAAACAATAAATCTGTAGGTAAAATGATATAAACTAAACCGTATACATTATACCCTAAATAATAACAAAAGTATTGACACGTTTGTCAATCTTGTTCTTAAGAAAATAATCATCTACAAGTAATAATGAATACACATTATATTTCGGTGTCACTAAGATCATTATAAGAAAAATTAAATTATTCTTATTTACAAATTATCAAAATAACAAATATAAAAAAATGTTCTCTTTTCTTATCCAATAACATTTTATAGACTTATTTTGTTCAATAATTTTAACTAACAGTAAAATTTATATATTTATAGGAATATTTATATATCTGAATCTGGTATTCGCCAAATGGGATTCATCAAGTAATAAATACATTTAATGTTCCGAATAATTAACAGGAAAAGAAAAAGGAATAAAGACTGACGCTGTTTTGCTGATAAATCGGATCCGGTTTTAATTGTAAAAAAACTAAAGGGGTTAACTTGCGGATAAAGAGTGACACTGACACCGTGTCTTTTCGCTGATAGCTCGCTCGGTCCGTCCGTTCGACTTGGGAGTTAGTTCACTCCATTCCCATTTCCCAAATCAAATCGACCAGCTCCTCTCTCTCTCTCTCTACTCAAATTGAAACTTGAAAGAAAGAGAGAAACATGGTAGGCGGAGGTCGAAAGAAGGCCGAGACGGCGTCGTCCTCCTCCGTCTCCGGCGAACCACCAGCTGCCGACAACCTTCCTTCCGATCCTCCTGATCATCAGCTCCACGACAAACAGATGGAAGAAGTTCAAGAGAAATCTCCATCTCCTTCTTCTCAAGCAGACGAAGAAGATGAAGGTGAGGAGGAGGGAGACGAAGAAGGAGAAGATGATGGAGAAGACGAAGAGGTTGATGGAGAAGGAAGCGAAGGGGATTCTGAGGAGGAAGAGAAAGAAGGCGAAGAAGGGGAAGGGAATGGCGTGGGAGAAGTAGAAGGTGGAGGTTTGGGGAGCCAGAAGCTAGATGAGGGTTTCTATGAGATTGAGGCAATTCGGAAGAAGAGATACCGCAAGGGTCAGCTTCAGTACCTCATCAAATGGTACTTTTCTTTTTAAATACTATCTATCCCTTGTCAATAGAATGAAGGAAGTGAAATTTGTGTTAAACCTGTGTCGAATTAAGGAGTTTTTGTGTGAATTAATTGCTATGGATACTTTGTGCAGGATAATAGTTTGGTTCAGTTTTGCAGCTGAATTGAACTAATTTTGGTTCAACTTGTTTGGTTGCTGAGAGAGGTGTGTGATTAGTTTCTGTTGGTTACTTAACTTAGTTCCTATAATTTATCACATCATTTTATCCAGTTTTGTTAAAAATCAAACAAAACAACATTTCAAAATAAACTTGTGTGCTCCTACATTCTCCGCTTCATTACATACATGGATTAATTAAAGGAGAAGTAGTATATATTTCAGTTTGTATTGTTTCAATTAAGGCTAACTCTGCTAATAATTAAGCATCTTCTGCCAATTATATTGGACTTAGCAAGCAATTTGACTGCTTGCTGAGCAATTTATACCATAAGAATAATTACATGTGTGATATTTGATATACATTCTCAACCTTACAGGTCGGATTTATTTACGGTGCTGGAACCATCCTACATTGTCGGTCATGCTTAGCTCTAACAATTTCAGCTTACTTAGCAATTGATTTTTTATTTTATTCATTTAATCTTTTTAGGCGTGACTATCCAGAGAGTGACAATACATGGGAGCCCTATAACAACATCAAATATTGTGCAGACATGTTAGAAGCTTTTGAGCAGAGGTATTCCTTCCTCTCTCTCTCTCTCTCTCTCTCTCTCTCTCCCCCACTATCACTATAAATAAAACTTGTTATCGTCAAAAAAATAAATATATAAAACTTGTTAACATTATTCCTTCTATTTTGTTTGATTAAGTTCACGAAAGCGGAAGCGCAAGCGCAAAATTACATCACCCAAAAAAAAGCGCTCAATGCAAAGTGAAGATGGTGGAGATGGTACAAGTCCTCAGATGAGAGGAGAAGACAGCGGCCCTCTATCCGGCTCGTCGAGCAGAGGAAGAGGAAGAGGAAGAGGGAGAGGGAGAGGGAGAGGGAGAGGTAGGGGCAGAGGACGTCCCCCAATCATGGATAGAGAGAGCTTTGTTCTCAAGCGAAATCCCAGAAGAAGCATTAATACTCATGATAAGATCTTTTTGAAAGATAAGAAAGAAAAGGAAAAATCCTTTAAATATGAGTCTACGACAAGTGGGATCCCTCTTTCCTTACCAGAATTGCAGCAGGTTTATTGGACTTGAGTCATATCTTTTTTGTCCCAACAGTTGTTTCCAACTTTATATTAAACTTGCCCAATTTTAGTTAATGTCATGAAATAATTACAATAACTCATTTATTCCTAAATAAATTTTATGTTTAATCCTCAGACCAATACAAATGAAGTGCTGCTAAGCATTTTGTATATTGGTACAGGGGGTTGAGGGGGTGAACAAGGGGAGAGGCACAGACTTTGTCGTGGCAGAAAATATTCAGAAAGACAAAGAAGAGGAAAGAAAATCAAGTTGGGTGGCTGCCTCCATGGCAATTCACCTCCCAAATTGCGAAGCAAATATAGAAGGGCACGGGGAGGCTTCCCCTGTGCTTCTGCCTGTGGGTCCCATGCCGTCCTTTTGCTCTCCTTCCCAACCTCAGGGCAGCAAAGCAAGCGGCCAAATTACTGGTGCTAAGAAAAGGAAATCGGTAATACTTTATACATGAATAAGTTTCATCTGTTTATCTATTTCGTTAATTTTCAATGTTTCTTTCCATTATTTATTTTATTGATTTTGAATACACAGGGATGTGTAAGAAGATTTGTGCAGCCTGAAGAGGAACCAAGGAAATCAACGAGTGCTGAAGTTGTGGATTCAACAGAGGTTATTGAAGCTTCTGCTGCTGCTGTCAATACTGCTATTGACAATAACAGCAAAAAGGCTGAAGAAGTTTACCTCACAAAGATCCTGAAGCCGGTGCAGCTCTTTGCTTCCTCTTCTCCAGCCACCGACAACATACAGCATGTATCTGTCACTTTCAAGGCTCTCAGGTTCACTTCCCTTCAAGTCCCATTAATTCTTCTTCCTAATCATGTAAATTATCTTAACAATTTTCATGCTTTCATTCCTATCTACATTAGCTTGGTAGAGTTTATGCAAGTCACTAGCATTTTAGTTGATGTTTAAAATAGCAATTCTTGCTCTTGAAAATTATTATATCTAAATAATGGTAGATATCCCAGAAACTATGCTACATATTGTTTTATTTTTTAAATAATTATTTTTAATATTTCCAAAATTGTACTTAGCACTAAAAGTTTTTAAATCAGATCCCAATAATGAAAAAAAAGCTCAAAAACTTAGTTTTGCACAAAAAAAGCATGAAAGAGAGGCATTTAGGCATAATTAGCACCGGTATAGACAGTTCTAGCATTCTAAATTCGAGTAGTTTCTACCAAGGAGCTTGCAGAAGTGTTGAGTTTTATCAAAAACATACAAGTATTAATAGCACCACTCCCATTTGAAATAGGTTCTATTGACGTTTATCAGGCTTGCATGAATTTCAGTTGGTGTATACCAAATTGAAAGGAATTTCATTATATGAATTTCAATAGACTTGCTTTTTTTTTTTATAATTTCAGGTTACCAGATCACACTTGCAAGTATTGTAAATTCGTAATATCAAACAATAAGCTACCTTTTAGCACAAATTATAAATCTACCATGTATGTAAAATCATTTGCAGCTTATTAGTGATTATTCCTTGAATTTGATAAAATCCACTTATGTGTTAATTGCTCAAAAATCAGAATGAAAGCCAAATTAAATTAATTTTGTTCAATCTAAAAAAAGAAAAAGGTCTCAAAGTCCTCAGTCTGGCCATAAACCATAAAATAGTCTCTTATGAGCTAAGCCATGAAAAATCAAAGAAACAATGGCAGATGTTATCATGTAGGGTAGCTCACCGCTATTACCATGCCGTGCTACTTATTGCAGCACACCACAGTAAAAGCTGCAATCTGTGCTTTTCATAGTTTTTGGAATTTCCATAGCTTCTTAGAACAGAAAACACAGTAGGTCCTGTATGGCTCCTCTATTAAGAACACTGGTTTTGATTTTAAAACCACAAATTAGTATGGTATATTAATTACCAAGTAAAATGGTGAGCTAGGATGCATATACTATATTGTCGATTGTTATGGAAACCAAGTTATATGGGTGCATATTATAAAAGTGAAGAATTTCTCTTGTTATGGAAACCAAGTTATATGGGTGCATATTATAAACGTGACTGCCAATTGCTGGTATATGTGTGCATTTTACTGTTACCTGATCAGGAGTAAATTTGTTCATATTTTACAGGTCTGATGGAACCCAAGTGCTTGTTAGCAACAAAGAATTAAGGGCAACCAACCCCTTGCTGGTAAGAGGCATAAAACTAGTTTATTGTTTGTTATTCATTATCCTTAGCTATTTATACACCAGTTACCTTGTTTTAATCTGAAATGATATTCTCTTGTGACAGCTAATTGATTACTACGAGCAACACCTTCGCTATCACCCTGATCCATGAGACACGACCAAATCTACATTGCTACTGTCACTCACGTTTTTCTGACATATGTAGTCATGTTCTTCTTTAGTTTAAAGATAGTCTTTATCCTGTAGATTAATTAAAAAAGCTAATTTACTTGTTGTTTTGTTATATATGGTCCTTCAGGTGTGTCTGGTTGGTAGTGTTCTGGCTCTTTCGTAAAGAAATACACGATTACTATAGAGGCTTGTGTTATTTTCGCTTAATAAAGTATATATGTGCATGGAAACGTTAGCTTTGTTTATTGTGTTCATAATCATGTTTTTATCTTATAATATAATAATATGGTTCTACTAGAGACATTAATAAAACCAAACACAATGGTCAATAACTAGGACGGGAATGGATCGAATAACATTCTAAAATAAATCTGATACAGAATGTTTATTTTAAAAATGATAGATGGAGGTAATGTTATAGCGCTTTGTGTTTGTATCCTGGTGATCATTTTCAGGTTCATTTATAGGTATAATAGATTGCCATATAGCTACAAAACAAAAGGCATATCACTAGGGTAGGGGTGCATAACGTCTAAAACGATCACGAAAATAGATTGTTGCGTTAACCGTTTCGTTTTAACACAAAACCGATCATAGATTTGCATTAACCGTTTCGTTCAAAATACCACGAAAATACACATGGACAAAACTGACTACATATTGTGTTAACCGTTTCGTTTTTAAAACGCAACCAAATTCTTAAACCGTTTCATTGTAAAACGAAAGAACGGTTAAAACGGTCGCCGTTTTCACCCCTACATTAGGTTCGTAACTCGTAAGGTTCTTATTTGTTTAACGGATGCAAGTGCTTTATTGGTCCAAACTTTTATGGGTTGTAACCGACTTGAAAACGGATTGAGGACCCTCGTCGGCCCAAAGTGTTCAGGATATACGTACTCTTCTATTGGAAATGACATACGCCATTCATCTTTTCTTCCATCCATGTCGTCCAGCACTAAAAATGAAAAGAGCGCTGATCCAAAAATCCAACTTGTCTGATTATTCTGACTTGTTAATGTTGGCTTCAAATAGCTATTAGGAAAATTTTCACTATACACCATTATGCATTACACCTGAAATCTGCCTCTACAACACTAAGTAGAATCAGTTTTTGTTTACAAGTAAATCGATGTCAAATATAAGTCATCTGATGTCATCATCTGTAAGCGAGGTTGGGGACCCAGATCTCTTCACCCCCTTACCAGCCGAAATTATCTTCTCTTGCTTCTTTTGTGGCACTGTAAAGCCTTGTAGAGGGTGAACACCTCTGTGTGGCTTGGCTGAGATGACCTCATCCAATGCCCTTTGAATTGCCTCTTTTGCAACTTTATACAACTCTTCAGACCTTGAACCCTCTTTGGCACACTTCACAGCATTGGCACACAAACTGTTGTATCTTGAGACAGCAAGGTCGTCATTGCTTTTTTGACCTTTGAGATCTACAAAATTGGCATCCAAGCTGGACTCGCTCTTTGCATGCTTCGTCCATCTTTTCAAAATATAGTTGCTCGGAAGGTTACGGACCCCTTCCACAACAAAAATCCTAAGGGAGTGCCTACACAAAATCCCGCAAGACTCAAACTTACGGCATGTGCAGCATACTTTTACTCCTTCAGAGAGAAAAACTGTCACCTCATGCATCTCTTTGTTGCTCTCATCATAACTATGCTCCAAGCGGTACTTTCTCACAATTTGTGTCCCACATTCTTCAGTTAGTTTCTCTGCATAGTACCCAAATGACTGCATGAACTCCTCCTGGAACTTCTCAAATATGACCCTGGAGTAGATGCCAGCAGCCTGCTTCTCGATCGGCGAAGCTGTATGCAAAGGCGGGTTTTGGAAAAGTGTCACAAAATCTGCACCATGCTCCCTCTCATGCCAATTAGCAACAGCTTGTGCCAGCTGTTGCACCGCAACCTTCAGCTGAGCCTTCACAGTAAAATACTCCTTAACTACCTTATTGACACATTCCCAGACTCTGTGAGGACCAGAGACTTCTCCAGTGAAAGTATCCTTTGTGTAAGCGGGCACCCACTGCTGCTTTATGTCGTACAGGTAACACATATACCCATTACTCTGCAGTCTGTATTTCTCAATTATCATAACCCATTCCGATTCAAATGCTTCAATTGTTTCAGACCTTTCGATACAGCTTCTCATCTCCTCTATAAAATCACTATGGACCATGTTATTTTCACATTTATCAGGCGGTAAAAGAAGGATCATCTCTTCAGAGATGGAAACAAGTACATGTTCACTGAAAAACAAGTGGCATGTGTCAGGAAAAACTTTAGCAGTAGCAACAGCCATTGGTCGGCTAAGCTCGGTCATGAAAGAAAGTGGGCCCTGCTGCCCAGGCATAGCCGATTTCCAATTTTCAAAAAGCCACACAAATGACTGTTCTGATTCCTCCACGAGTAACCCACATCCAAAAACCACTGGGTGTGCATGATGGTTCAGACCCATGAACAAAACCACGGGGATTAACTCTTTGTCATTTCGATACCTTGTCTCAAGCCGAACTGTATCCCCAAAATAGTGGTATGCCATGCGGGCCTGTGCATCGGCCCAGAAAACATTAGTTGTACGGTTAGTTTTCTTGTCAACCTGCACTGCATAGAAAAAGGCAGGGTTTTCTTCTTGAGCCTTTGTAAAGTATTCCAAAAGGCAATCAAAATCACCGGGACCAAGGTCATTGTACCGAATTTC
This sequence comes from Rhynchospora pubera, assembly GCA_028095005.1. Taxonomy (NCBI): domain Eukaryota; kingdom Viridiplantae; phylum Streptophyta; class Magnoliopsida; order Poales; family Cyperaceae; genus Rhynchospora; species Rhynchospora pubera. The sequence goes on from CM051461.1 coordinate 185,399,122, forward strand.
TTTTGGGGGAGCTAAGTCATGCCCATTGAGCAAAAGACTGCGTGTATCTGCAAAGTTCTTGGCTATGACTAGAATCTCTCCTTGTGAACGCACACATCTGACCTTGCTTGGTGGGGCTGGTGTGAGCTCATGCGTGTGCTCTAGCACCAATTTGGAGACCATCCACATATCTCCCTCCTTTCTGATTATCTCGAACAATGCCTCACAACCACCACCTTCCTTTGTACTCGGTTCAGCCACAGGAGACCCAAGCCCATTATTGCTATTGCCATTGTCCTTCCCAGAGTGGTACCTGTAATGGGCCCAATTAGAAGGACCAATATGTAATTTGTTTTTTACGAATTTGAGTGCACAAAAGAATTTATGGTTTGGAAGGCTGCAGTACCGATGCTTGGAGCAAACAAGCTTGAGCATCTTCATAGTCTCATCATGTAATGAGCGGCGTGACTGACGGACACGAGCTTCAAATCCAACCCGGTTGGCGTATGTATAATAGAATGTCTTGGCTGCCTCGAGTGAGTCAAACACCATGCCCACATATGGGTCAACTTCAGCATCTCCCTCTGTAGCAATGTAATGGACCCGTCCTGGCAAACCCACTTCATGGCTATGCTCCTTCACAAGCTTTGTCACAACCCATTTCTCTGCTTCTCCTGTACTAGTGCCAGTACGACGAATAACTTCAAGCATGGCCTGGCAGCCCTCACGGACAGACGGAGCCCTCCGACGTGTCTTTCTACCAGGTGGGGGCTGCTTCTCTCGACTGAAGCCTTCACGTGAACAGACAAAACGAAGCATGATAACTGACTCAGTGCACTTAGACCTGCGTGAACGAGCAATTCTGACAGAGAAGCCAACTCGACCAGCATAAGCAATGTAAAAGGTCTTTGCAGCCTCACCAGATTCAAACTCCATCCCAACAAACGGCTCAATGCCTGGATCAAGGTCTGTGGGAAATAAGGGATCATACCGCACAGCTACTGGCAATGCTATTGGTGGTTGCGGCATGTCAGGCGGGTCAATGTGTTGTTTCAGCGGCAAAGTTTGGTGTGTGATCTGCTCGGAAAGGTCAACGACAGGTACATGTGGGGTCACTCCAAGGGTTGCCCAGAAGTTGATACTCTCTTCTTCGAGGTCGACATTGGCCTCCAGTAGCGGGTGCTGATGCGCTTGAGGGTGCAATTCCATTATCCTGTTTCCTCCAGAAGAAAAGCAAGGTTAAAAATAAACTTCTCTTCACTATTGTATTCCACTTAGTTAAAACCAATTTAATTCCACTTTCCAGTCTATAACAGGACTATAGAAGGGGTGATCTCAACAGGTGTGTGAATTCTATTCAATTTGTTTAATTTAGTTTACCAAAAAAGACCATTGGCAAGACACATGGCTGAACAGGTACAGAGAATAAAGATTGAAACCAGCTAATAAAGTTACCCAATTTGGTACAGACTTGTTTTGGTAAGAAATTGAGAGAGAGAGGGATTAAGTATTAACCTGGAGGCCTCCATGGAGGAGGGAATGGAGACAATCCACTATGGAGAAGCTTGATATATCTGGTTGTCTTTTTTCTTCGTCTCCTTCAGCTCTGGTGGAAGAGGAGAAGAAAATTGGTGGGAAGATGGAGGTGTGACTTGAGAGACTGAGCAACCCTAATTCTCACCGCATCGCACCAGAGCGTGAACCCGGTTTTCTTATCCAGTGCTTCTTATCCATAATTGAAACATCTCCAGTTCTGTTCTACCAGGATACCTCCTTTTCTCTTTATGCTAATTTTGGGCCCTCATGGCCTTATGGGTAGTAAGGCCTTGTCCTAAAAAATGGCCTTATAGTTTCCCCTACCCCCTGTACAAATTCTTCTATTTAAGCTGGTCTATTATTCTTTGATTCTTCAATTTTTTTTTTTTTTGGGGTTTCATACACTAAGAGTCTAAGACAAATAAAAAGTGTTCTTAGATAGTGCATTACAGCGAACTTATAATACGGCCACCAACTACAAACTGGAATCACATTCCCAAAAGGACAAGTGTACTTAGTACAATCAACATTACAGTGCCTAATTGTGATAAACCCGCCTAACTTTAGGTACACCAAAAGCACGTCTGGGAGTATCATTTTCCTTCTTTTTTATGAACTTTGATTAATAAATAACTGATTGATTGGGTGTTAAAGCCTTTAAGGATGGGGGTTTTCCAGATAGTTTCTTCAACAAGAGTTTTTCTTTTTTTATTGTGGCTGAAAGTTTTATTCACGAGTTTATCCATATTATTTTCTACATTCATTATTTATTTTTCTGCGTTAAAATTATTGTGTCAAGGAAAAAAAACACAAAGTGAAACAAAATCATGTTGTAAGTGCAAGGCAAATTAGAGCCTAGCAATAAAACACTAAATGATGATCTTTACATATAATTACAAGATGATGCTCATACAGGGAACCTTAAATGCTTTTCTACTCTCCCAAATTAACGAAGAAAAATGAAATGAAAAAACAGCGCAACTCAGAATTGATGAATACAATGAAAAACAGATCAAAAGCATCATTGATCATTTGAAGAAACAGGCAAGCCATTGCCGGGCTTCCTATGGAATGGTCGGCACGCCTTGACGCAAAGATCTACTGCTGCAGCAAGTGCTACAAAAACTGCCGCATCCTCAATGCAGGTGACATGTCGTACCGCCAGCTGTACAACCAATGGCATGAGTTTAATATTCTGACCTTGCCACCTCCGACCCTCTCCTCCTACTTTACAACTCATCACATAACCACCACCACTGACACCAGTCGTGCTATCTATGTCTAATACAAAATCACCTCCCCTATCGCATCCTATGCACGTCTCTGAGAGGACAACACCGGTTTCATGCCCATCCAGCAGCAGTTGTAAGCGTAGACAAACAGCCTCTCGGGACCCATTAATGTTTTCCCGCCAGGCCTCGAGCCGGGCCCAGGGGTGCCAGCTAGAGCCCGGTAGTCCAGCTGGGTCCGGTCGGAGGATAAGAAAAGCACCAGGGTTGGAACGACTGACCCGATCTAATCCACTTGAAGGGACAAACGGGGTGGACATGAAGGCTGCTGCCACGGCAGATCCAGAGAGATCGTGGACCACCACTTTCCACCCTTTTCGGATATCATGACTATTCTGCATGACAGCGTGCTTCTGCTCGGTTTCCCCAGGGCCCCACAAGTAACCATTGGTACCATCCGCCTGAGATGCACTGTATTTAGTTTTCATCACCAAAACTATTAAATAATAACACAAATAATATTGATCAAATGAAATCAGAATTGATGAAATGGTCAATCAATAAAAGTTTACAAAGTTAATTCAGACCGGCGAGGGTCGCAACTGAACTTGCAGCTAAAGATGGGTTGCATGGTCTTCCCATGGAGTTGCATGACCTGTGGACTCAACACTGTCGCGTCCTCAAACCGAAATATGTATCGAGGGTCGGGTTCAACCTTAACCCGTAAATGCAGGTCTCCACCCGCTCTCCCCTTTCTCCCACCTATACTAAACCATCCGTTGTGAACTAACACTGGCTTGCCTCCTGCACCTAACCCGGGCCCCACCTCCAGTCTGACCTTCCCAATAAGATGTTTCCTGTTTGAGGACCCGCAATCAACCAAACCACTTCTGTTTCTCCCAGTATATATGGCAATTTCTAGATATGCATAAGTTGTGGGTCGAAAGCAACCAGTTGAGCTTGGCAAGCTAAGCTTAGATTCCTCAATGTAGAAAACTGCCTCAGTGCCAGAGCCAATGTTTTGATGATCTGGATTTAGTTCAGATGACGAAGATACCTGTGGTACAGAGACCATGTGAGGAGCAGAACCACATAGTCGTATCTCACACGTACATGTAGAGTTGATTCTGGTAGATAGTCTGAGACCGAGAGACCCGACTGACAGTCTCACAAATGCCTGGGGATCCATTAGCGTTCTTGGTCAGGGTTATAAATCAGTCTCTATATCTTCTGACGACGCCATTCTTAATGTGTTGAATCTGTTCACAAAGATGTAAAAAGTAACTTATTGATATGCAATACTACTTGAGTTGGTTACTCCCAAATCAGACCAGCATTAGGATTTAAACTCTACTACATATATTGCAATTCAATTGTGTGATGTATTAAGGTAACTTCCTTTACAATAGCATTTTCTCTCTGAGATACAATTGGCACATAAGCCACCAGCTTTCATAATTTGTCAATGAATTGAATTTTGTTTCTAAACTTCCAATGGCACTTTAAAGTATTGACAACTTGCAAATTAGGATATTAGCAGAGAACAAATAAGCTTAAAGGTTACAAAGAGAATCAAATCTATGATTTTTTATTTTATACTTACAAAGAGCTCCAAGTATCATCTACTAGTAATGGAAAAAAGAAATGTTTATTAAAAGCAAACACTCAGTCAGGCATGGATTCTAGATGTATTATATTCAAAAAAAAAAAAAAAAACATAACCGAGCTGAAAAAATGTGGATTCTGATTTTGATTGGGTAAGGTACCTTACTGGGTTTGATTTAACCTGAGAAACCTATATTAAATAATAATTGATTGGCGATTTTTCTGTAGGAATAATGTATTATCTTGTACTTTTTTAGCTTTTTAATTGTAACTTGCTTTATGTCATTGGTAGTTGGAGTATGTCATACTTTTTCGCACCTTTTAACTATAACATATTGTTACCCCCAAAATCACAGACTCCAGATAACACTGGCAAAAACTTTTAACTCTTTCAAGAGCTTTGAGACTCTTCATGACTTTATCTAAATTTACTTCTCCTTTTCCAAAACGTGACCTTATTTGCTTCTTATACTGGTACTAATCCTGAGTGGAAATTAGAAAAAGACATCCTTTCTAACGATAAATTTACACTTTTGGAAATGCACATGAGAACTATTCAAAACAAAAAAGTGCCCTCTCCTTTTAAGAAATGAAAAGAGCAGCACAAAAAAATAGTTAGTGCTCAGTGGGCGTGGAGTGGCAGTGGGAGGATGCCTTAAACAAAGGGAAAACATTACAACTGGTTAAGCAAATCTACTCCAACTCCAAGCATGGTATTGTTTCCTTTTCCTTTTGCCTCTCTCAAAAAAGCAAAAACCAACAGGAAGTAAACTAAAATAAGATAAACTAGAACTAACCCTCTGTCAAGGTAAGGAAGTGATCCCTCTTCCTTCCCTTTCTTTTTCCCCTCTCCCTCCATTTCTTCCCCTTGCCTCCTTAACATACCAAAACTATGAAATTTCTGGCAGACAGAACCTAATGCCTTACTATGCGGAGCGCGCCCGTCGCACCAGCTGTCTCATCTGGACAGCTGCAATTTTCTGTGCCATCATTGCCACAGCTGTCATCATAGCTGGCCTCGTCATATTGGTTATCTATCTCATTTACCAACCCAAATCACCATACCTAAAAATGGGGAACGCACAACTGATCCATCTTTATTACGACCAAGCGGGCACTCTTGATACTGAATTACAAATTATAATAATGGCCGAGAATGATAACACCAAGACTGATGCCGCATTCTACAGCCTGAGTTTAGATCTTCTGTTCCAAAGTGTGACAATTGCACAACTTCAGGCTGCCGATTTCGTCGTACCAACGAACAGCTCAGTACCATTGGGTTACGACGTGCAGTCAACACCCGTACCACTAGACCCGGTAGGGATGAGTGCGATGGACTCTGCTCTGAAAAACCGGCAGATACCATTCTATTTAACAGGTCGGGCCAGGACACGATGGCGGTTAGGTTCGCTGTACTCTGTTGGGCTCTGGGCCCACCTGTCATGCAAGATGACCTTTTTCTGGCCTAATGGTTCTGTGGCTAGTATGCAATGCAACAACAAGAGATAAGAGAGGGAAATTTCTTCTGAATTCATTCCAGATAGGAGCAGATTAGTATAAAATAATTGCTATACTTGAGTATCTCTTTATAGATAAATGTTGTAAAAATACAATTTAGAAAAAGATTACAAATTTCATTGTTACATTTTCATTTTCTTTATTTATTTATTTTTTTATTTCTGTTGTTTCCTTTGTAGTTCAATTTACAAGCATAGAATGTACCCAATGTGGGATTCAAGGGACAACCATGATATGCTTTTTAGTAAAACCTTTCTTGTCACACATACTTTACTTCCTCTTTTTCTTCCTTTTATACGCGTTTCTGTTCTTAAATTACACTGAGAATTCAAAAAGAATAGATTAATAATAGAGAAAGAAGACAACAATGCATGCGTACCTTATTTTCACTTTTTTGGGATTAGACTTTGTTATTTCCTCCAAAACGGCTTGAAAATGGAGATGTTGTTCCTTTCGATATCTTTGAGGCCCAAAAACTAGAAATTAAACCAGTCGGTAAAATACCACTCGAATTTCCAAAACTGAGAGATTGAACCACCAAACGATAATGGATAGTGTTAGAATTGTGAACCAAGCCTAAATATCTGGGGAAAAGGAACTCATTTTTTTCTCAAAATGAAAAGCGTTTGAAAGTGGAAAGAAAAGATCACGTTCTTCTCAAAAATTGCTTCGATTATAGCTCATAAAGAAACAGAATTTAGATTAAAATTGAAAGCGCGGGAAATCTACAAAGGCATAAAAGGAAGAAGCAAAAGAAAGAACTAGCAAAAGTCACTCGGTGAGAACTAGGAAACAGATACTTATAGCATTTCTTTTCTTTATTTATTTACGCCATGCATTTCCCATTTGGAACTTATCTAAAACAAGGATATAAGAATTACAAAAGTACCCGTAAAACAACTGAATTGTTAATTGACATCCCTGCAAATTATTTTCGAATGATAAGAAGCAATTATTTTGGCTCAACTGAAAGTGTGCTAACTTTTTCTAAATAACCTGTATTTAAATAATAAAATAAAAAGAGATACCTTTTTGTAAATTGTCTTGCAAGATCGAGCTATCAGAAAATTTATGTATTCAAACTATTAAAAACTTTTTTATAATGTAATGGATTAATTTTTAATATAAAATCATTGTGCAATATTTTTAATCTTTAAAATACTCTAGTTATTTTGAATGAAAAATGATTTTACTTTTATTTTTTATGTGAATAGTGTAGTATGGCTTAGAAAGAAATTAATATGTTTTATTGTTTTACGTTGGAAAAATCTGTTATAGTTGTGTGTTAAGAAAAGTTTTGGAGATTTTAGAGCTTACTCAAGCCATTTCGATTTGAAGGAAATTGAATTAATGCCATGGTGAACATGTAAAAAAAACTCTACAAAACATGTTGTAATCGAATTTTAGACAAGTTGTGTCAAAAATCAAGCGTTAAGGATGTTTTATCACGATTTTTATTACAAACCACATTGGAGTCGAGTGGGGCCATGGAGGGTGCGTCGCACTAGAAATTAAACTTATCTAATTTTTACTTTTGTTTGTCCATTCGAGTTTAAACCTTTTTTCTATAAAAAAAACATATATCTAAATAGTTTGAAAGTGTGTGAGATATTTGAAAACAAGTTCAAAAAACTTGGGAGAACAAAAAACTCATCTGTACCTGATTTCCATCAATTTAAGTGAAAATTGATCGATAAAGTGCATCAAATCTGATTATTTTTTTTTTCAACTCCCATTTGTGTAATTCTGGTTCTAGTAATTGATTCCTTCGACACAATATTGTTTAAAAAAAGGCAATCTGCAAGGTTTGGAATGGATAAATACATGAAAAAAGACAGGATTATTGGAGCAAAATTTTCACTATATCATATATTGTGTTTATATTCATTTCTTACGCTTTCAAATGTCTAAATCGATTATATATAGCATATAGGTCAACTCGTATAAACTACAGATTGATATCATTTCAATCTTATTTAATAAATATTATTAAGTACCGCCAATAGAAACTATAAATATTTTATATGCTCTAAATACTACAGTGGAAGAAAAAAAGAAGGATTAAATTACTCCGAACTCGGAAGGACATATCTTTAATTTTAATAATCTCAAGAGGTGATTCTACAAACTTTAGTACGTTCAAAAATGTGCCTTATAGAAAGGTATGGGGGCATGATAACGATGTAACGTAACATATTATTATATAAGTGGAAAACATAAGAAGAGAAGAGAAGTAAGGCTAAGAATAATACATAATTCATAATCGGAGACAGCTGTAACGAAGGAAAATCGCTTTCGGACAGAAAGGAATGAAAGGGAAAGCTGCCTTTCTCGTTCTCATCTCCCCTTTATTTTCTCCGACTTCTTAGTGGCTAATTGGTGGGACCTTCCACCTAATTTCTAGTTTTTAATGATGCCTGAGTAGTTCGGTTGTGTGCTTGATGCTTCTCTAGGACTGTCAACGGTACGTAATTTATCATTATGCCGTTTCGTTTAATCGAAATGTAACGGTTTGTGACATAGAAAATTATATCTTTTTTAAGTGGCACGGTTGATGGCACAGTTGGTTATACCGTTTCGATCATTTCAACCTCATTTCAAACCGTTTTATGTGTAATATACAGTTGATGGTACAGAAATTTGTTTCGTTTAATAAATAGAACGGTAAGTGGCATGTCGGTATTGTGTCGTTTAATAAGTGGCACGGTAACGGTTTGGTATCATTCCGTGCCACTTATCACGTTTTGACAGCCCTACTTCCCCTTAATTAAAAAGAATAAAATATTTAAAAGGTTAGGTCACATATTCAAAATTTTGAAAATAGAAGCTCGGATATGAAGGAAAACAGTTTATTGGCTTACTCTACATATCGGAATAAATTCTCTCTTTTTTAAAAAAAAAACGAAACATAATTTAATTATGTAAAAAGCATCTTTAATATGAAGGGAAAAAAATAACCAAACAAGAAGTTCACAGTAGAACCGTAAAAGCAAGTCAACATATCCATGCTATGTTGACTTGCTTTTGTTTTTGTTTTTTTCTTTTTCTTTTTTTGGTGGTGCTCTTAGATTCATGATTGCTATTATGTGGCAAATTTAATTCCATCCATGCTATGTTCTCAAAAAAAATATATAATAATAATAATAATAATAATAATAATAATAATAATAATAATTCATCCATTTATCTGCCTTGATATCACGCCGCTGTCACGGTTTCAATTTTCAAAACGGACAAATAATGAAATAACTACAATCTATCGTGCAACGATCAATTATTTGAGAGGAGTCTGAGTTGATCCGTGGGCATTGAATCCTAAAAATTAAGTTTTCGAAAAAAAATTTCTAATAGATATATAAGTGGACATGAGTTACGACTTACGAGGAAATCAACTCATATCTCCTTGTAAAAGAGTTTTATTCTCCGTTTACCTTGGATAAAAGAAATTTATACTTCAAAATTCTACTCTGTTTTATTTTTGTTTTGAAAATGATTCAAATTTCAAACGTTGTGTTTTTATTTTTACAATGTTTTAGTTTTAAGGTTGAAGTTATTAATATTAATAAAAATATAAAAGATAATATTCGGGAACTAATTTTGAACTGTGTGTTGAATTTATAATCATTTGATAATTGATATATAAACTTATAAATTCACATGCTTTGAATAGTTGGATTTTTAATTTTTGTTTTAATCAATCCAGTTTTTTAATTTGAAAATATGAATAGATAACTTGTCTAGTCAAATGTTTTTATTTATTTTTTTAAGAAAGAGGGAGGTTTTTGTCATCCAACTATTTTTAAATTAAAGATGCATGCGAGACTTGAATCCTTGATCTATCGAAGACCAACCTAGTCAAATGTTTCTATTATTGTACCTTGAGCTGTCGGATGTTCAAACTTGAATAAAGCAGCGTCTAAACTTACTTAGTTAATTGTTCATACATGAACTATCGACTGTTCAAATAATGTGTTATAAAAAAACAGAGCTGATAAGGATCATCCCCGATTCCTATCATCTCCATCATCCTCAAAACTCATTTTCCATTTTTAGAAAACGCGTAATTACATTTTTGGAAATTAATCCCCCTCATCCTCATTCATCATCCCTAGAATCATCTCCTCAGATTAGCGTCTCACAGAGCGAAGGAAGACAGCGACACAGAGGGGAGGGAGCGAACACAGCAAAACAGAAGGAGCGAACATAGTTATAGTTGATATATTTAACAGTTCTAGTAATATACATAATGTTTCTACTTAATATATATAAAGTATCTACTTATATATATAAAGGTTCTACTTATATATATAAAGGTTCTATTTATATTCATAACAGTTCTACTTATATTCATAACAGTTCTACTTATATTCATAACAGTTCTACTTATATATATAAAGTATCTACTTATATATATAAATGTTCTACTTATATTAATAACAGTTCTACTTATATATATGAAGGTTCTAGTTAAAATGTATAATTGTTCTAGTAAATATAATCTCATTCCCCATCTCTCTTCTCCTCTGATCCCTTTTCTCTCTGGTTCGCTTTCTCCTCTGGATTTCTAAAAAAAAAGAAAGAAGAAGGAAGGAGACCAGAGATAAGGATGCGATGAGATTAATGCGTTTGGATGGGGGATAACGGGGATGATACAAGAGAGGGATGACGCGTTCAGTTATTAACGCGTTTTGATCTGGGGATTATGGGGATGATACGGAAGAGAGGATGATGTTAAGCAATTCCGATAAAAAAATATTATTTTTCTCAAAAGGAAGATCGCTGGATCGATGAACATTGAACATGATAAAAAAAAAGTTAAAAAATTATATAGATTGATATTTTTAAATGGTGAAACGTGGAGTTCAACACCTACAGTTAATAATCTCGTCGTTTTTTTTCTAGAAATTAATTTAAATTTTTCATGGTAAGTTTTGATGTAAAACTAGAGTAATGCTAGAATCAAACATATAGGATGTCAAACACGATCCAAACGTCGATCATTAAAATTTTAAACAGTCGATCCAAACCGCTCAATATAATCTATATATTAAAATATCTTTAAAAATCAAATTTTATATTTTTTCAAATTTTCTAACTATTTTTTTCGAATTTTCAAAATTGGAGGGTTCTTAACTTTTTAGATTGAGCATATTAAAAAATTCCAAAAAAATAGTAAAAAAATTTGAAAAAAATATAAAATTTGGTTTCCACATAGATTTTATAACGTACAACAATTTGAGCGGTTTGGATCGGCCATTCTAATCTTAAAAATTAAAATTTCATCATGTTTGACAAGTATATGTGTCCTATATGTTTGACACTAGCCACTCCCGTAAAACTATCGGATTGCATCTTTCTTATCCAAATAAATATATCTTAAATGTAATAAGTTGACTCAATTTTTATTAGAGATTATTCTTTTTTTTTTTTTTTTTGAGACCGTAGGCTCTGTTTGGTTGTTGTTCTTCTCATATCGTTTCATGGCCTCACGTGAGAACGGTTGGAATGCGAGGGGCTCGATGCAATTTAAGTGCATGTTAGCCAGGACACATTTAGGTGTGTTGCCACGTGGTACATTCTACTTGGGCTGGTATTGTTTATAATTGAAAGCTTGATATTCTTGTCACATTATCCAGCATAAACAACAAGGATTTAGCTTAATTAATAAATCCCTATAAGGCTATAATGCCCCAGTCGTACCCTGAATTCATGTGTGATAATATTTTGGTAAAACGACCTAACACATGTTTTAGGCCAGGGTTCAAAACAAATTATTTTCTTATGGTTGGGTTGCGTTGACTGTTAGTTCAACTAATTTGATGAGTTTCGTAATCATTTTGTATTAAATAAAATATATAATAAAGTGTAAAACTTATAAACATATTGTTAACCCTGTAGATTGATGGTATATTATTTCGTAGAACTAAAATATAGGGCCGTTTGGATCGCTTAGGAATAAGAGAAATTTTCTATTTCCAGGCATAAAGTATTGGAAAGTGTGTAATTTTGTGAAGAATTTAGATTGTTTATAATAAATTTATGACTAGGAATAGAAAATTCTCCAAATTCCCACTTGATCAAAACGGCCATATTTTAGTAATCAACCTAATATCCTGTAATATTTATTTATTTTTGTTTTAGTTAATTTTGTTCTACTAAATAATGAACGGGTGTAATCATCATTTAATATATTAATCCCTGCAATTCAACTCGGATCCGAAACAACTGTGGGTAAACAGTTGTTCGCACAGTAACCGGATCCTGATCGTTGATTTTGCGTTCTGTATCGGACGGTTAGGATGCTCCTTACTAACCCTAGACCCTCTCTCTCCCCGTCTCTCTCGCACTCTCTCAGTGCCTCTCGAAGATATCGGAGAGACCTTCTCCTCCACCTCCGATATCCTCCTCCACTCGATTCTCTCTTCCACTACTCAAGCTCCTCCTGCGCAGTCACTCCTTTCCTCTCCACTGGTAGCCACCGAAGCAAGACAGGAAGAGAAAGAGGCAGTACGAGATAGAAAGAGGGAGACTGCCGCTACTCCATTTACTTTTGGCGAATAGGTCAGTATATGATGAGTTTAGTATATCCAATAAAAATTGAGGGGATGCACCAGCCGAAGGTTTTAGAGTAGATTTTCATTCTCTTTCCTTCTTTTTTTAATTAATTTCCATTTTGTAGTTCTTTTCCCTTTTGCTGCTTTGTTTCAGTTTACTTCGATTTTCATCTCAGCACTTTTTTTCTCTATCAATTGCAGGCCTGTTTGGCGGGAGGTTTCGGATTGCTGTCGTGCTTCCATGTTGAGTGGATCAAGGCGGTATGCATTTGCGCCATCGTCATTAGCCATCTTCTTTAGTTGTATTGAGGTGCTTAGTGATGAGATTATTTAATGACAAATTAACAAATAGTTTTGAGTTGTTCTAATGACAAACAAACAACTTATATTATATATTATCTTCTATACATGCTTTGTTTGATAGTGTGAAGAATAATAGGATAGCTGCCTACGGGCTTAAAATGTCAATAAAAAAAAAGGAAAAAAAAAAAGAATAGTAGGATAGAGAAATAGCAAGTGTTGTCTAACAGTTTGGAATAGTCTCGTAACACTGTAACAGTTGTTTTAAAAACAGTTCTACAATAACACTTTTTGTTTAAAAATATCTTTAATTTGATTTCATTAGATGGTTTTAACTTGAAATAATTCATGTACTAATTAATTTTATTACATAAATACAATTATCAATTTCTATAAGATACATTTATTTTTGTTAATCTGTAATCACTGAGTTAGCAAAATTATTAATGGAATATGATTGATATATGAATTTAAAATTTTCTTATTATTATTTTTTTAAAATTAGTGGGTACACCCACCACTTTCCATTCAACTAAAAAGCATAGTAGCATACAAATTACAAAATTTTAACTGATATAGACTTGGCACTGGTACCACCCTGTATGTACCAGTGCCCCTTTCATTATCTTCTTGTATCTAACCCAGATTTTAAGAACAAAATCCACAGATTACAAAAAATATCCATCAAAATTGTTTATTCTTACAAGACCTGTAATAACTAATAAAGTCAAAAAATAAAATCCAACTACTCAACATATATCATATTACGGCCCCAAGCTCCCTGTTCAACTCCACTAGCTCCTCCCTCCAATAGAGCTGGTATTTCATTGTCTTCTGCCCAGAAGCTCCACACCTCTTTGAGTTTCTGTTTCCAGATTCCTGACTAATACATCATAATTCTTTTGATATCAGCTAAACATTGAGTGTAAGTATGTGGTCTGGCTGCACTAAAGCAACAAGCATTTCTATTCTTCCATATAATCCAAAATAATTTCTTATTTAAGGAGTGAATTTTCATCAATCAAAACGGAAGCCGGAATTTTGATATTCAAAAACACAAATAAAGCTAAACAGTAAGGTCATTTTCGCAATTTAACAATATTCACGGGATCTGATTAATAAATCAATTGGGTTGACTTGAGTGGTTGATGAACGGGACCTCTATTTGGTCCATCCTTTATTATTTGAAAGGCAGCGTATGATTTGAGGTGGATGATGCTGTCTATGATATATTGTTTTACGACCTACCGATTATAAAGTTTTCAATATACTGATCTTATTTTTTATGTCAAAAATATAATCCATGCTCAACCAAAATTTATAAATTTTTTATTTCGCCACTTGAAAGATTGAGGGATAAAAAAAAAATAAACCCACCAATTCTATTTAGAGTAAATTAATTTTATTTTGTAGGTGTACTTCACTTAATAACAATACTTTGTGTATTTCACTTAATTTTGTTAATATACACACAACTCATGATGTAGCTCGTTACGTATCCAGTGGCGGATTTAAATGGATGGAATGGGGTGCAATGTCCCCCATTTAATCTGCTAACTACACATATTTATTTTGTATTTTTAGTTACATATCAACAATTATCTTAGTAAAAGTAGCATTTGAACCCTATTTAATATGATAATAATTTTATTGTTGATCCCATAATTAGATTTTGTTGGTAAATATCATAATAATATATCAACATTAAGAGTTAACATAATACTTGAACCCATTAAATTTTTTTCTGGCTCCGCCACTGTATGTATCTCATTGATCAAACTATGAAGTAAGATGGTTTTATTGCCATTAATTATCAGTGCCACGCAAATATTACGAGATTTCTTGTACGTATTGATGTCTTAAAATTGAAATTCAGTTATGAATTTAGGATGTCAAGCACTCGAAAAGAAATACAAATCGATACCGATACCGATCACGATCAAGCAACTGACATCTGGGAGAAAGCCTGGTGAAAAGATAAGGGCAACACATACACTCGTCTCAATGAGAATGGGCAGAAAAAGAGAGTACACAAGAATCGATGCAGAGAACAGTTTTTTTTTTTTTTTTTTGCAATGTATCAATAAAAGATATATATTTCACGTAACTAAAAAGAACCTCTCGTAAATATTCTATTTGGACAAATTAATAACAGCACCCCCAGGGCCCAGGCCCGAGATGTGGGAAGCCTGCTCGCTCCATACAAAAGCCTAATTCAAGAGTATTACTATTACATAAGTTCAACTGAAGCACAAAAAAATAATAATATGGGCTTCGTTTGGATGAGGTCTAAGAATTAGAAAATAAGAGAGTAAATTTATTATAAACAATTCAAATTCTTCACAAAATTATACACTTTCCTACTTTTTTTCTTATTTCTCTTATTCCCACACCATCCAAACGAAGCCATGGTGATTAGACAACCACAAACCGGTACCACGCCAACAAAAGAATTAAATGTCTACTCCTCTTCCTCTATTTCATCAAAGTGATCTCTCTATATGTTCCGTTCATCCAACAAATAACCATCGTCCAGGGCCTCATCATTTTCCAAGCAATCAGAGGGAAGGCAGCATTTTTCAATAAACAGCTCCTGAAATTTTATGATGCTGTGAGCTCTAGAGAGAGATCTGCATGTATCTCAATAATGGTTGCTTCAGCCTTCCTGTCTACATTATTTAGACCAACCCAATATGATGACCCTACAAAATCAACATAGCCATCGGTTCTCTTCCCTTTTAGCACTTTAAAATTCAACCTCATTCTATTGTAATCAAAATGAAGGCCCCATTTGTCCATTATGTTCACAAATACTTCACCAATTGAAACTGACTTTACTAAAAGGTTTGAATGATCAATAGAACTCAGTAGGTTCTTTAACTTATGGTTTGCCCAAGATGCCAAACTGCTATCAACTCTAATCCTAGGAACACTCCAATAACTGACAATATGTCAGAGCTATAATCCCAAAAGCATATTTCAAAAATCTCCATCATCAACTTGTTCACTTGAGCAAGCACTTGTAGGATTTTAATGTCCAGAAGACCAAGCTGCAAAATATAAATTAATTGGTTAGAATGAGGGGGTGTTGAATTAGAGAGAGAGAGAGAGAGAGAACTATACCTCAGAAAGGATTTCATCCTTCTTATTTTTCAAAGCTTCTTCAATGGAAAGGGAAGAGGCTTCACGAAGAAGTCGAGAGATTAACTGTTGCTGGAAATTGTCTTTGGCAGCTGGATACATAGAATCAACTACTCCTAAGAGTTCCTGCATGATCACTTTCTTTCATCAGCATGTGATCAAGGGCAAATACAACATCCAATTTACCCAAAACTTGACGCTTGGCATCAAAATGGCGCTCCAATCTTTGAAGTTCACGAACTAAATATTCTATGATCTCCAAGTAAGTTTCATACTTCGAGAAAAAAAGAGTGTTCATATCTTTCTTTTACTTCTTTTTGTGCAAGAGGAAATGTTTTGGTAAACTTTGCAACATCAAATTGAAGTTTACAACTGCATAAGAAATACTAGAATATCCAAAATAAGGGTAAATTTATGTATAATTTTTTGTTTAAAAAATTTTCTCCTTGACATGCAAGGTGCAATTAATTTGTTACTATTCTTATTGTGATCATTATTGTTTGTTCTGTGCATAACATTATAGAGATTGGAAATCTGGCAGTTAGGTAAATATAAAAAAAAATGAATGACATACGGGATGTGTTTGATAATAATATTAATAGTAGATATTAATAGAATTCTCTAAATTAAGATGTGGCGAAAATATCTAAAAGCGAAGAGGTTTGAGCCCATTAATAGTAGCTATTATCTGCACTGACTAATTTTATTAGTATTTAAATAGTAGATAATAACATTTTTATTATCTTCATGTCGAGAGAAGATCTGTATAATCCATTTTTATTAGAAAGAATGATTTATTGCGCGACACAATAATTCATCTAATTTTTGAACTTATAAAATTTCCACTTGCATAGTATTATTTTTTTTTCATTTTGTATGCTTTGTTGTTTAAGTCCAATAATTACTCTTGACATTATTATATGATATATATGCTTCTTAAATTGAAATACGAAAAAGTAACAAAGCCGCGGCGAAGCCGCGGTTTCACACCTAGTATTATATATATGATGAATGATGCAATTTAAAATTGGTCAACGGTTGATGACCGTATTAAAAGATAATTTGATATGCTTGTAAGGATCAGGTAAAATTAGACGAACTAACTACGCAATTGCGTATATAATTCTAAAAAATACAGCAGAGGTGTAGCAATTGGCTTTACTTTTTTACTTTGTATTTAAAGTAATTTTCGGTACAATTTATTTTTTCCAAAAATTATAGTACTCCAAAGAATGGGAGGCTCTTCACATGAACTAGAATTTTGGTATTGAGATACATTTAGGTGATCTCCCTTTGTAATTTTTTTTAATAATTTATAATACAGTAGATTGTATACTCATAACTATAATAAGAAAATTACAATGGAAGCGAAAAAAAAATGAGTAGAGTTGGACGAAGGATTTTTTCCCTCTCTTTTTGGGAGAAATTGTGCTTGATATGAGGACTTTTTATTTTGTTTTGAGTGAAATAACTGTAAATTTCATTGCAGGACGTAGATCAATTTTATAAATTCCTAATTTCATTAAAAATATCATTTCATACTTTAAATAGTTTTACATTATCTTCATTCCTGGAATCATAAAGAACGATATTAGTGAATTTCATAATCGAAAATTGCGAAAGTAAGCATGGTACGAGAAATATTGCTATTATAAGGATGAAGATAGTCTTATAATTAATTGGTGCGTTTGGATCGTTGGAAGAAAGAAGAAGAAGAAAGAAGAAGAAAAAAAAAATTATAAACAATCCAAACTCTTCACAAAGTTACACACTTCCCAATATTTCTTCCCACTTCTTCCCTTCTTCCCTTCTTCCCACACCTATCCAAACTCACCCAATCATCAGAAAGTAATTAAAATGCCATACATACTCGAATATATAATTCCGACCATCAAGCAAATTCAACAAACTATGAAAGTAGATGTAATCCTACCATCAAGCAAATCTTATTTAACAAAAAGATAAAAATTGTAGATGTGTTTTTCATTATTTAGATAAAAAAAAACATACCAAATTAATTCTAAACTAATTTGAAAACGTTTAACTTGCCAGCCAATAATATTTTTTTTTATAATTGAGTTATATAAAAACTTTATGGTAGTAATTAAATTCTAATTTTTTTTTCAAATTTGAAGGAAATTTGATTTAAATAATAAGAAAAACATATTTTTACTTTTTATTTTAAAATGATATATAAACTTAGTGCTAGCATTACCCGTGTGTCACAATAGTTTATACATCTACTCGGTTTGATTTAGTAAACGGGTCAAAATGATACGGTTTGACTCCTTAGTCCTTATTTATTTTCCCAATCTAGCTCCTTATTTGTACGAGCACAATAGTTTATACATCTACTCGCTACTCGGTTTTATGAAAAAGTTGTTAATTATTTAATTATTAGGTTCTCCCATCCATGCTTAATTTATCAGTCCCCTTCCAGCCCTCCAGCCAAACACGCAACTAACACGCCAAGTTTCCAACAAGACATCTCCTGTTTTATCATAAATGGAGACGAAGAAAGTAGAGACACTAAAGTCGGTTCGGTACTTCTGTTATATCACACTTCAGTGCCCCATTTCTGATCCTTTCTAATCTCTCGTTCCTTCTCGTCGTAGTCGAATTGAGAGAGAGAGAGAGAGAGAGAGAATAGGGATCGATGATGGGTTTCGAAAATCTAAAGCAAAAGGCGATAAAAATTAAGGTGGCGGAGAGGAAGAGAGGCGGCGGAGCTCCGTCGGGGCAGACGATGTCTCAGGCGCTTGCAGGCCGTATTCGTCAAATCAATAACTCCGTTTCTGCTTTTGAGGGACTAGTGAATTCGCTTGATACTTCTAAGGATACTCCTGATCTCAAAAAGCGATTGTATGTCGTTCTTTCTTATTAATTTTGATTTAATACTTCTGTGCTGCTAGTTTGTAGCTAGGGTTTAGGGATTGAGAGTTGGTAGAGGAATCTGAATGGGAATTTTGGGTTGAAAATTTCGGGAATCGAATGATTTTATTTTATTTATTTATTTTGAAAAAAGTTGGATCAAAGCCACCCGTTTCATTAAAGAAACATATTGATTACAAAAATCTAATTATTCAAAAATGTGTAGAAATATTGAACCCTCTGTACTAGCAGCTCTTTGTCGCAGCCAAAAAACCACAATTATTCAAAATACCCTAAAAATAGAATATTTACAACTCTTTTGCACAAGCCTGGATGTCCTCAAGATCCCTTCTTGCCAGCACAAATTAAGCCTCAATTTATTATCCAGGATCAACCAATTTGATTACAATACCTCCTTTTCCATCTGACTCGGTTTGGAATATCTTTTTTTGCACCTTCTTTTGCCTTCCCTTTGTACTTTGTGTCTTCTTCAATTTATTCTTGATAAACTTCTTTTGCTCACTACCACTGAGAACTTCAATCTTCTGTTGAGAATCAGACTCCACAATGTTTCTACCTCTCACGTCCAATTCTCTTCCCCTTATGACAGATTCTTCTTTTATTTTCTCTTCCATTTTCTTTTTGTTCTGCAATCCTTCATTCACTTCACATCCAATGTTACATGGAATTGAATGGTCATACCTGTTACATACTGGTACAACTCAAATACCAGAACCAAATAAACCATGTTACATACTGGTACAACTCGAGTACCAAGTTAGGAAGTATTGCATGGTCATACCTGGAATTGAATGATTTATGTGAAAGAATTTGGTTCCCCAGTTTTTCCCGATGAATTTCTGCTAAATTGAACTTTCTAGTGTAAAGTTTGAATTAGAATGGAAAATTCAAAATTGATATTCTACTTCCAGTACTTAATGCACAGTATAACTAAGTCCTAGATAGGGTTTATCCATTGACTGGTTTTATTTAATTTTTTAAAATCGTTGTTGTCCAGGAAAAAGAAATATTTAGGTATGCTTCAATGTAAATATAAACTGGCACCAAATGTTTTAAAGGAAAAATAACATAAAGAAAGAATAATAGTGTAATACGGAGGAACGTTGATGTGCAGGCAAAAGGCAGGAGCATATATAAGTGATCTGGTAAAAGATACTTCAGGGAAGCTGAAACAGGCGAGTGAGGCAGATCACCAAACCCAAGTCAGTGCAAGTGCCATGTCAATCCATCAAATGCTTATGTTACATCAGTTTGAACTTTGAAGAATTTGTGGTATTCAGTTATTTATTGATTTATTGATTGGATGTATGTAGGAGAGCGAGAAGATAGCCAATGCCAAGTTTGCTAAGGATTTCTGCGCTGCTTTGAAGAAGTTTCAGAAAGCTGAACGGGTTGCTGTTGACAGAGAACCTGAATATGCTCCTTCTATATCTTCGTCTCTCCTATTCTATTGGCAGAGCTTACAAAAATGGTTCCTAAAGTATTGATTTTATTTCGGCCGATGCGATACATTCTATTTAACGAATTACAGTTAAGTTGTGTAATTTTTAAATAAAGTATTTTTCCTATTTAAATATAGGAATTGATAGATTTAAGAGAGCCTAAAACAGGGAAGAGACGTGCATAAATTTTTTTATGCCTACTGGATAATATCATTCTGTAAAATTATACTTGATAGTTACGATTTACGAAACTATGATTATGCTATTTTTTTTTTCTCTTTTTCCCACGAAGAAGATTTCTAGCTATTCCTACACAGTTCCTTTCCTAAACTATACTAGCATCTATACCAATCCCTTGGTACCCTAAAATAACGCTACAGAAAAGAAAAACCAAAAAAAGAGAAACTATGCTATTTGCCTCTTAATAATATACTCCATCTCAAAACCTTTTTCTTCCATTGTATCCCTCGATCTCTTAAACCTCTGTGGATCAAGTATCTCCTTCAATTTCATCCTGCCCAGCTGCTGAACTGTTGGGCGACCATACCAGTCAAGCCCTCTCCTCCTTGCTTCATTTGCCAGAAAATGGACCGTACTTGTATCGCCACCTCCATCGCCTTTCTGCTTTGCTTCTCTCTCTTCTCACACCACCTCAAGCACCTCTATCTCCATTCACCTCTCCACCTTTACTGAGACTATCCCTCAAAATTTCCTCAATGGAACATGTGACGGCAATGACGCCGAAGTCGATGAAGATTGTGATTGTCGCGGTGTCTGCTTTCGTTTCGCATATCGTCGCACCCGTCACGTTCTAGGGTTTTGATTCCTCTCTCTCTCTCTCTTTTCCCTCTTCTCTTACATATGGATTTTTGCGGCATCTTAGTTTGTATAGATTGATGTTTTTATGCTATGCAAAACATGAAATAGTAGTAACAGTGGATCTGATCACGACAAGGCAGAGTGGTTGTACACGTTCAGTTATGAATTTGACAATACACGTGTAGTCAGGTGGATCAGTTTTTTTTTTTTTTATCTATTAGTAACTAGTAATTTATATTTATTTTCGAAAATAAACTAACAACATAATTTTTTTTTTACTGTAGCATTGTTAATGCTACAGTTCCCATTGACATCATTTTAAAGATAAAAAATAGAAGCTAAAAAAAATTCTTAATAATACGGGTCCTACTGTAATTATAAAGGTTTTTTTTTATGAAGAATAACGTTTTTTTTTTTGTGAATATTGTAAGGGCTGCAGTATGAAAATATTTGTGGGCCTCCGGCCTCCATTATATGTACTCATATATGGGCTAAAACTAAAGTCCAACATATTTTGTGGATGGACAGGTGGGAATCACATCCAGCAGAAAGTACAAACTTATAATTTGAACTGTCCGATCAATGATAGATGTTTCGTGATTAATATTAGTCTGTCGAGATTTATAGGGTCCGTAAGTTAGTTCGGATGGTTCCGAATCGGAAGTTAGCACTCTGTCTGTCCTGCACAGGTGGCGTGTGGGCTTGCGACAAAGAAATTGTGTACTCGTTTTCTAGGATATTAATTTTTTTTCATTTCATTTATTTTTTAATACAGTAAATGGACAAGTGGCTAGCTAGTGGCTTCTCTTACAATCACATCGTCGAAGATTTAATATGATTTTATTCCCCTTCATCTTTCTATCGTATTTTCTTTTGGACATGTTAATTGGAATATGTATTATGTCAGTTTAATTTCCTCTAAGGATTAAAGTTAGTATTTTTGAATTTATTATTTGAAATTAGTAAGATTAAAGGATTTTTTATTTTGCTTTGAGTGAAATCCATCAACAGGTAAAGCAATTGTAAATCCTGACGTAATAATTGTAAATTTCATTGCAGGACGTAGAGCAATTACTATTTAGCAAATTTATCAATTACTGATTACATTAAAAATACTATTTCATACTTTAAATTGTTTTACATTACCTTCATTCCTGGAATCATATAGAACAATATTAGTGAATTTCATAATTGAAAATTGCGAAAATAAGCATGGTACGAGAAATATTGCTATTATAAAGGATGAAGATACGCTTATGATTAATTATCAGAAAGTAAATGGCATACATACTAGAGGGACATATATAATTCCGACCATCAAGCAAATTCAACAAACTATAAAAGTACATGTAATCCTTACTTCTACTTATTTTATATGTTATTAATATTTTGAAAGCATCGTTTCTTTTTCTTCTTAATTTCTACCGTAAATTTGGGAATCAAGTTTGGCAATCATTGATTTATAACGGGCAGTGATTTTGACACTCTTTTTATTGATAAAACACTCCTAAATTATTTTAAAGACTAAAATACCCTCTCAATTAGAAAATTGAAGTATTAAAGAAGTTACCATAACTGATAAAATTCCCTAACCGCCCCATTGAGTACCACTGTACAAAACAAAAAGGGAAATAAAAAATAGTGTTAGATCTCTGTTGTTTATTTGAAGATATTTTTATGTGATACACGAAACTAATGATTTATGTACAAACTCAGTGAAAAGTCATCTATTCACTTTTGGTTTATTATTATAAATTTTTATGATAAGTTGTTATATAACAGAGCTTATTCCACCGTGACCATGATAGCACAATATCTACTTGTGATATATCATATATGTGCTATATGATGAGAGAACCAATTGCTTAGACTAAGTCAAATCGATATAAAAACATTCTTAATGAAAGACATGGCAAGTAAGAGAGGATGCGCGTCAGAGAATTGATAATTAATACATGGAGTGTTTTATCAAAAGAGTATTTTAGTCATAGAGGAGTGTTTTATTAATAAAGGGAGTGTCAAAATCACTAGTTCACTACCCAGTAAATATGTTTTTCATTATTTAGGTAAACTACATACCAAATTCTAAATTAATTTGAAAACGTTTTTTTTTTTTTTGAGGAAAAAATGGGGATCGGCGTCCCCACCTTTTTATTAAAATAAGGTAATGTACAAAATTTAGCAAGCGGCTAAACAAGTAAAGTAAATAAAAGGAAAGAACACAAAAAATAAAAACAAAGGAAATAAAACAAATCAAAGAAATTAGGAGTCCGATATGCTGTCAGAAGATGAGTGTAGTGCCTCCCATTCGGTGAAGACTTGAAGTACCAGAGAGTTGTTTGGCTGTAAAGATTCAGAGAAGAGTCTGTTGCATCGTTCTCTCCATATCACAAAACACAGTATCCCCATAATCTCTCTGTGCACAATTGGCTTTGCAATGTTTAATAAAAACTCGGGATTTGAGGAGAAATCCAAATCGCTGAACAATGGAGAGGAATATCTCGTTAGAAGCATCACTTCGTTAAACAACTTGCAAGAATTAAAAAGGTGATTTACGTTTTCCTCGTCAGAGTTGCAAAGAGTGCAGATGCTCGCCAATTGCCATCCTCTTTTCTTCAAATTGTCAGTTGTTGCAATCTTGTTGAGAGCCATTTGCCAGTTGAAGATTTTCATGCGCGGTGGAATGTTCAGCTTCCACAAGGAAGATAGATTTGACTGGAACTTAGGAAAGGAGCTTTGAAAGTTGTAAATTGATTTG
Source organism: Rhynchospora pubera (assembly GCA_028095005.1). Lineage (NCBI taxonomy): Eukaryota > Viridiplantae > Streptophyta > Magnoliopsida > Poales > Cyperaceae > Rhynchospora > Rhynchospora pubera. The sequence goes on from CM051461.1 coordinate 185,422,898, forward strand.
ACAGAGAATAATCCATTAGAGTTCAAGTTCCATCTGAAGTAATCTCTATCTCCTGCAAAGGAAAGAGCTTGATTTGAGAGCAGCATCTGTTGAAGGGACTGCCATTGTGCAGAGGCCGAGAGAGAACTACTGAGCGAAGGTCTGAACAGTCTGATGTGGTTGTTCCAGTCTCTCTTAAACTCGTACAAGGTTTGATCAGGATCAACAGCAAAACTGAAGAGGTCTTCGAATCGGAATTTTAGTGTTCCATGTCCCCAATTGTGGTGCCAAAACAGAATATCACTGCCATCACCAGGAACAGTCGTGATCATAGGAACTAGTAGAGAGGCGATGCACTGGAATTCTTTTTTTAAAGGACTAAAAGCTGGGACCAAGGATATTTTGTTATTCTGGAGAGCTGCAGCCAAAAAACTCCATAAATTCCTTTTGTTAGACGTCCAAGTCCAGAGGGATTTTGCAATAAGTGCCTTATTCATGTCGCGCAGATTGATTACCCCTAATCCTCCCGTTTGTTTCGGTGTACAGATGGTATCCCAAGGAACCATGATCAATCTTTTCTGATCAGCAGAGGTACCATGCCAGTAAAAATTCATTCGAATCTTGTCAATTTCCTTGATCACCCATTGCGGCAGTTGGAAGACCGACATGAAGTAAAGCGGCATCGAGGTTAGACAAGAGTTGATTAAGACCAGGCGACCTGCAGAAGAGAGAAAGGGTGCTGTCCACGAATTTAACTTCCTCTTTATTTTGTTGATAAGTGGAAAGTAGTTGTCCTTTTTCAACTTCTTATCTGAGAGCGGTAATCCGAGATAATTAATTGGAAATTGTGCAGGCCTGCATCCCATTTCTTGTGCCAGAGACGTCACCAGAGATTCGTTCGCGGAGGTAATCAGAAGATCAGACTTGTTCCTGTTTAAAGATAAACCCGAAATAAACTGAAGAGCTAAGAGGATCATTTTCAGGAATCCGACCTGTTGTACACATGGTTTGAAGAATATAATCGAGTCATCAGCATAGAATAAAGCCGGTTGCATCTGAGGGAAGGGTAATGACAATGCACCGGAGCGAGCTAAAGACTTGAGCCATCTCGAGAAAAAATCGAAAGCGACTATAAAAAGATAAGGTGAGAAAGGGTCGCCTTGTCTAACACCACGCTTCAGTTTTATTTGTCTACCTGCTATTCCATTGACGATCACCCTCGAGTTTCCCTGAAGAATGCACTTTGAGATCCACTGTACGAACTGATATGGTAAGCCAATCGCTGAGAGTATCTTTTGAATGAAATTCCAGTTCAAAGTATCGAATGCCTTATGCAAGTCTGCCTTTAGTATTCCTATTTGAATATTTTCCTTGTTTGCAAAATGTAGTATTTGCTGAGCGTAAAGGAAGTTCTCCATAATATTTCTTCCAGGAATAAAACCAGATTGCGATTGAGTCACCAGCTGATCAATATGAGGAGTGAAACGAGAAGCTAAAATTTTTGAAAGAAGTCTCTGCATTGAGTGAATAATGCTGACAGGTCTGAAGTCGGTTGTTGTTCTTGGTCCCTCAGTCTTTGGCAGTAGGGCAATAAAAGAGGAGTTCAAAGGTGCTAAGGATCCAGACGTAAGAGCATTGTTCAGAGTCTGAGAGATGTCTGGAAGCATCTCTTCTAAAAAAAACTTGTAAAACTCTCCTGTTAAACCGTCAGGTCCAGGAGACTTGTTCGACGGCCAATCCAGAATCGCTTGTCTTATCTCTTGATCTGCAATCGGTTCTGTAAGAAGTGTAGGAAAAACGCAGCCACTTGGATATAACATAGACCACTCGATGGTGTCTAACAAACCAGAATCTGCCGGTGTCGCACCCATGAGACTACAAAAGAAAGAATGAAATGCTTGTGCCTTCTTGCTGTGCTCGAACATGCTGGTGCCATCAACCAGAATTGATTCAATCCAATTTTTTCTTTTTCCTTGAGATGCCATTGCATGAAAAAAAGTATTGTTTCTATCACCTTTTAATCTCCAAACTCGAGCCGAACGCTGCCTCCATCTAGTTTCATCCCATTCCGCTAAAACAGTAAACTTCCTCTTCAAAAGGGTTCGAACTAATACCTCTAACTCTGACAGCGGTCTCAATTCTGAAACCTTGTCAGCCCAAGCTATGAAGTCTCTAATATTTTGGAGTTGTGAGTCCAAAGTCGAAAGCCTTCCTCGTTTCCATCGTGAAATGATTTTGACAAGACCCTCCAGTTTGGAGCCGAACTTGTCTGGGTTGTCTGCTATGTCCATCGAAAGCCAGTAATTCATAACCATGTCAGTGAACTCAGGAATTTTAAGAAAAAAGTTTTCAACACGAGAAATATTAGTGGGCTGAAATTTAACACTAAAAGAGCAGAGTAACGGGCAATGGTCCGATGAAGTATTTGCCAAAGCTGTTTGATGAATATTCGGGTATGAAACGGCAAAAGAATGATTCAGGAGGAAGCGGTCTAGTCTAGCCATCGAGGGGTTCAATCTCATATTTGACCATGTGTAGTTTCTACCAACCAATTGTAAGTCAATGAGTCGCAATTCATCAACTAGATCCGAGAAAACAGCGGTGCCAGCCTGGTTATAGAGCGGGTTTGTTCTTTCTTGGGGTTGTAGTGTCAAATTGAAGTCTCCACATATCAGCCAGGCTGAATTATCTAGAGGACGCATCGACCTGATGTCACGGAGAAAGTCATCCCTGCCTATCTGATTTGATGGACCGTATAAGTTAGTAAGCCGGAATTTGGAGCCATCCTTTCTGATCACGAAATCCACAGTGAGCTGAAAAGATGAGGCCATCGAGTTTTCCACAGCAAGAATATTAGGATTCCAAGCGGTCAGGATTCCTCCTTTTCCTTGATCAGCGTCCACCGCCAGAAAATCCCAAAAGCTTTTTCCACAAGCTTGAGAGATGAGAAGAAGAGATGTCTGTGACAATTTTGTTTCTTGAAAGCAAATCACTGCAGGGTTTTCTAATTTAGGAGTTTGTCTAACTGCCAACCTTTTTTCTTTTTCATTTATGCCACGCACATTCCAACAAAGAATTTTAAGTTTAGAAGTCATTGATACAGTGGAGAAGGAGATACACACGGTAAGATAAAGACAGGAGAAGAAAAACAGAACATAACTCTTTATTGATCCAAATCATCAAGGTCTTATAGAATGACCAGAGCATGACAGGTTTATTTGTTGAAAAGAAATATTTAAACATTAAAACAGAAGGGGAGATCCACTTGCATCAGGAGTACAGCACCTAAAGACCAGGAATAATGCGTGCCCTGAGAAGCTTTTCCTGTATCTCAGGAGTCAACTCAATTCCTGCAGACAGGAGCACCACTTCAGCTTGTTCAACTGTAATTGGGGTGGTTTCCTTCAGGTACTCTGAACTGACCCTAGCTGCTGCGATTTTTCTCTTCTGTGGCAATTTGAAGTCAGTGACATTAAATTTATTTCTTTGTGCCTTTTGCAAGCAAGAGCGGTATGGGCCTGAGTTTTTCTGTCTAAGCCTTTCACTTCTTCTGGCATCCCCTTTAAATTGTTGGTTCAGAGATTTTGTGCCTTCTTCGAAATCTGGAGGGGTTTCAATGAGCGTAGCAGAACACATGGGTGTGACAGGAGTGTGCTCTTCAGTTATTTCGGTAAAGGCCGTGTCAGTGATGTCCAAGTGTGTCCCATCTCCCTCTGGAGCAGGGAGAAGAAAGTTCTGGTCTTTTGGGTTAGTAATTGAAAGGGAGAGTTTCATACTAGACAAATTAAGAACATTACTCAGATCTATGCAATGCACTGTAGAGTTTTTGTGAATAAAAATTAGAGGTGAGAGAGGTGCTGTATTTTGCCGAGCATGGTCAAAATTTTCCTCACAGTGGCGCTGACCAGTAATGCTTCGAGTAGGTGAGAGAATCTGTACCATCGAACTTTCTGAGTCAGCCGAGTCAAAGCCTTCAGGCTGATCATCGTCGTGAAAAGACGAGGGTGGAGAAGGAGGATGCTCAGGGGCGATCCATGGCCTGCCTGGACCGAAGTGTGGGCCCGGCTGAAAGTCCCTGATTCGCATATAGCCCTCAATTGTGACGGAGGCCATTGAGACATAAGGATCATCTGAGATCACTATCCATTTGGGAATTGTCACTGGGTGTCCGCATTTAATCAGCATGCGAACAAACTGGAAGTTACCAGCAGAGAAATGTGGCGCAATATCAACTGGCGCCCCGAAGCCGGAAACAAGTTGACAGAGGTCCACGTGATTCCACAGGTGCAGCTGATGACCAGTGATTTTGATCTTTGCCCAAAAGACTGGGGGTTCCCGGTGAGTACCTGATCTTGTAGTCCATCTATCAGCTTCTAGTTCAAAATTTCCAAAACGAAGAGGACTATGAGCACAAATATGATTGCGCCGGCAGACAGTCGGACAAATCACAATGTAATTGGCAAGGGAAGGGTCAACCGGGAACACATGATAGTCAGCCTCTCTGCCCCCAAAGCGTCGCGCCAGTTCTTGGCTCAGTAAAGCATCAAAGTTGATGCCTGGGGCACCTTGAGTCACAGAGATAATGGCTGTTCTAAAGAGGCTCTCGTTCTCCGACCTTAGGCTTTCTCTTCTGCTATAAAATACAGATAGAGAATTCAAACGATGATCTTCAAACTCCCCTGCGCTGTTGAAGGGTAGAAATTGCCAGTCTTGCGGTGCCTCCATGGTGTCGGTGGGGTTAAGTATAGGAGGAGAAGAAGATTGGGAGGTCTCAGATGGTGGATGTGAGGTTGTGTTCAAGCTTTGGGTATAAGTAGTGGCTGGAGGGGCTAGCTGAGCAATAGGACAGATCTGTAGAGATTTCTCAGAGATTGCAATATCCAGGACTTTCCTTTCAAGAGGAGCATCCTTTTTGAAATTTGTATCCTTTGAGGATGTCGATTCTTTAAATCTCAGAGGATTGATATCCTTTTTAGCAGAAGCAGGAGGAAATTCAGGAATTTTGGAGGGAATCTGAGGTAATAGAGGGCACTGAGACAGCCTGTGGCCCGTCTTTTGGCAACCCCAGCATCTGCTTTGAAAAGTGCAGTGAATCTTTCTGTGCCCTTTCCCCAAGCATTTGAAACACTTCCTATTTCTCTTGATATCGCTAATCTTTTCTGCCCAGATCTCATGTATATTTTTCGAATCAAGCTTTCTCTTGTTGGCTTTGTCCTTTCTAGAAAGAACCTCCGTCCAGCTGTCATCATCTGAGGATTTGCTGGTAGTGAAATTCTTTCGATGTAAGAAGTCCTCTAGAAAATTCAGAGTTGCAATTGAGTAGGGTGGAGGAGTCGAGATGAGAGGTTCAAGCCTGGCCTTGACATGACTTTTTAAAGCTTCAGATCTATTAACTCTCAGTCGTTTGGAGTTAATATGCTGTCCAAATTTTCTTCCCGCAACGTCTTGCTTTTGGAAATGTGGGGCCTTATCTTTTTTCGTCAAATCATGTCTAAGGTTGCAGAAGATCTCCTTCACAGGGACCGGTTTTGGACCTCTGGCGATACTGCTGGTCTTTGGTTGAGGTGGATCTAGATTTGTTTTTGGTTGAAATTCAAAAAAATTCTTGGCGGTTGTCGAGGCAGGTGGTTGGGTCCTTGGTTTGAGGATGGTGTGAAAAAATTCAGAGAAGGTAGAGAAAGTGGTGGGGGTTGAGAGAGAGGAAGGTCGAGGAGGTTGCCGGAGGGAGGCCTTCTTTGCCTGGGCGATCGCCTTAGAAGGAGAGGAGAGCGCCTGAGAAATCGCCATCGCCCTCTTTCAAATCATACCACCGGTTTGTATTTTAAAGCTCGTTTCTTTTACAATATTTGAAAACGTTTAACTTGCCATCCAATATTTTTTTTTTATAATTGAGTTATATAAAAAATTAGTAAACAAATTTGAAGGGAATTTGATTTAAATAATGAGAAAATATAATAAAATTTAGTGCTAGCATTACCCGTGTGTTTACTTGACAATAGTTTATACATCTTACACTCGGTTTGATTCAGTAAACGTGTCAAAACGATACTGTTTGACTCATTAATTATTTTCCCCCAATCTAGCTCCATTTTTTCACTCACCATGTGCACAAGTTGTTAATTATTTTATTAGGTACTCCATCCATTCTTAATTTAGCAGTCCCCTTCGAGCCCCCGAACCAAACACGCAACTAACGCGTAAAGTTTCTAGCACGACATCTCCTGTTTTGTCACAAATGGAGACGAACAAATTAGAGACACTCAAGTCTGTTCACATAATTACAGGTAGTGCCCCATTTCTAATCTCCGTCTCTCGTTCCTTCTTGTCGGAGAAACACAAAACGACGAAGAAAAGCAACCTCGAATTAAGGAATTAAGAAATAGAGAGAGAGAGAGAGAGAGAGAGAGAGAGAATAGGGATCGAGGATGAGTTTCCAAGATCTAGAGGCGGGGAGGATTCAGGCAGCGCAGAGGAAGAGAGGCGGCGGAGCTCCGTCGGGGCAGACGGCGTCTCAGGCGGTCGCCGCTGGTATCTTCCAAATCAATACCTCCGTTTCTACTTTTCAGAGACTCGTGAATTCGCTTGGTACACCTAAGGATACTCCCGATCTCAGAGAGCGATTGTATGTCATTCTTTCTTATTAATTTTGATTCAATACTTCTGTGTGGCTTGTTTGGGGATTGAGAGTTGGAAGAGGAATTGGGGTTTGGGACTGTTTTGGGTTCAAAAAAATTATGGAATTGAATGATTTACGTGAAAGAATTTGGTTCCCCAGTTTTTCCTGATGAATTTGTGGTAAATTGAACTGTTCTAGTGTAAAGTTTGAATTAAAATGGAAAATTCAGCTGGAAACTGTTATTCTACTTCAAGCACTTAATGCATAGTATTACTAAGCACGCCAAAAGTAAATCTTGTCTTTCCTAGATAGGGTTTATCCATTGTACTGGTTTTATTTAATTTTTTAAAACTATAGTTGGCCAGGAAAAGAAATGTTTAGGCATGAGAACCCTAACATTCAACAGAAAAATAAACTGGCACCAAATGTCTTGAAGGGAAAAAATAACAGAAAGAAAGAATAAAAGTGTAATACAGAGGAAAGTTGATGTGCAGGCACAAGACAAGAGCATATATAACTGATCTGGTAAAAGATACTTCAGAGAAGCTGAAACAGGCGAGTGAGGCAGATCACCGCACCCAAGTCAGTGTAAGTGCCATGTCAATCCATCAAATGCTTATGTTACATCAGTTTGAACTTTGAAGAAATTCATGGTATTCAGTTATTTATTGATTGGATGTAGGCGAGCAAGAAGATTGCTGATGCCAAGTTAGCTAAGGATTTGCAAGCTGTTTTGAAGGAGTTTCAGAAAGCTCAACGGCTTGCTGTTGAGAGAGAATCTGCATATGCTCCTTTTATCTCTTCGTCTCTCCTTCCTTCTAGGTATCTTTTCATCTCTTTTGTTGGCATAAATTACAAAAATGGTTCCTAAAGTATTGATTTGTTTCCGCCGATACCCTCACACGGGATAGTAGGCCTTTTCGTCAGAATGTCAATCCAGTCAGATCTTAAATTGGACAGTATAAACTGGAAAAACAGGGCTTTACTTCCCCTCCAAGTATGACAGAAGATACAGGACACCTAAAGTATCACAAGTTTCCCAGAATGATCCAATTGAAAGTTCTACAGAAAATATTACCAGTTTCCCCGATTAATCCAATTGAAAGTTCTTGTGATGATTTTTAAAAATACTACATTATTTAGGTACTAGCATGTGGTTTCAGTTTAGAAACAGATGGGACTTTTCTCAGTGTTACCACAGTCTGTGGATAATATAATTGAAAATGTTTCAATAAAACCTTTTGAAGCTAGCATCTAGTGAAGTATTTTCTTATTCATTTTTCTGCTGTGTTATGATGGAATGGACAAAAGAGATACCAATTTGAAATTTTGGGCACTGAAAATTTGGAACATTGAATTTTAGGGGCCAGAGAGGAAACTGGTGATCCATTAGGGTGCGCTCCAGAAGGGTAGAATGGATGGAATGGAATGGAATGGAATGGAAGATAGGAAAGTTAACCTGTTCCAGAGTTGGTTCCAGGATTAAAGGATGGGAATGGATGGCACAAAAAGTGGGCTTTGGGAGACGAATCAAAATCCCCAAAATTGGGGTGTAGAGAGTGGAAATGAGGAACACATCCTATGAATGTGGACCCCACATAAATTTGGTAGTATATGATTTGGGTGACAAATTGCAACTCTTATCAAGTTCTGGAGCAAGAACAATTTTGTATCCCCTCTTTCCTTCAACCTCCATACCATTCCATTCCATTGCTTCTTATTCCATTACTCAAAAATTCTGGAGCATAGCCTTAGTGACCATTTCTGTGTACTTGTGGTGTTTTTTTAGCTGCTGTCCCAATGATACGCACTTTCTTTTGTAAACTAACAACAACAATAACTAAGCCTTTTGTCCCAAACAAGTTGGGGTAGGCTAGAAAATAAACCCATCAAAAATGTCACAAAAAAAATAATAAATAAATAATATAGAAAAAAAATACTAATAATAATAATAGTAGTAGCAGCAGCAGCAGTAGTAGTTGTAGTAGTAATAATAATAATAATAGTAATAACACAGTTATTCCTTGTCGTTGCTTTACAGTTATAATGCTAGTGAGGTGGAGACTAGTCCTGATAAATCTTCGGAACAGCAGGCCCTTCTCCAATCTGCAAGGTATTGCTCAGGCTCTCCTCTCTCTCCCTCTCTCCCTCTCTCCCTCTCTCTCTCTCTGTGTATGTTTGTGTGTCTGGCTTTGTGCCAGTAAGAATGGCTGAGCACGGTTAGCTAGGTAATTAGTAGCATTATAAGAGAGAAGAGTTGCTCTTCTGGACAATAACTTCTTAATAACTTCTGAAAAGTTCTTCTTGTGGTGTGGTGTAGGCAAGAGTTGCTCTTTCTAGATAATGAGATAGTATACAATGAGGCGGTGATAGAGGAGAGAGATCAAGGGATTCAAGAGATACAGCAACAGATTGGTGAAGTCAATGAAATCTTCAAAGACCTTGCAGTTCTTGTCCATGATCAAGGCGCAATAATTGGTATCGCTATTTGTCTATCTATCATCTTCTTTCTTTCATAGATAAGTTACAGGAATCTCGGAGAATAAAAATTAATATATGTAAAAACTGAAATTGCAGATGATATCGACACCCATATAGAGAATTCTGTTGCAGCAACTGCACAAGCAAGAGCTCAGCTTGTTAAAGCTGCAAAGACTCAGAAGTCTTCCTCCTCTTTGGTACCTGCATCCCTCTTTTTTTTTTTTTCTTTCTTTATTATGGAATTATAAGTGGCAGCTAGTCCTGTTTTCTCGATAAAGAATCTCTAGTTTTCGTGACAGTTAATGCTGCCTAAGAGAACACTTGCGTGCAAAGTAGGCCTGTAATCTTGCCTGAATAATTAGAGTATAGCAATATCAGTCCCTTACATGTTATATCTCCTATTTGAGTTCTGCCAAAAATCTGAACAAGCCTAGTTGGTACTGATAAGCTCTGATATAGCTGCTGTAAATGGAGTCTGGTGGTAATAGTAATAACCATGGGTGGTATTAGTTTATTTTGCCTTTGAAAATTGCAAGTATCATATTATCCTAATTATTTCAAAAGAAAGGAAAAATATGTATCATATCGTCCTCCTGACACTAAAGACTTTCAAATTTGCACATGCCCCATCATTCTTTATTAGTATTACTGGAAAATATTTTGGTTAATCAGACTTTGTGAGTGTTGTGCAAGAGAAAATTTTTGGTTTTATTCTATTAACACCAATTTTTTGGCTTGAATGTAGATATGCCTGCTGCTGGTGATATTTGGAGTAGTGCTACTCATTGTGATTATCGTCCTTGCTGCATAAAACACAAGGAGAAAATATTTTTAGGGCTTTATATGGTTTACACCTACAAAGCTGTTTGCCTTGGCTAATTCCGAATGGTCTTGTATAAATGTGTTTGGTTGTTGAAAGAACATCATCATGTGCTATTTATTATTTCATTCATGTATCTACCTATATGTGTCTAAGTATGATGCAGAGTTCAAATATATAGAAATGATGGTAGTTTAATTTAGTATTACTGCAAATGGATTGGCTTATTGATTATATGCAGGCTTTTACATTAACCTTGCATGTTTAATTCTTGTTGTTAGCTGCTAAGGTTTCAGCGCATGTGGGAGACATGGTCGAAGACTTTTAACACAAGAAAGAAAAACAAATATATAGAATCATGATATCAAACTACAACTTAAAACAATTGAAACCAACTCTTTTGTTGATTTTGATAAGTCTGTAAATCTGCCTAGAATGCTTAAAGCTCAACAATTGCCAAATGGGTAGCATCTCTATTCTGAACAGACTTTTACATTGAGTTGGATGATCTGTCTCCACTATTTTTCTTTATCTAATTGGGTTTGGAGTCACTGAGATAGGAGTTTAATCATTCTTGTAAATTGAGGAGCATGATAAATTTTTTTGAAATTTATTTGTTATTTTCCAGATTATTATGAGAGTGATCATCACATGTATTTTGGTACTTACAATTTTTCTTTATTTTCTATGCAGCTGTTTTAACGTGCTCTGAAACCGTTCTCGCTGGATTGTGTAATTGGCCTGTGAGGTTAGACACTATTTAGTTAGGGAAAAAAGTTCTACCTTTTAGTTGTTCGACATGGAAATGGAAACTTAGCCGTTGACATGAATAGCAAATGCGACTATGCGAGGCATTTTATACATCGATGCAAATAAATAGAGCCGAATCCGTTGCATCTCCTCGAAGATCACTCCAATTTATAGAATTGTTTTGCCATATGGGCTTTTAAAAATGAATAATAAAGGCTTTATGGCCGAATGGGTCTCGCAACAAAAGAAATAACATTATAGTTTATAGACTTTCTAAAAAGGTAATATTCAAATAAGCATGAAAAAAGGAAATAGCGAAAAGAAAAATATATAAACAAAAATGAATAATATGAGAGTTTGCTATTGCCAATCTCCTGATTGGCAAACTTCCACGTTCCACCCCACCAAGTTCATCGACACCATTAGTTCAGCAATCAAATCTATAACTTAGACACCATGTCTAATTCAAAAGATGACTCACATACATTACTAGCTTTTGTAAACCTCTCCATCTCCAGACAGAATCGTTCCATATCACATTCTGGCAAATGCATAGACGCTCTGATCCCCTTCTCCCCTTTCTTATTTTGCATTCCAATACAATACGACGCAATGCTGACGGTTGCAGGCCCTAAATACACTGGCTTCCCCCATCCAAAATCAATTCCTTCCAAGCCGTTATGGGTCAATTCTGAAATAAAAAACGTCCTACTATCCATTGCGAAATGTGGCCTTCCTTTGCTCACCAACAGATTTGCCACCGATTGCATGTATCCATCTGCCGTAGCCCGTGCTTTGGCTTCTGTCACCAGCTGTACTGCATAGCTAAGCTGGTGTTGACACAGCTCCCCAGCCTCAGCTTCTGCCACCGGAAATGCCAATGCTGTCCCATAATAGCCCTTTGGGATTTTCAAGCTTTGCTTCCCGCGTGCATCTACCACAAACATCAACCTGACCTTTTCTCTGGGATTGTAATCAACGGCAGTTGTTCGACACTTCCATAAGCATGCAGCGATCAATTCAAATTTTGTGGCAAAACGGCGTAATTTTGGGGATACATGTTCTTTCAAGACTGAAATCTCTTTTTCACCGAAAAAGAAGCTCCTATGCTCCAAGGAGTCATATGGAAGTGAGTATTTCTCGGGGGTATAGTCGTACTCTGGGTGTCGATGGGTGATGTGTGGCAGGATGCGTGCACTTAGGATCTCCCTAGCCCACGGAGGTTGCACCGAGAGACTGTTGGCCCCACGTGCTAGCTCTCCTAAGGCAACGAGAAATTGTGCTATCCCTGAACTGTCAGCCATGCAATGGCAGTGTTGAATACCAAAGATAAATCCTTCGCACTTAAGACGTGTTACCTGAAAAATGAGCATCTATAAAAGTTATACAAGAATAAAGCATGAATATAGTAAAACAGATGCAATGGATAAAATGTACAGCTTAATAAGTTTATAACAAGTGCAAATTAACTCCCTAACTTTTCCATTTTTTCTTATTGATATATCAAATTAAATTGCTTATACCGTTTCAAAAAAAAAATTTTAATTGCTTATATCAATCTTCTGGTTGCTCAATTTTGTTAATTTGCATACCTGTATGTACAACAGTGGACGATTTATGACATCCCCAACAGGAGTCTCAGGCACACACAATAGATCTTCATGGCACGGTATGGGTGGGCAAAATGCATCACCAAAATCTTCAAGCCTGACATCAGCATCGGCTTCAACAAACACAATGCCTTCTCCATTGCACTCAACCACAAGTTTTCTGTCAGGTCCTTCATGGATTCGGCCCGCAAAAGGGTAGTAGTACACAAGGGCCTTCTCTAGCGCAGATTTTATTATCTGTGCCGGGTCTTGACCTGACATAAGATGGTTCTTAGGGCAGAAAATCACTCCGGTATTGTAGAATCGCAGAGCTTCTTGGTCATCTATGTCAGATAGGGGTTTGAACTCATATGGGGTCGGAATTGCTGGTCTGATGATTATAGGCTTGTTGCGCCTGGTGGTGAAGGTGAGATATAAAGGATTGCTTAGTGCCATGTGTGGAATACAATTCAGTGTTATTTGAGAAGAATGTGGGAGATGATTTAGTTTTTCTGTGATGAAAGTAGAAAAAAGGAAGTACCAGCTTATTTATAGAGCACCTGGCAAGATGGATGTTGAATATATACACAACTTCTAAAATGACAAGTTGGATATTGTATATTACTTCTAAAAAGGCAAGTTGGATGTCGTTAATTGAGTATTGTTTTGAGACGAGTACATGATTAATAACGGGTCTATTGACTTTTGGAAAAAACCAAGAGTCCGTGGACTTTATAGAATTAATTCAGCTTGATAATCATCCATTATGAACTCACCTACTAAACATCCTCCATATATAAACTTTCACACAGGTCATAAATTCTTGTCTATTGATCCAATTTACGCTTATTTTTTGCTGATGCACATTTCTATGTGTGCTAAAAATGCAATTAATTGTAAACAACTATCATGCTCTTTTTACCAAGTAAAATTGTTTTGAGACAATTATCAAACAAACCTTTATTAATTTTGCAAACATATTTTCGAAATCTTCAATTACATACTTAACTATTGCACAATGCACTCTACACACTTAACTATTATGCCAGTACTAATGCATACATAGGCCTGTTTAACGTGTCATACGGCAACGGAATGGGCCATTCCATTTGCCATTCCATTTCATGAACAGTATGACTTTTTCATTTCATTTTCCGTTCCGTTTCATAAACGAAATGCGTTTTCATTCCGTTACACGTTCCGTTTGGACGGAACGGAACGGAACGGAACAACGTGAATTTACACTAAAATCTGCACTATTTGTCGAAACGGAAGCGAAATAGGCCATTCCGTTTATCGTTCCTTTTCGGCAACGGTATTTTCTCTCATTCCGTTTGCCGTTCCGTTTTCTAGAACGAAATGAAATTCTGTTCGGCCATCCGTTCCGTTTGGACGGAACGTGATGGAAAACGAATAACGAATCTTCCGTCGGCAGGTCTATGCATACATATTGGGAGGTGTTTTGAAGACAATATTGAAAATAAATACAATATTATAATTAAAGGTCTCATAATTTGTGTTCTATATATTTGCTGATGGGTAACAGCTTACCAGCTCAAAGGACGGATTATTGGTATTTTAATCAAACTTCCACTCTCACAACGTGTTTTTTGAGGCATTAACAATTTAAGGATTTATCGAATAGACTTTAATAGTTGAATAATTAGTCTCATTATTTTTTTCATTTCAACAGCTTTGACATGGTCATGGACTCACGGCTACAACAAATTTGAAGATGATTACATATTCATTATATTATTCAAAATTAAAATTAATCTCTCTTGTTTAGGTCGTCGCACATGTTCCAATTTCAATCTCTACTTCAAAAATTTAGAAATGAATAAATCATATACTTCAATCAGCTTTCTGGTCTCCTTATAATATTAAACTTCTCTATGTGAAATAACATTTTTTTTTTTACCTTTTGTTCTGTTTCGGTGCCCATCATACCATCCAGAAGAATTGGATTTGAATAGGGTATTAAGCCTAAAACCAGTATAGAATTCCGAATCGGGTGCGTTTGGATGAGAGAAGAAGAAGAGGAAGAAGGAAGATGGGAAGAAAAAAAATTATAAACAATCCAAATTCTTCACAAAGTTACACACTTCCCAATACTTCTTCCCACTTCTTCCCTTCTTCCTTTCTTCCCACACCTATCCAAACGCACCCGATGTAATATGAATTTTTTAGAACATTTAAATATTTTTACTTCAAAAAAATTTGGAAGGAAGACAGAAAAAAGATTTTCTTCTATCTGGATGAAGTCGTCACAAGAAAAACAGAGCATACGTGGAACTTACTCCATAGTAATCTGCTGAAAGTGAGACATTGGAGAAAATCGAACTGATGCATCCTCTATTTCAACATAGTTTGATGTTCTCCAATGCTCATATTCAACAGTTTTCTTTTCATATGTATAAAGAAGGATCAATTTAACATACATTTGTGTTTAGAAAGGCATTATTCGAAGTGTCTAGAAAGACTCTTGAAGTTTTACCTTTATATATATAGCTCTGGGTCATGTCAATTTCAAGTAACAAAGGTGTTGATTCATTTTTTTTGTTTTTTTGTCATTTCCCTTTGTACTCTGTTCCAGCTAGGATCAGAAGAGTTGAAGCTGTACCGTTTTAATTAGTACTATAAAGCTTTACCGGTTTAATAAGTACTATACAAAAAAGAGAACTACATATTCCATGATTCCAAAAATAATTAAAAGGACAGTCACACAAATAATATTTGAGGCACAAGTTTTGCATGAAGGCAATTGGCCAGCGTTCTGTAAAATGAGTAGCATTTCAAGTTGCCTCTATATATAGAACACCCAATTCAAGATCTCTACTCTGACCTTCTAAGTGCAAATAAACAAACAGTCTCTATGTACGGACCTACTGCTTGTATATTAGTCACCAACAGTTGAATGTGAGAATTGGAGAAAACTAAACTAAACTAAATGTTGTGCCATGTAAGCCACATGCATTGTAACAACTTCAGTAGTTTAGTTTCCTCCAATATCTTATGTTCAATAATTTGGTAGTTCATAATAAATTGATTTGGGAATTTAGTTGTCCAATTGAACTTGAGCATTATATGGGATTGAATCCTTTTGAGGTGATTAATCACTTTGGAAAGAGGATCTGTTCCATCAAATGTCTTATTTATGGAGTACAATTTAATTTATTCTGGAAATATGTGTTTCCTCTTCTTTATGCTACATTTTTTTCTGTATTTTATTACCTTATCTTTTTTCCCCTTTTTTGAATTATTCATTTTATTTAGAGATAATTAGTTTTATGCCATCGTGATTTTTGTAAATTAGAGAAATGCCATTCTTAAATTGTTAATTAAATTTATGCCATTATAAAAGTGTTAAAATTAGTTTTATGCTACTATTTTTCTAAAAACATACTAAATTTTAAAAATGCCAGTACCAAAATTGTCATTAATTTTTTTAATGACCAAATTACCCTCATCAAACTAACCCTAAACCAAAAAAAAAAAAAAAGACGGCGTTCGGAAATGTACTTATATAACATTTATGCAAATGTGCATTCGTGATCATCACTTAATTTAATGTATTCAACACAAAAGAAATTTTTTTCCCGTGACCATTTATTGAAGAGTATATATTATAGTTTAATTTTTTTCTATTCCACAATCAATGGCATTGTTATCATGGTAGAGTATAATCAAGTCTACGAAGAGCATTATAGTATAATGCTCGATAATTACTTTTGTGAAAAAAACATTATTCTTTTTTATTTGAAAATTATACCTATGTCTTTGTTAGATGACTACTTAGAACTATGACACTATTTTTATGCACCAGTGGCATAAAAAATGATTTTATTATTTTGTAGTGGCATAAAACTAATTGTTAGTGATTTATAATGGCATAAAACTAATTATATCTTTTGTGATGGTATATTACTAATTTTTTTAGTATTATAGTGGCATATTTAAAAGGGCAAAATTGACAGATAATTATCTGATGGCAAAAAACTAATTTTTATTATTTTTTATAGTGGCATAAAAATAATTTGTCATTTAGTGATGGCATATCTCTGATTTCAAATATTTACAGTGGCATAAAGCTAAATCACCCTTTTATTTAATTAAGGTTAAAGTAGTAATACCCGGAAAAACAGGGTGACTTACTCGAAGCCCCTTCCTTCGTTGGATAAACCCTGGGCGGCTAAGGATTGCATTCGATGCTATGAATAGTCTTTTTCCTTTTTCTTGAAAGAATTGACTAACATATCTTCATAAACTAATATTTCTAGCGTATGTATGCTTTTGAACAAATGTTAGGAATAATTACTTTCAAATCCGTCTAGAAAATGATTTTAACAGATTAGTTGGTAAATTAGAGAATCTTGATTTTGGACAGAAGCCAGTGAAAATTTCAGACAAACAAGTAAATGGATGATATAGAAAGAAAATTATCACATTTATATTTGTTTAATATGTTTGTTTTGCACAAACAAACTGCAAGTGTGGGTGTGGGTTGGGGGGGGGGGGGGTTGTTTCGATATGCTCAAAGTTTAGACTATAGAAAAATTAACAATTGTGTAGAAGCAGTAAATTATCTCCACATAAATGGCCTGCACATAAAAGGACTTATACTGACATAGTTTTAATGAGATACACTAAAACAAACTGCCTGCTACATGAAGCATGCAGTTAGTAGGCTTTGGAATTGCACAGTCAGGAAACACTGCAATGGATAGCATTACAACCTGGAAGGTGAAAAAAAAAAGGGGGGGGGGGGGATATGGGGTACATTTTATCTGTATCGTATAAATGTAAAGAAGAAATTAGCAAAAATGCTTCATGGTCTGAATAATATACCATTTTCTGTATAGTGTGTACAAATTGAACAGGGGCGGAGCTACATATATGCAAAACTGTGCATTGTCCCCCCTGTACATTCAAATAACCCCTAAAAAGTACAAAAATTACATGTTATTATGTTTGATTCATTCAATTTGCCCCCCTAAAAAATAAAAGAAATTTAACATGGTATCTCTTTGCCCCCCTTGTTCTAAAAGTCTGGCTCCGCCCCTGAAATTGAAGGCCTTAATAAGTTAAAAGAGTACTCCAAAAACTTACAGTGGTTAATATTAATTAAAAGATTAAACTTGATGTACTGAAAGCTCCTCAATCACTGTAATTATTGGAGATGCTGTACATGTTAGGATATTGGATTGATATTTTAAATTTGTTATTACTTTAAATATTTTTGTAACACATCCCAGAAAAGTATTTTTCTAGTTTCACAAAAAATAAAATATATCAACATTAAATTAGTTTAAACAGAAACGCCTAGAGATATCACTCTAAACTCTCTCCTTCTTTATGCAAAATTGGAAATAATTAAACAGTCTCTATGGAAAGAACCTTCTGCTTGTATACAAGTCACGAACGGTTGAATGTGAGAATTTTTTTAGACATACTAGATAGAGGCTATCTAGTTAGGATGAATGTGAGAATTGGAGAACTAAATTAAAAAAAAAAAATTGTTATGTCATGTTAACCACATGCTTTGTAACAATATATTTTCGTTTAGTTTCCTCCAACGTCTCATGTTCAATCATTTGGTAGCCCATAATAAATTGATTTGGAAATATCTATTATGCAATGGAACTTGGGAATTAGATGGGATTGAATCCTTCAGAGGTGATCAATCACTTTGGAGTTTGAACTTGAAGAGGTTCTGTTCCATCCAAGGTCTCGTTTTCCATTATCTTCAAATACAATTCATTTCTATTTTGGAAACTTGTATTTCCTCTGCTCTCTTAATACTGCGCAGTGTACGCTCACATTTGTCCTAAATTTTTGTCCCTTCCTTTTCTTCTTATTTGTTATTACTTATTTATTAATTTTTCATGCAATTTCAATAATCTTTTTTTTCTGAAATAAATGACTTTAAGATTTTTTTTCTTACCTATGTACACATCCTTTTGTAATTTGTAGGCATTTAGGTATAATTACTTTCAACTTCAAAATCCTTTTGTAGGCAGAGGTCTTGATTTTGTACAGAATCCAATGGAAAATTTCAGACTAACAAATGGGTAATCTAGAAAGAAAAATATTAGATTCAGTTGTTTCATATGTTTGTTTTGCTTAAACAAGCTACAAGTATGTGTTAGGGGGGCGGGGGTTCCTATAACAAATTCAAAGTTTAGACAGAAGAAAGATTTAAAAAAATCTTGACATGTTATTAGAGAGTGCACAAGTATAATTGATTCTACATACATGGTATGGCCCCGCGCGGGACCGTGCAGCACACAGATTACAGCCGTATGATTTAATCTCAATGGCAAAGGGAGCTCCGTGCATGTAACCATATTGATAGATCCGAACCGTCAGATCAGACGGTTCGTAGGCTACGCTAGACGGTCCCGCGCAAGAGCAGATAAGGATTCGGCATTTTATAGATGGTTTGCTGAAAGGACTAATTATTAGTCCACAATACAACTAGTGTATTTTATTGACCATATCGAATAAAAATAACAATATGATAAAAAGTACCGAAATTATTTAATATAAAAATTCAGACACCAAAAAATTTAATAGAAATAATTATTTTTTTTTTAATAAGAAGAAAGTTCCAACGCGTTTATAAACCGCGCCTCTCTCTCTCCTCTCGAACGCGTTTTATAAACGCGCTAGAAGGCTGAACTTTCGGAATAGTTAAAACACAATTAACGCGTTTATAAAACAGGTAAGAAGGCTTCTTACCCGTTTATAAAACGCGCTGGGAGGGCAATATTCCAACTTCTGTCACTTCGATCAAACTTTAGTCATTTCGATCGAACTTTAGTCATTTCTGTCTATAAGTTTGTGAATTTATAACCGCGTTATTTGAAGTTATATAAGACTATACATTCTCGCAGAATTGAAATCGTCCACAACAGATTATCTCTTACAATTTAAAAACCTATCAATCAAATCCAAAAATGTCTACAATTACAATATATGTCAACCAATGTCCAACTTTTGGTGCTTCTTACTTCCACATCGGTTGTAGTATGCATACCACATTTGCTGATATTCGAAATGAATTATACAGCAGGCTACAGATTTTAGAAACCCAGTACACTTTGAATATCCATGGTCGTTACAACGATATTGTAAATGGGAGATATGAATCGCTATTTCTTCCTGTAAATTTTGAAGATCAATGGCGCCTTTTTTACCACGAGACATTCGAGACGAGAGGGTTACCGATTATTGAGTTGCATGTTGATTTCATCCCCGTATATGGCACGGGACCAGATTTGAACCTAACATCCCTTGACGAGCCCGGTAGCAGTGAGCCAAACACTTCCTTAAACCTTATGTGTGGCCAGCAATCCACCCCTTACCAATACACTGGCGAACAGTCCGTTCCTACGCAAGACAATAACACATCAGGAGATGAAGTCGAGGTTGCCGATGGTGATGAAGATGAGGGTCCGGCGACTTACTCCGACCTTCCTACCGGAGAAGAATATACCGATGTGGAGGACTTCTCCGAGAGAGAAGTGCCTTTTTATGCAAACTGCGACCAGCCATACGTTTCAGGAAGGACGGACTTGCACCATCCTGTAAGTGAATTGTGTGATATTTCCATGTTTGAGTATGCTGGTATGCCGGAGCGTAGTTTAGGGCCACAAGGCGAACTTGCTCCTGATAAAAGATTCGGTTCCAAAAAACAACTAATAATAGCTGTCTGTGATGTTTCATGCAAAACAAATCGAGAAGTTCGAACGGAAACTAGCAATAAACAAAAAATTGTAATGGTTTGCATGCAAAAACCGAATTGTAAGTGGCGATTGTATGGTAGACGTGAGAGTTATAATACAAATTGGAAGATCTCTACCAATCCAAATGAGCATATTTGTTCGAGACCCCCGGGCCAAAAAGGTCACGCAAACCTTACAGCTAGTCTCATTGCCGAACATGTTAGGGATGAATTGAAAAAAAATTTGGAAAAAAGTGTCCAGGACATAGGAAGCCTCATAAGGGCTAGATATCCACGTATTGAACCGACTTATAATAAACTATGGCGTGGGAGGGAGCGAGCGTTGGAGCAATTGTTTGGGTCTTGGGAAGGGGCCTACAATAAACTTCCACGCCTTCTGGAGGCAATGAAGGCGACGACCCCAAGAACGAAATACACAATAGTTTCTTGGCCTACAGACGATCCTAACGTTGGCGTCTTCAAGATGGCAGCCTGGGCTTTTGGTCCGTGCATAGAAGCGATGAAATATGCCAGACCTGTTATCTCAATTGATGCTAGTTTTCTATCGGGCCGATACAAAGGTAGATTGTTCTCAGTGTGTGGTTATGATCCAGAAAATCGATTAATTCCGATTGCATTCGGATTGGGCGAGAAAGAAGATAAGGATACTTGGGGATGGTTTATGTCTTGGGTTAGATGGGAAGTTTTAGGGCCGAACACTAGATACTGTGTCATATCTGACCGTCATAAGGCAATAAAAGCGGTATTTGCATCCGTAAA
This sequence comes from Rhynchospora pubera, assembly GCA_028095005.1. NCBI lineage: Eukaryota > Viridiplantae > Streptophyta > Magnoliopsida > Poales > Cyperaceae > Rhynchospora > Rhynchospora pubera. The sequence goes on from CM051461.1 coordinate 185,443,639, forward strand.
TTACGGTTGGAAGGCACAAGGTGCGCATGCAATAGCGATTCATCAGTTCTGCATGCAGCATGTTGCGGAAAACTTATGGAAGGAGGCTGGCGGGTCACAAGATGCTGATTTGAAAAACTTTTTCAAATGTAGACTTGCTAACAAGAAAAACCCTAGACGTTTTAGAGAGAATTGGGGAGTACTGAAGGAAAACAACCTGAGGGCTTATCAGTACCTAAGAAATTGTGGTAAAATTAATGAAAATGACAACAACGAGCGGCCAAAACTATATAAATGGGCTCAGAGTTTTGACAAGGGGCATCGGTGGGGTATAATGACGAGTAATGGATCGGAGAGTCTGAATAATGTGTTTAGAATAGAGAGAAGATTACCAGTGACAACACTTATAGAAGGCACGTGGTATAAATGTGCCAACTGGATGAACAAGCGAACACAAGAAGCACTTCAAAGGTTGAGTTTAGGAGAAAGATGGCCGGAAGGAGTAAAGAATAAATTGATCAAGCATGATGGAAAATCACGTAAGTACTTAAAGAAAAAGAATTCAATTCATTCATTCATTTTAATCCATTTTGAACTAACTTCATCTTTTTGTTGCAATCTCAGAGGAGTTTATGAGCACATTCGTGTTAAGATTGGACCTTGGAGAATTTCGCATGAAAGTTCGCGAGGAGTACCGTGATGGTGTAGGCTACGATTATTCCCATTACACAGTTCAAATTCCACCCGACATGGAGCAAACCGATGTGCAATTGCCCTTCACTCGAACCACATGTGAGTGCCAAAAACCACAATTGACAGGTATCCCTTGCGCACATGTCATTGCTGTTTGCAGGGAGACAAATTACAATGTAGATCAATTTGTGGATGGTCACTATAGCATGCAAAACCATCACATGATTTGGTCAGCAGGTCGGTTTCATTGTTACAAAGATGAGGAAGAGTGGCCAGTTTATACAGGTCCGATAATTGTCCCCGACAAGAGTTTGGTCAATCGAGGAAGGCGCAAAATCATTCGTGCAGAGATGTGGATGGATAGGATGGAAGGAAGGAAAGGTGGAGGTTCCACAAGAAAAACAAAAAAAGAAAAATCAAGGTGAAGCTTCAACCAGTCAACCGCGACAACCAGCACCTCAACCGCCATATCCGATGGACGCATTGCAATCCGGTCGATACACCACTAGACCACCAACAAGGGCCAACAGTCCAAGAAGGGCAGCGAGTACTGAACGTACGGTTCGGACTCGTCAAACACCCATTCAACCAGGACGAATGTCATTGCATGTTGATCCACGAAGCAACAATAATAGGGAGGACCAAGGATCTGTACAACCACAGAGAAATTCTATAAGCATTGATCCACGGGTAAGAGATGTCGCATCTGGAAATATGAGAAGTGAGTCGGCTAGATTTCCAACAGATCAAGGCAATACATCAGGGGAGAGAGGACGAAAAGGATTGTTTAGGGGGAAATTTCGCAATGTACTGTCTTTCGGTAGGAAGAAAAAATGAAAAAATTGAAGATTAAGTGTTGTCGTAATTTTATATATTGTAATGGAATGTATTGTAAGAGAATATACTATTATTTTATGTATTGGCATTTTTAGTTTGAATTTAGTATTATTTTATGTATTATTATTTTATGTATTATAATTAACTCGTATAGTATAATGTTGAAAGGTTTAGTGTTAGCTTGAGTGATTTTATTGTGCCGAAGGAAACCCTTCGATCCGTCAAGAAGAGCATTGACAGACAGGCATTCTTGTTATCTACAAAGAGCCCTAATCCTAAAAGGCTTTGTACTCATTAGTTCATCCGACCTTCATGCAAAGACTGAGGCACTTGAATTGTTTAGCGTTGAGAAGCAGTTAATTAACTCGTATAATGGGACCCTCAGCATTCAAGTGGCACATGATACACTCCTCGACTTAAAGTTCCTACTGAAGCACTTCCTCTTGAGCAAGTCCATGTCTCCACAGGTTTAAACGCGCTAAAAGGCGTTGTACACTTTTATAAAATGCGCTAAAAGGCTTTACCCTTTTATAAAACGCGTTAAAAGGCTTTCTACCCTTTTATAAAACGCGCTAAAAGACTTTACCCTTTTATAAAACGCGTTAAAAGGCTTTACCCTTTTATAAAACGCGTTAAAAGACTTTGTACCCGTTTTAAGAACGGGTTGAAGCCCTATTTTGTTGTCTTTTTCTTTCATCATATCAATTTATAAACCGAACCCAAACCGCAAATCTCATCTCACATCTCTCATTCTCACCTCTGAATGTCATTCTCATCTCTCATTCTCACCTCTCTCATTCTCACCTCTCAATGTTAATAAGTGCGAAATTATAATAAGAGATTTTCCGGTGGAATCTGTTATTATGTACGAAGGTCGGCCCAGATGGACAGCTCGCTAACAACATCATCATCTGAGGTAGACCAACACTCTGTTGCCTACGATCATGGGTAATGAGCGGTAGAGTTCTGCCGACCCAATTAGGGAAGAACTCGACGACTGTCGAAGGTTCTCGCAGAATTGGGCAACTGTCCATGAGTCTCCGCAAATCCTTGTTTTCATATTAATGAGAATTATTGTAATGAAAATTGTTATTAATTTAAATCGTTATTTTCATATTAATAAGAGTTATTGTAATGGAAATGATTATTAATTTTTATATTAATGGGTTGTGAATATTGTAATGGAAATTTTTATTAATTTTTATATTAATTAATTATGAATATTAAAACATAGATAAAACATAAATTCATACACAATAATTTACATAAATAATTAAAACATAGATAAAATATAAATTCATACAATAACATAAATTCTAGATATGAAGTTCAAATTACAAATTAAAGTTCATACAAAATAAAATAGATAAATTTCATTATTCTAGCACAATTAAACTCTAATTTTTCTCCACTTCCTTAACCTCTTTATTCTTCTCCTCCTCCTTATTCTCACTAGAACTCTCATCTATTTTAACCCCCATACTAAAATCAGGACTCCTGCCACAGCCTGGAGGGAAACGACGTACAGCCGAGATGGCCCTTCTCTTCGGAGGGCCGTATAATGGGATCCTTTTTGCTACCACATTAGGTGTTCCCTCCCCCACCTTGGATGTTTCCTCCCCCATCTTATTATTGTTTTGATCTTTCTCCATTTCTCAAATTTCTGATTTTACGCGTCTTTTGTTGGTGATTTTGTGATACGAAATAGGAGAACGAATTGAGATATATATAGGCAATTATTTAGCCGTTTATAAAACGCGCTAGAATAGGGGTCTGCTCAAAAAACGCGCTATAAAACGCTGCTCAAAAAGTGGACACCACCTTCGTACGCGTTTATAAAACGCGTTGGAAGCCTTCGAACGCGTTTTATAAACGCGTACGAAGGTGGAGTCCAGGTAAAACAGTAAAACAGACTGACAGCCTGCGAAAGTATTGAATTCCATTAACTTAGCCCTTCTTACGCGTTTATAAAACGCGCTCAAACCTTATTACGCGTTTTATAAACGGGTAATAAGGGTTGAGTCTATAAATAGTCCTTTTTCTCCGCAAATTCACGTCGAAAATTCAAAAATAAAAAACTAAAACTTTAGAGAAGTTACGCAGAGAAAAGAAACCGAGAAAACATAATGTCAACTAAACCACGTCATGTTTGTACCGGTGTGCTTCTACAAGGAGATGGACGAATAAGTAAACGAGATATTCTTCGGCACGTCTACTTGCACTATCCTTCCGACAAATTTTACGTGAAGGTTTTTCAACGCGACGTTTTTGAAGTGAGAGGGCCGAAATATTGGACTGATGTAGTTAAGAGGGATGGAGGATATCATGTCCGACGTGGAGATGGAATCGTTTGGTTGCGTTTGCAACAGGCATGTCCTCCTGGATTTGAAAATCACCCGTTAAATGGAAATGACATATATCATTTGGACTGATTATTAGGTTTTCTATAATTAGATGTTTTTATTATTGTATGTTCTATTATTATCTGTTTTCTTTTATGTTTTAGTATATGTATTAATTCGTGTTTTAGTATATGTATTAATTCGTGTAGTATATGTGTTGTAAGTTTTATTATCTAATTTATTTTAGTTTTTATTTTATCCATTTTCATTTTTTTGTGAAATTCGAAATATTAATATTAAGAGACTTAATATTTATTTAAATTATATTAGACATTACAACTCAATGAACATTATAATCAAAAACACAATACAAATTAAAAATTACAATTTATTAAAATTTTGAACCACACAATACATAACAAAAAAAATTACAAAATACATGATATTAAAATTTTGAACCACATAAAAAAAATTGTAGAAGATCCATTGCTAAGGGTGGGAAGAGAAAACATCACCGCAACTAATAGAGAAGAGTCGGGCGACTGATTGTCATATTGACCCCCTCTTTTTCTGAGACTTGGATGAAGATGACTGCATGTATGCAGATTCTCATCCAAAGATGTCGGCTGCGGTGTTATGGCTCGTAGACCCAGCCCAACAAACCGCCCTCTACACGTAATAACAGATTCCACGGGAAAGTTTTTATTTTAAAGTTGGTGGAATATTAATAGCCATAAGGATTGTGTGCGACTCTGTATCAGTGAATAAGTGTGCCGCATACAACCCTTATGGCTATTAGTTTCGCACCAACTAATATTATTTTGCATTTCACCATCTAACACTTGTTTTCCTCTCATTTTTTCCTTTTTTCAGATCTTTTTCCTTTTTTTTTGATTTTGGACGACAGAAGGTTGGGTATTTATATGGAAATTAGATCTCTCGAACGCGTTTTATAAAAGGGTAAGAAGGTTTTTTACGCGTTTTATAAACGCGTAAAATCAGAAAATAACGCGCAAAGTCAGAAACTTTCGCCGCAATCACTGCAGCCTTTAGCGCGTTTTATAAACGCGTTTTAAGGCTTGTAACGCGTTTATAAAACGCGTTCGAGAGGAGAGAGAGAGGCGCGGTTTGTAAACGCGTTGGAACTTTCTTCTTATTAAAAAAAATAAATAATTCTTTCTATTAAATTTTTTGGTGTCTGAATTTTTATATTAAATAATTTCGGTAAAAAGTACGTGGTCATATGAAATCAAGAAGTCAAAAACTAACAGAAACACTAACTTTGACCGAGCATATACAATAATTAAATTTTACAACTCCTTTATTTGTCTGAACTAAAAAATTAGCCGGAAAAGATTAAAATTTAGTTCTGTATGCTTGAAATTTTCTAGAAACATGCTATATTTCTTTGGGGAACATAATATAGGAGAAATCAACTTTTAAAACTAGGATCGGGTACTAGCTATAGTTTGCTAATTAATTAGTTTTATATATCGACCGTGTGAGATTTGTAACGAAGTAATGATGAAGTTAATAAAATAATCAAGTTTAAGTCTTTAATCAAAATATAAATAAAGTGAGATCCAACACTTTTTTGTGGGGGAAAAAAAACTCTAACACTTGACTTAACAGAGTAATTTTCAGTCAGATTGCTTTTCAGATAATGGCAGTACGTACCACAGAAAATGAAACCACCATGGAACATGTCTGCAGTTTTCTGGTTTTGCTCGAGCACTACACGTTTCCTTTACATATAAAATTCTCTACATAGGTTAATATGAAGCGTGTGTAGGTAACAGTCCTCTCTGATACGATCTTAGTTTGTTATTTAGAGACATTCTTAGAGATATATAGAAATAGAAGGAGATATTTGAGTTTAATTCATGGGAACTGAAAGCCTTCTAATATTAATTGACTTCAATTAATTTATAATATTAATATTAATATTAATTTCTCTTTTTAGTATATTTATATTATTACTCAAAAAGGTATAAAATACGGTTTTTTTATATGGCCGACAGATTAGTACTAAAGAACATTACAATTAATTAGAAGATAATTATTGAACTTGCAGAGAAAAAAGTTGAGTAATTTTTAATCCGGTCTTTACTATTGCTAGCAGATACTACTATTGGTTGTGGCAATCTCTTGTTTTGATTTACGAATCATTAAATTGCTTTGATCGAGTAGGAACAAAAATTAACAAACTCAAAGTAGATGTTTTTAGTTTGTCAAAATTTTCATATAGTATAAATTAACTAAGCATAAATTTACCGACTTGAGATTAGAGAATATCATGCATGTTTCATCTGAGCAATCTGGACAAATAAAATTATACATCTCAATTAATTATTTTGTGACGTTTTCAGAAAAAAATATGCTCATATTTAATATATATTTTTTAACCATGTAAAGGGTTTTATAAATTTATTATATGATTACTAGATCAAAACTTTTAGAATAACAATGCTTCAGTCTTCAAAGTTAATTTCTGTGGAGCACCAAATAATGAAATAAATTGTATTTCTCAAAGAGCAGTTATTCTAGATATTTGCAAAACTAAAATAGACAACACGTACTACTTACAACAGCGGACTAACTGTACAGGAAGTTTCTTCAAAGCAAATTATAAGACTTTCTAGAACATAGTTTTGGAAAACCACAATTTGCGTAACCAGACCCGGAAATTAGTATTATTTATTAAATTAATCAATTTGAAAATCCTCGCCAAGTAATGAAAAATAATCAACTGTGGACCTGTGGGTTTTGCATCTCTAACTATTGATTAAGTGCATTTTTTGCCTCATTGCTTGTGGACGTATACATCACAGTCGGAAATTATAGTATCATAAAACATGTCTGCTTGTTTGTGCCACCACTATTCATCGTCCTTTGATATTAGTTGTTGCCCATTTAAGTATTTGTTTGTATTGATTACTTGTTTGGATAAATAAATAAATTAGTTTGTTAATTCGGTACTGGTTATTGACCAAGTAGATATGAATAGTTCAATCATTAAATATATGATGATTACAATGACTGCATTGGTATATCACATGCATGAGCCATCAACGAAAGGATTGAAGAGTGCTTCCTATATAAACTCTGAACCTATTTCCTTATCTCTAAGATCAGAAGATCCAAACATTCAAGTCTCAGTTGCATTTAAGCATATTCCTAATGACAATATTTTCTCGTTTCCCATTCATTGTCCTGCTAGCGCATACCATGCTTCTCTTATTTGGGGCTCTAGTTTCCTCCTCGCCAATCAAGGATCCATTATTACCAGTATATGAGAAATGGATGAGTGATTTTGACCGTGTTTATCAGACTGATACAGAAAAGCAGCAACGCTTTGAGGTGTTTAAGGCTAACCATCAATTCATCCAATCTATGAAAACTCGATCAGATCTTACATACACCGTCGATTTAAATGAGTTTGCAGACCTTACTAATGATGAATTCATTGCAAAGCATGCTATATTTCTTTGTGTCGATTGGCGAACATCTGGTTGTGTAACTCCAGTAAAAGATCAAGGCAGTTGCGGTAAGTTGAAAATCTTTTATTTTTCTCTTTTTCTACTCATGCGGATGTATCAATAGCACTTGATTTGTCTATATATAGCAACATTTTGTCTCCATCAACAATGCAACATCATTAAATACAACACAAATACCACTTGTGTGCTGAAACTAGTGATTTATTTTCTTCTTTTTTTTTTGAAGGACCGATACATTTAAATGATGCATTAAAAGATCGACGTGATTTTAATCATGGTTAGAAATGTAGGTGCGGATTGGGCTATTGCAGTCGCTGAGGCAATAGAGGCATTATGCAAAATCAAAACTGGGACATGTGTAAGTTTGTCTGAGCAGGAGCTAATAGATTGTGTTTCCTCATGCTATGGTTGCAATGGAGGGTATGTGGACTACGCTTTCAATGGATTCAAATGAATGGCGGCATCACGACTGAGGCAAACTATCCTTATAAGGGTATTACGGGCACATGCAACTATAATAAGACCAATGATCATGCATGCACCATATGTGGCTATCAAGATGTCACACCGAATTGCGAGTCTTGTCTTATGAATGCTGTTGCAATACAGCCCGTTGTTGCAGTAATAGAAGCAAGCGGCTCAGCTTTTCAATTCTATTCTGGCGGTATCTTTACAGGACCATGTGGTACTAATCTAGATCATGCCGTGTTGATAGTCGGTTATTGCTCGTCTTCAACAACACATTATTGGATTGTAAAGAACTCATGGGGTACTTCTTGGGGTGAGTTTGGTTACATAAGAATGCAAAAGGATATTTCCAGAACTACAGGTCTGTGTGGTATTGCCATGGAAGCCTCCTATCCTGTTGCATGTTGAATTATAATTCTACAATTACACGGGCAACTTACAGCAACAAGAAAATAACAGTAATGATGTAACTTGCAGCAAATTAACAAGATAAATAATAATAAAGCGTCAGTTTGTTTTCTTCATTTCTTTATGATTCTCAATGTGCATCAGAAAAACCTTTTCATTTATTTACGTCCATATTGTTCTTCAGCGCTCTGTAAAAATTTGATTGCAATATATACGTACACTTTATGTAAACGAAGCTTTTTCAAGTAGTAAGCTATTTATTAATATTAATACACAATAATATAATTGATAATAAAAAAAATTTAATATTGGGGACAAAATGGAATTATCATTGTACATTTTGCGGGGTTCAAATATAATATTTCTTAACAAAATACCAATATATTACCAAAAATATTAAATAAACAAGTATATATGATTAAAATAAATGGGTGACCTTGCACCCATTCTCTCCACTTAGATTCTCCTAATTAAGTTATGTTGAAGTTGCCATAAAAAAAAATGAAACCACTCATCTCGAGCAAGGTAAGAGAGAGTGTTTGTATTGCTGTCCATTATCGAAAATATTACGATTATCTCATTAAGCACTGCCCATTTCAGGATAAGGACCATTAGGTTGATCAACTCTGCTAGCTAGTGGGCTGCCTTTGTAAGTCTCCGGCTACAAAACTACATAAACTGTAAAATATCTGAGAATTACAACAACCTTCCACACTAATTATTTTGTTACAATCTAGTTCAATATTGTTAGAGAAAAAAAATGATTGGCATAATTCAAATTACATGTACACTTCATCTTATTAATTAAATTTATACAAGAAAATAACATTTAGAATGTACCTTTTGAAAGTCTGGATGGATGGTTATTATTAATAGTGATATTAATAAAAAAATGCGCCATTATTAATATTATTAATTATCAATGCCTAATTATATCTGACAATGTTAAGTTTATTATTAATATGATTATTTTAAAAAAATTATAATAGATATTAGTTTGTTATATTTATCTCGTTTATGATCGAATTGACATGCATAATTAGCAACCGAAAAATAACAGCATTTTTTATATCTTTTATTTTAGAATCTAAATTAAACACATTAAAGTAAAATTTATAATTCAACGTAACGTCAAAACTATACCAATCAACTCAACAAAGTTGCAATAGTTGAAAACAGTTACCAAAATATATATTGCCAAAAACAAACAGTAGTAAAACTATCGTCAAGAAACTCTCTACACATTTTTTTTCCCCCTAAAGAGATTGCAAATAAACTATTTTAAAATATTTGCTGAAAAGACTTCAGTAGCAAAAAAGAGTAACTGAAGAAAAGATACGGTCACACCTTTTGTTACCCTCAGTCAAAAAAGTAGACGAATAAAGAGGACAGTCATGGCCATGCCATGCATTTGGCATGACAAGCATTCCTCTCTCCAAATTCCATCTATATAAACCTTCAGTTCCCAATTGAACACACCATCCATTTCTCACACTTGACCTTTACCACATCTCCACCTATTTGTATATAAAAAATACGGCATTTGATCGAGGGTTGAATGTAAGAATTGTAGGAAACCAAACTTACTAGATGATATATCACATTATTTACTTGTTGAGTTTGGTTTCCTCCAATGTCTTATGTTCAACCAAATGGTTTATAATAAAAATTTTCGAGAATTTGAATGTGAGAATTATGGGTGCGTTTGGATGAGAGAAGAAGAAGAGGAAGAAGGAAGATGGGAAGAAAAAAAATTATAAACAATTCAAATTCTTCACAAAATTACACATTTTCCAATACTTCTTTCCACTTCTTCCCTTCTTCCCTTCTTCCCACACCTATCCAAACGCACCCTATAGGAAGCTGAATCCTTAAACAAGCATCAGTGTGTTATTGCTCTCTGGGTTCAGTTTCCTCTAATATCTCACCTTCATTGTGGCTCGACAGAATGATTGTATTCTCTATAGTAAAGCAATTTGAATATTATTGGAGGTTGAACGTGAGAATTGGAGCAAACCAAACTAATAGCTTGGTACCCCTGGTACTTTTGTGAGTTTGGTTTTCTCCAATATCTTATATTCTGCCTTGAATCTCATGTGGTTGCCTAAGAGCAATTTGGTTCAGAATAGCAAACAAGAAAGCACAAAATTAAGATGCTGTCAATTTTCTCTGTTTTTCTGTTTTGTGTTTTTTTTTTCCATTTCGTTTTTCTTTTCGGAAAACCACACAAAAGATTTTATCTTAGATGATGAAGAGGTCAACTATCCTATTTTCAATTGAAACCCAAAAAATATAATTTTTTTTTTTGCATAGTACGACTAAGGTTGGTTTACAAAATTAATTAGGATTTTGCATTCATATAACTTGTACCAGCTACCACACTCCAATTCAACATTTAATCCTTTGGGCTTGATTTTTAGGAAAAGAATAGACGGACTTTGTAACTAGTAATGCGGCAATAAGGTCAAAACCATGCTCATTTCAGGTAAGTATAGTTTTAAATAATCTTATCATTGGGTATCATATGCAAATATATGAAAAAGATCATTGCATGTCAAGTGATATCTGCATGCATACGTCACATAATATTGCAATTTGCACAATGATCCTCAAATGTACCCTACTTTTCTGAGATTTGGGGGGGCAAAAAACTGAAAACTCTAATCTCAATCAAAAGTGAGAATTTTTTATAATTACAAAGGCTCAGGTCAAACTTCTTGAAAATTTACACCTATAATTCTTTGTTTGTTTTATGGATGAAGCACTAAAATTCTGCTCTTGCTTCCAGGCTCATCTGTTTTTATATATACAAGCGCTCATCTTCTTGTGTTGTATCAAGGCTCCATCAATTGAAATTGACAGGGAACACATTTCCTCAAAATTTGATTAACAAATCTTCTAATTTTTTTTTTCTGGCAGCATGCTTCAGCTTCTCCATAGCTATTAGACCCACTTGTCGTACTCTTTCCCTTGATACGCCAAAACTGTAATATTATTTGTTTGATACAAGATTATTTATAAGTGTTTATTAGTAATGTTCTATTAAAAAAAGTGGTGGTGAATTCTATGCATAAACAGAAGTTCAACCTACGATGCTCTTATAATCCTTAGAAATCAGAGATATTTATCCCAACTCAAGAAATATTTTTTTTTTGTTTCGAATTTTACCTGTCAACAGGATTCATTAAATATTTATGTAATATTTTTTTTGGGTAATTTTTCCACTGAAATTTCACCACCTTTTGCAATATTTCAACAGAAAACCCAAAATTCTCATACTAGCAATGCAACCTTTGAGATAACTTGAGAAATCGTGTTAAATGTAATGGAAAAGGCACACTCAATATAATATTGACAATTTTGCCCCCACTAATGAAACAATGTTTCTGACTTTCTGCCAATAAAAATCAAACATGCCGGATTTCAAGTTAACACATTTGCTACAATGCATCTAGGAAATGAGTTTAAACCAAGAAAATTATGGCCCTCATTGCAAATATGAGAAATATTGGGTGCTGTAAATAAAGCAGTTTTGGATCAGTTCTGAATGAGAACCTCAGGGAATCAAAATGAGAAGTTAGAAAATTATTGTTGATTGAAGGAGGAAAAAACATACAGTTTGCCAATGTCCATCCAAGTCAAACAGTCAGTTCCTATGCCATAATAATATCTAATTACTGCTCTTTCCCTCTTGTTTAGTGTTGAATTTATCAACTTGTTCACTTCCTCCTGCAAAACAGTTTCAACAGTTCATTTGCATTGCAGGAAAGGAAAAATAAAAATGACAATACATCATTGAAAGTAAGTTTTAAAGAGATATTGCACCTTGATATACCATACTTGAAATGCATGCCATGGATCATTTTCTGGGTTCTTGTCTCGAATATACTAGCAATAATGACAGAATAAAATGATTAGAAGAACATTGTAATTCTTTTTTTTTTTTTGCATTAAAGCCCGTAGGCAGAAGAACATTATAATGAATGCTTGTTTTTTAAAAAACAAAATAAAGAAAGGAAATCCATTAGCACGTACATTGTGAAAATTTTCTCCAGGGGAACCTCCTATATTAGGGAAAGCTACCCTATCAAGAGAGAGCACCTTACTGGATGCCTGTATATTAAGCGTATGAAGTTAATATTACGAATTTATAATTAAAAAAATCATAGTGAAGTAGTGATATTTGGTAAAGGGAAAATCATAATTCCCACTGAGATACAAAAAGGAAGTGCACCTCTGTGGCATTCCGAATTTTCTGTTCAGATATGTTCAGGGTCTCTGCTATTTTCTGAAAAATCAAATAAAATAATTGATTAACAAATAAAGTAAAATCCTAATTAACCATTTGTAATTCATATCTGTTGATGCCAGGTACCAGCACAAATAAACTGGTGATTAAATTGCAGCTTTCATATTTGTAATCCATATTTTTCTATAAATAATTCAGCAGCTTGTTCCAGAATGACATAAAAACTGACAATTCAATTGCTGCTTCCATAATACTTAGAGCAGCCATAGCTCGCTTAAGATGGAATATTCTCTTGAAGTTTTGTCCATGGAAACGGTTTCTTTTTTAGATACTCAATCTTTGGGTTCTTTTTTTTTTCCCAAAGTAAAAACAGTGGCTACACTTTTCGTAGAAGTCCCTAAAAGTATTAGTAGAACTTACTTCAATTGTTGGGGCAATGCCTTGGTGCTCGAGTCTCATCTTTGCATTGTTAATCTTGCCAAGGCGTTCATACATAAAAAAGGGAAGTGTCCCAGAATTCTTAACCAATGCCTTCATTACCCCCTAAGAAAATTAGGAACAACATCATTAAGTAATGTAAATACATTTCATTTAATATATACATACAATAAAGTTTTATGTAGTGATTACAAATATAGAGATTAAAGAACCTGTCGAATCCACCAATAGACATAAGTAGAAACCTTGAAGCCTTTTGATGGATCATACTTTTCTATCCCTCGTGACAGTCCCACCAGACCCCCCTGCCATCAGTTACATAGTAATTTAAATTCAGACTTCCTTATGTCATTTAAAGGAACATACTTAAATTAAAGTAAAGCACTCAATTATATGATTGGCTTGTCTTTATCTTTATAATATTAACCTAAAAATGTTTCTAAATGAGAATCAAAAGTTTCCCTTTTTGTTAGTGGAATGTATGGTAAGCTCATTTTCATATAAAAAAAATGAAAATAGATTAAAAAGTAAAATTTAAAACAAAAGAATAAATAAAATTCTACCGGTTTCCCCTTGTAACTTGTTTTTTTGACTTATGCACAAAATGTGGTTTGCTTACTTTCTTTTTATTCCATAGTATTTTACAAAATTAATGAAAAAGGTTTTCATAAGGGAGGAAAGGAAACCTGGATAAGGTCATCCATTTCAGCACCCATATTCTCATACTTTTGTGCAATGGATTTAACCAAACCCACATTACTCATAGTTAGTTTCTCCTTCGCAAGAGAACTCTCCAGAAGCCTCATTTTTAGCTCAGGATATGACATGTTGAGAGCATGCGCTAGCTGTTTTTCTGATGGTTCAGACCCTAGCTTGTCTTTAAGCCTGTAGACATAGATAATGAATGCATCAATATGAACCTCTTAGAAATGCACACTTTTTGCTAACAGAAATGTGCCAAATTACCTTTTTCTATGTTTCTCGAGTATAAGACCATCCTTAATTTTCTTACTCAGATGTAACACCTTATCATGACTAAGCAATTCTTCACCTAAAATACCCTTCCTCAAGTAACCTCCCCTTACACCATTGTTTAGCAGCTCTGGGCTGACCGTGTACCGTTTCTCCTTCCCTCTTCCATTTGTTATTTTGTAAATCTTTCTCCTTTTACCTGTTCTCCTTTGCCTAGCATTTGTGCCAGACCTTATAATTTGATCTCCTTCCTTTTCTGGCTCTCCTTTTACGAATGATTTGACTTTGATTGAATCAAGCCGGTCAAAGTCGAAAGGAAGCTTCCATTGCTTCTCTAGCATAGATTTCTGTAGCAATACCATGGCTTCAAGAGATGTCTCCAGCTCAGGATCATAACTTTCCTCTTCACTTGTTGAGGTGGTTGGAGTGTGGACATGCTCTTTAATTGCTCTTATTGTTTGAATTTGGGTTCTGTTTGAAGAAGAATTCGAGTTCAGATTAGACGACTTTTGGGATAATATAACAAACTTTTTGGACGGTACTGATGGGATTTGAACAGGTACAAGTAAGTGATCAGGGTCAGAGGTATAAAATGAGTTGCTAAGAAGCCTATTTCCTGCACTTAGACTGACAACAGCACCAGTGGTAGCCATCATGTGTGTTGAACTCAATCCTGCCAGAAAAAAAAAAAGTAATTGAAAATCCAAAATTAGAGACCTAATTCCAGTTGTACCTAAATTTTGTGGATTATAGTGTCAATACATATAACCATTAACCAGTACTATGAAAATAACAGTGTCCCAATAACAATAATGGTCAACAGTTGGTAGTAATGCTCATCTCAGTAACCTTTTCTTTAAAAAAGGAAAAAAAAAAAAAAAAAACGAAGGAGGTAACAGTAGTTGGAGGTGATAAGTTCATATCAATCCATTGAATACACCATCTAGCATTCCAGGACTGGTGTTTACAGAGGTTGATTTTGCAGAAAAATAAAAATTAGATGAAAAGTGAGAAGGAGATTGAAAACAAAATGGGAATGGCAACTGTAGGAAGGGCACTACATTAACCCCAAAAATAAAAATAAAAAAAAAGAATGCCAAAGAAAAAGGAACAAATTAATCTTGCATGTGAAGAAGAACGATGGAGATAGAATCTTATCAGATTGGAGAAAGAGATTGCAAAAGAGAGGTAACAAAATGGAACCTCTTCTCCTTTTTTTTGTGCTGTTTCTTTTTTCCCACTGGAAGCTGAGACTGTTGTTTCAAGCTGGGTTTAACCTGTTTCCCGCAATTTTAATCGTTTATCTCTTCAGTACAAACAACCAAATAGACCCGGAGCACAAGACATCTGTGCGAAGTTGAAAGTGGGTCCTGTAAGTCATAGTAACTGTAGGTTTGATAAGGTATGTGGTAGTGGCGTAGGAGATGAGGTGTTAGGGTAAGGGAAGAGAGGATATGGGAAGAGAGATGGGATTGGTTGGAGGAGATATTACAGAGGTGCCGTGTGGTGAGCAGAAGACCACGTGGGCACACACCTCCACATCACCATGACACCATCCTCCCTTGCCATATTATGATATTAATCAAAATTTATTTTCTTTTTTTTTTCTTTATTCTGATGGCATAATTGATAATGCGAACAAACAAACGATGAGGCTTCTGTCTGACAAGAACAAACTATTCTTGGCAGTATTCATGACTGTTGTTCTCCGGGCTTGCCACGTGATAGCACCAAGAAATAATGATTTTAGACTTGTTGAGAACTTGAGATATATATAAAAAAAAAAATGTCTGATATTCTTCCATCATAATCTTCTAAGTAAATTATTTTTATTGATTTTTAAGAAGACAATTTGGAAGGTTCAATTTAACATATATTGTAAAGTTTAAGGGGATAATTTTATCATATTACTGCTAAACTATGATAATTTAGCGGACTATGTTTATATGGGGCTTACGCAGTTACGCTCACTGAGGATTAGGTTACGGCCCAAAAACAGAACACAGTCTTGTTGTCATGTACAGTACGAGAAAATGGGCCCACATGTTAGTTTCCCAATCCCACCGTAGTCCGTAGACCGTAGGAATGTAAATTTTTTTTCATCTCCTTTAAAAATTTAAAACTATACATTTGATGTATTTCATTACTGAGTTGCATTTCGAAAATTCAATTTGTTTCCATGCTTTGATGAACCTCAATAATGCAGTATTAACACACCCATGAATCATCATCATTGCACACATAGAAAGCCAAAACATAACAATAGTACATTCTCATATAACAAACAGAGACAAAGTCACATATTCAATTTGCAATCAATGATTATACACAAGCAAGCACATATTTACTAGGCTTTCACTATATATGACTTGCTTGTTTATTTAGGAATGATTCCAAATGACCAATCAAAACAGCCATAAATATACAACAGTTACTTCTATTAAGAACAATAACGACAAGATTAAAGAGCAAATTAAGATTAGAAATCACACCCAAAGTTTTATAAGGAGCTAACTTAGCTGCTGATTCGGAGACAAAGCACTTATTAAATCTCTAATATGGAACAATGATTGATTCAATTAGTTCTTGGAGCGGGGCCAATTCCTTCTTGTCAATCAACCCAAACTCCTGCAAATTTTTAATAACAATACAGAGCCGATATTACTAAATTACCAATGACTATGATATAGAGTCAGGCATCAAAGGAAAATAGATAGGGACCATACATTGGTAAAAAGAATGAAATGCTTGAAGCAGGTATTAAGATGAGCTTCTTCTTTCAGACTAACAATCTTTTGGAAGTGAGAGTGGTAAATGTGTGCATATACTCTGAACAGCCTTTTAAATATCGTTTTCACCACCTCCTTAAAATTCCCAGGAAATGGAGCCCCTACAAAATCATAAGTATATTATGTCATCTATAAAATGCTAATTTTAACACCATTCTACAGCTGCTAGGAGATTTCATATCTATTCAATGCAGATAGGTGAGTGGTATATTCAAAAACAAGGAAAAGAAAACTATACCAATTCTTTGGGGAAAAATTGATTCATCATCAAGCTGAGATTCAATCCAATCCATTAAATATTCTACATATTTTGGTGCAGATACTTCTATAGGCTTTTTTATCTGTACACCATCTGCCCACCTATACTCGTACCTACACAAAACAGCATGCACTCACGAGATAATTCCAGATTTACAACAACAACAACAACTAAGCCTTTTGTCCCAAACAAGTTGGGGTAGGCTAGAAAGAAACCCAATAAGAGAACACATCCAAGAACAAAACAAAACATAAAAACATACTAAAAATAAGAGTAGCCATACTAATAATAATACCTATAATAATAATAGTAATAGTAGAAACCTAGACCTCGAGCATGATCTAATAGAGGGCCCTACAAACCTATGGCATCGCTCCTACCCCTAAGTTCCTACGTCATGGCTCCGGTACATGAATTGCTAACTTTCAAGCGCTCCTATCGATCGCCAACTCCTTGGAGACGTTCCATTCTTTAAGGTCTCTTTTCACCGCTTCTTCCCATGTCAATCTTGGTCTCCCTCTCCCCTTTCGTGTGTTCTCGAAATGATTAAGAATTCCGCTACGTACCGGTGCCTCTGGAGGTCTGCGTTGAATATGTCCAAACCATCTCAAACGATGTTGGGTCAGCTTCTCCTCTATCGGTGCGACCCCAACCATATCCCATATGTCATCATTTTTAATCCGATCTTTCCTCGTGTGACCGCAGATCCACCGCAACATACGCATCTCAGCTACACTCATCTTCTGGACATGTCGTCTTTTAGTAGCCCAACATTCTGCGCCATACAACATCGCAGGTCTAATCGCTGTCCTGTAAAACTTTTAGCTTCTGCGGGACTTTTTTATCGCATGCCTGATGCTTGCCGCCAATTCACCCACCCTGCTCTTATCCTGTGACTAACATCTTCATCTATTTCGCCATCGCTCTGCAGCATCGACCCTAAATATCGAAAGGTATCCTTCATAGGTACTACCTGACCGTCTAGACAGACATCTCCATCCACTGGTCGTATCCCACTAAACTCACACCCCATATACTCCGTCTTAGTTCTACTAAGCCTAAACCCTTTGGACTCTAGAGTTTGTCTCCACAACTCCAATTTTCTATCGACCCACGTCCTACTCTCATCGACTAACACCACATCGTCGGCAAAGAGCATACACCAAGGAATCTCTCCTTGTATATCCTTCGTGATCTCATCCATCACTAAGGCAAAAATATACGGGCTCAAGGCTGATCCCTGATGTAGTCCTATTTTAATAGGAAAGTCACTAGTCACACTATCACATGTCCTATTTTAATTCCAGATTTCTGAAAGAATAAATAATCACTCGTTCAAATAATGAGAGGGAAAAACTTGTATACATATAATAACAAATACATACTTGGGACCAGCAGTCATCGTAGGGCAGTTGTCAGGTGTGCAGAACTCAGCAAGAGTGCCATAAAGAAGATTTACTTGATTGAAGAAATCCACGGCTGCCAAATTGTTTGATTAATTCATATTTTGTGCAAGAAACAAAAGTAGTCTTAACAAGTTCGGTAAAAATAGATCCAACAAGAGAAATAATAATTTTTTTTTTTTTAACAACGAGCCATGAGATTAGTACATAATTTTCATGTGTACCAATACAAGGCAATATACACCATTTATACCACAAGATATGTTCAGAGCTAGAAGATACTAGCAGCATGTCACGCATTGCATTCTTCTGAGAATTAATTTTCTGTCAACCAACGAAGAAAAGAAACGTGCATCTGTTTCTAGCTAATTTGGACTCTTGCTAGAAGAATCAGGAACCAAGGTAATGCATGAGATGAAATTGATTCTGATTAAATATTACACTCCTTTTTCTTATCTTCTTATTTTATTTATTTTTTTCAGGGAGGGGACGGGTGTTAGACAATTACTATTGACAGCAAGCCATTCATGGATATCTTCACCAGGTGGCAGTCTGACAGCTTCCCTGAGATTGCCACTCCCTAGTGTAGCATCTATGTGCTTTCTTAGCTGTGCTCCCTGTATTTATTTCATTATGTTTTTATATAAGCACAATCATTACTATGTAATACTCACTTGAAGTTAAAATGGTTTTCAGAACCAAAAAAAAAAAAAAATCAAAGGGAAGTTTCAGATGCACCGAGTTAAACATCAATAGTCTACAGCCCTATTGAAGCACCAAAAATATCCTCCATACCTATCCTCCCTTTCATTCCTAAAAATGCCTATAGTATCCTAATCTTGTCTCCAGTACTTCAAATAATTTAGAGAGAATTGGGGGGCCAGTTTGGTCTAACGAAACCAAGAATGGTGGGCTGTAATGATATCCCCGAAATGTTTTAAAAGGAGGCACGATAACCCTTGTTTTGTTTGCAGTATACATGACATTCTGATATATCCTAGGGGTATGCATGAAATTAGGCACGATAACCCTTGTTTTGTTTTCAGTATACATGACATTCTGATATATCCTAGGGGTATGCATGAAATTATTCGAAAGAAAATTGAGAGCGAAGCAGACCTTGCTGCCAGATGGAGCACTCTTTTTAGGCCGGAATGTTTTCTGGTTCCTGCCAGGAAAATTGTTCATCAATGACACATTATTTAATTCAATAAAATACATTTAATCAGGTAAACTGTTTCCAGTTACTTGAATGTCACTGCTTTGTACCAGCAATAGCTTTGTTCAATGCATATCAACATATAATTATACCAAATACTCAGAAACTCCAGAACAATATACAAATTCAAGCATAAAGAGCATAATTTGGTACCAGTTGAGGTACAGACAGCACCTACCAGTACAGATTCAGTACCAAATATCTCGCAACGGTACAAACCTGACCAGGGTTCTTGGACAAGCAGAACTTTACAAAGTTGAAAAACAAACGAAAAAAGAAAAAATAAAAAATAAAAGGGAAACTGATTTCTACGGAGATCCCAAATCAGCGATTGTTTACAAACCCAAAATTCAGCACAAAAAGTTTCGGATTGTCGCAATAATCGATACAAAATCGAGCTCTAAAGTAGCATCGCCCACTTCAATTCACAATATTCCACTCAAAATAGTGCAATTTTCTATCTAATTTGACTAGGTAGAGAAGCGAAAGAGAGACTAAATTCAAGTTAAACTAAATTTACCTCCCAAGACCAAAGAGGCTCATGGCTGAATCTGATGCAGATCAAGATCAATTAAGCACCTCTCTCTCTCGTTTATATGTTTTTAGATTAGACAAAATTTTCAATTAATCGTTTTCCTTTTTTCGCAATTTCTCACTTCTCCGATCCCAACTGCCTTTCTATAAACAATGTCAATCATGCGTGGACCAGGTCTCTCTGCTCAACGTGAGCTGTAGTAGGTCCACGATTCTGATTACGGTCTTGTTAGACCACATTAAATTATAAACCGGGTTTATTTACGTAAGTTGTTCCCCAATCAGGTTCTTCGACCTTATGTTCTCTCTGGCTGATTTTGAATAACCATTCCAATTGCAGGTTTTATTCAGGTTATATGATGACTTGCTTCATAAATTCTTATACAGAATTATAATAGGGAAGAAGTAGAGAACCTTGGCCTCGTTTCTACGCGGGCAGACGCATCATGGCGCCGCAGGTCCTGCGAATAGTTGTACTTGTTTATGATTCTATTTTCTCCAGTTATGATGGAAAGGACGGACGGAGTTTGACCTGGTTAGCGTGTCATTTTGTCCAGTGTTTGAGAAGAAATGGAGATGATTGGTAAAAAAATTTCATTCATATTCTCTGCACGTGCTATGCCTCATGGGCCATCATGGGCTTGCATTAAAAAAAAAAGAGAGAGAGAGGAAGTAGTTTCGGAATTAATTTACTCATATATATATATATATATATATTTTAAATTATTAGTTAATTAAATACAGCGAAATAAAAGCTAATAGTGCTCCACACATTACATGCACAAAAAAGTGAATGTAGTACTGAGTACTGACTGTAGCAGCTTGTGTGAACACAAACAAGGAAAATGGTGCAAGCATTGAGATGACAGCTCTAATTAAATCGGCATATAATACAGTAACTAATAATAAATTTTCGTATAAATATTTACGAAACAATTGACGATTGTTTAGAACACGTTGTTCATGGACTACAGTAGAAATTACTCTTAATTAGAAATAGCATCATTGGAATTTGGAACATATAAAGTTCTTGTACATTTTCCTTCCTTTTCGAGAGAGAGAGAGAGAGAGAGCAGATCGATAGAAAAACTCAAATTAATTTTGCAGTATATTTTTATTTTGTTTGTCGTACATATTCTAACAATTTGTGTATAAACTCTTCGTAAATAATTGATTGGCTCATAAAGGTTTTTTTTATCCACATTAATTATGCAGTTTACTTTTCGTTTGCTGTACAGATTTTTAGTATATCAATGGCAATATGCAGCACATCCACAATTTCAATTCGTTAACAATTCTGCATAAATTGAGAATCAGCTATTGGTTTTATGGCAAAGAACAACGCACTTTCGGTGAAGGTTGTGGAATCAAAACCTGTTTGGATATTCTTTTGTGATATTTAATTTCGAAAATAAGTTAGAAGGCGCAAAAAAAAAAACGGTACAACATAAAATTGACAATTCACATTAGTTATGCATTCTTCATTTTGTTTTGTTGCACAGATACTAAGTATTTGGGTATAAACTTTTGTAAATAATTGATTATAGCTAATAGATGTTTATTTTACTTGCTAGCTAGTAATTAATAAGGAGCAACTGCATCTAGAAAATATAATTAAAATGAGCAGTGGGAGTTATTAGTTTACTCATAATGACAGCGGGGAGCATGATGCGGGGTTATCAGATTTTTCTTTATTATTACACATTCAAATATGATGGAGTTAAAAGAGATATTTAGACTATGCTCCAGAGCAACGTGTATAAAGGAATGGAAAGTTAAGAAATAATAAGAGATGGAGAGGGGTTAAGAAAAGATACAATTAATTTAGGGAAACATGAGATAAGTAGTTACTTAGACTATTATACTATTCGGGCAGTGTCAAATTCTTTCAGCGTTAACTTTGTTTAGGGGACATGTTGGAATATTTAATGTGGCCTATGATAATTAATGTGTGAGTCAAGTTCATCTAAGATAATTAACTAAAGGGTGCATCATAATTTGATGGAAATTCTGATGGACCAGATTCATTGTACTTGATCCCTTTAGTTGCCTCAGCATTAAATACTCTATAATCTGAAATTTTAAGGCACCCTTTCCAATAATTCTGCCATTAAGAAATTTCAGTAAAGAAAAGAGAAAAACGCCATTGTTGACCATCATTATGGCTGAGGAAAACTCAAAGAAGATCAATACTAACGCTTCCGCCTAATGACTAACGATTTCTGCTCTTCAATTTGGATACGGAGCAGATGTGATAGAAGAGGAGTCGTGCATGGCCTGCGGATTTCAACTTCATCCACTCAACACTCGATTTCGATTAGCGATGGCACGAGGTATTTTACGATTCCTGGTTAATTCCGCATTCTAGAATCATTGTTGCACTTACAGTTGGTATCAGAGCCAGGTTATACCGCTAGATTGCCTTTATTGAAATAGAATTTCATAACGGTTAAACAGAAATTCTGTTGTAAGTGTTGAGTGGATTGAGTTTTGTCTGATTTTCTTAATTATCTGAATTCGTGGATCATTATCTCAAGATCCGCTTATCCGATTTGAGTGAGGTTTTCGGAATTGGAAAGATCTCTGGGTCTACTTTCCAAAGAGACTAACATCTTGAAAATCAAGCGGGTGCACAGGGAGATAATCAATTCCCAATCACAAGAGGTCAGAATGTCAGGGTTCTGAAATTTCTGACCTTTCAGTAGTACGGGACATTTTTCTCTTAATTGGTAATTCGGATTTGCATGAAATTTCACTGGGATGTAGATATTTCATATATCTTTCCATAGAATGTAAATTTGTAAAATTCCAATAAAGTATCAGTGAGAAATGCTGTCTGCAAGTTAAGTCTATCTGACAGTTTGTCGATTTTTCGTCTGGGATAGTCTGTTTTTTCGAGGGCTATACCTTTTGATCTATAAACTTGTTTTTGATGAAACTTATGTCACTGGAAAGATCTTTGAATCGAGTTTCCAGGATGATCAAGAACACATAAAACGGATGATTATAGAGAAAGTTATCGTCAGATTACCAGAGAGTGTTCAGACTGTCTGAAAGTTTTTGGATGAACTCTGGTCGCACCTTTTCGTGTAGGACGACCCGTCCTGGGTTTGGAACGACCCGTTCCAACAAAGTGTGGTCCAGAAATGAATTTTATGACAAAATTAAGGTACAATCAGACATATTATGGTTCTCTCTTGTCAATTGAACCTTGTAGATTACTTAATTATTATGTAAATCTATAGAATAGTCACAAATTTGTTCAGAATACTGAATTTGTATATAGATGGTTGGCATCTTTATTGAAGGTTGGTTAGTCAATAGTGATATGCTTGAATATACTGTAGTAGTAAAGTTATGCATATGAATAATTTAAACCATACTAAGTTACTCATAATGAGTTACTTTTAATAATTTGGTCATTATCAATTTTAATAACTTTAATTGTAATTATCATTTTATTAAAAGAAAGTGTGTGATATTTTATTTATATATATCACAATAAAGCTTTACATTTAATAAATTATGATTGTCAATTTTAACAACTTTAATTGTCATTGTAGTTTATTAAGTGGAATTTTATTATTATTAATTCAATTTGTTTCTGTCCAACGGTGATGCAAATTGATTTCATGGAACAACTATTTTGTCAAAATTGAAATTTTTAAATATTAATTTCAGTTTAATTAAGTATCATTCCTCATAGTTGTTTATTTATATTATGTTATTTGTGATATTTTAGTTTACATATCACTATGGTGTTTATATTTAATAAATATTAAGGATGTCAATTTGAACAACTTTAATTGACATTTTAGTTTATTAAATAGAATTGTCTCATAAACTTCAATTTATTTCTGTCCAACGATGATATAAATTGAAAATGTGAAGAACTTTATGTTAAAAATGAAATATTATTTGGCGTTTTTATTATTCATTTCAGTTTAATTTTATTTTGCTATGTGAATATTAGTCGACTATTAACCACCTTATTTTTCCTGAATTTAACAACATTGAATAAAACTAATTTTTCCAACTTGGAAAGAATGAACTGAGATTTGTCTTGGTAATTTAGAACTGGACCAGACATTATGATTAGCCTTTTGTTGCTACTACGAATAAAAGTAGTAATAATGAAATACTAATTTTGCTAAATTATATCTCAAATTTGATGATATCAAGTTTGGATTTAAAGAAAATATTATAAATCAATGTATATATCTCAGGGTTAGTGGGAGTAATTTATCATTCTCATTTTGTTCGTGGATGATATTTTATTAGTCAATAAGAAATTCACTTTCGGTTATTTATTTGTGCTTGTATATATAATGATTAATTTTATGGAAGAGTGCTGAGCATTTTATAATGTCATCTTCCACTATGCAAGCAGAATTTTTGTGGCATTTTGTAAGGTCACCTATCTTATTTTTGTAATAACGCGACTGCTATTTTGTCTTTTAATAACAACAAATTAAGTAACATGTCTAATGGATTGACATTAAATATCTTGTTGTTAAATACAAAGTCAAAGATATGACAATACAAATACAACATATTAATTGAGAATTATGTTAACTAATTCTCTCAATAAATTATAACCATCCATTTTTGTCGGCACGGGTCTGGTTGCTAATTATGATTTTGTTGTATTGAATTATGTATTAAGTTATGATGTGAAGCTTCAAATTATGAGTTTGACTTTGAATTATGAAATTTGCTTATTTCTTATGTTGCGCATTATGTTTAATTTAAGCAAATTTACTTAAGTGGATCGAATGAATTATATTAACCATTTGTTGGAAAGAATACCAATGCTATAATTAGTGGGGGTCAAATAACATTAATAGTTATTTTGATTGTATTAGTTTAGTTTGGTATTTCTAACTGAACAAGGTTTAAGATGTTGGCCAATTTTGAATTTGTGCTTAATTATGATGTTTTCAGCATAGGCCAAGTGGGAGAATGTTGGAATATTTAATGTGGCCTATGATAATTAATGTGTGAGCCAAGTTCATCTAAGATAATTAACTAAAGGGTGCATCATAATTTGATGGAAATTCTGATGGACCAGATTCATTGTACTTGATCCCTTTAGTTGCCTCAGCATTAAATACTCTATAATCTGAAATTTTAAGGCACCCTTTCCAATAATTCTGCCATTAAGAAATTTCAGTAAAGAAAAGAGAAAAACGCCATTGTTGACCATCATTATGGCTGAGGAAAACTCAAAGAAGATCAATACTAACGCTTCCGCCTAATGACTAACGATTTCTGCTCTTCAATTTGGATACGGAGCAGATGTGATAGAAGAGGAGTCGTGCATGGCCTGCGGATTTCAACTTCATCCACTCAACACTCGATTTCGATTAGCGATGGCACGATGTATTTTACGATTCCTAGTTAATTCCGCATTCTAGAATCGTTGTTGCACTTACAGAACATTTACGTAACTTAACTGGTCTTACTCCTTGTACATCCCGACTTGGAGGATAACAAAAAGCATGACTGTAATGGAAGTTTGTTACCTTATCTTCTGATCATTATGTATATTATTTGACATAACTTTATCAATACAAAGTCAGATTTAAGGTAACCCAAAACACATTGAAAAGTTACAAGAAAAATATAGAATTTTTCTATATTCTAAGCTTCTTTGAATTCGCGCGAAAGGAATTCTGGTAAAAAAAAAAACAAATGTATGGTTGAATTGACAAATAATGTGGGAAATATTATTTTTGGAGGTATGGTAGATTCTAGCAATTATGGAACTTTTCTACTGTCTGGTCGAGAACGAGGCGACTGATTATTGAGAATTAATCTCTAGGACTTAATTAATCGTAAATTTTTTTTAACAAACAATACTGAAACTGAAAATTAAATAATAAATATATAAAAAATGATTTTGATTATAAACATGTCAGGGCGCAACTAGGACCAACATCCCTGCAGCCGCGCCACTGGAAATGACGCTTCTAGATTCAAAAAAATAATAATATTTCTTAAATATTAATGCGCCACTGTCATTGTCGGTCGCACAAAATCTTTTTTTAATAGTAATATTTTTTAAAATAATACAAATTTTATCAAAAGTAAAAAATAATTTTTAAAATATTAAAAGTAAATCTCAATGGCACTCTTAAAAAAATGTATTTTAAAAATAGTAATTTATTTTTCAAAATTAGTAAACGCCACTGGGACTAGCGCAGGTAGAAAATTTTCAAACTTGAAAAGTAGACAGAGAGAGCTTAAATGGGTCTGAATGGATAGGTACGCCGCCCTCCGGTGCACCCTGTTAGCGGCGTGATGTAGGATTTTCATACTTAAATTACAACCGGATTAAGACCCAAATTATGTTCAAATTCATATGTTTTTACCTTAATTCTGCTAATTTAGGTTGTAAAAAGGTGCAGCCGTAGCCCGACAAGTTATTTTGCAGGTTCATCATATATGAGGCACGAAGGACGAGAGAAATAGACTAAGTGAAGTGCTCAAGCAGTTGGAACGGTCCGCCCCAACCTCACAACGGACCGTCCCAACCAGAGGAGGACATCTTCTGACGGATTCACCAGACCCGCTTGGAACGGTCTGCCCCACAATCAGAACGAGTCGTTCCAGCTATATCCAAAATGCCAAAAATAGAGGGACGTGTTTGTCATGATGGTTTCCTCTATTTCCAAGCCTCCAGAAGCACACCAACCACGTTGGGAACCGCCATTGCACAGTTATTTAAGCTATGTCCTGTCTCCAGTCAAGACTAAGTTCGAAATTCTAGGTTTTAGCCTCTTTTGCAACTCACCAAGGAGTCAGCCTGCTTAGACGATAAGACCTTCCTGAGACCATCCGCCCCAAGACAGGACAGAGCATAGAATTGTGGAGTTTTCGAGCGCATCTTGTTGTAACTTGATTTTTCTCTTTTCTATGTGTTTGTATTTGATGAAACCTGCTTGTTCTTGCATAGATTTAATAGAGTAGAGTAGTTTAGGGGCTATGGTTTGAGAACATTTCTTTTAGTTGATTGTTCTGTTATGGATATTTAGTTATTAGTTAAGTTAAGTTATGTACTTATGTTCTATCTCTTGCAATTTCTATCTTTACTTAATTGCTTTGATTGGTTACTGTTTGATCTGATTGCTTCATTAAACAAAGACCTAGTTTAATTGATAAAATAAAAGTCAGTCATATTAGCTAACTTTAGCAATTAATCTTGTTTGGTAGGTGAAATCCGGAAAGATTAAACCATACCTTAAGTAATTGAGATTTTACTTGAAATCGGAAGGTTAAAAGTGTACCAAGACCCAAGAGTTAGTTTGGAACCCCTAAACCAAAAAACGGAAGTTGAAATTTAATTAGGAGTCCTAAGAGTTAAACAATTATTATTTAGCAACTTGATCTGAACTGAAGTTAGAATACAAGCTTGTAGGTTAAACGTTGTTAAAACTCACATAAAAACACTTAATTAATAATTAAAATTCATGACAAAATAATTATCAACAATTGGAACGTATCGTCCTAAGGTCAGGTTACACCGCCCGGAAGGGGGAGCCTGATCCAGGAGCATATCCCAATTTTTAATTCGTTCACAGAGGATGAAACGGGTCGTTTCAGGAATGGAACGGACCGTTCCAACTCTGAAGAATTAAGAATTGTTCCCAAACCAGAACCCTTAATTTTCATCAATTTGATTTACTTCTTGAGTTATTTAGGAATTGGTTAATTAGGATTTCAATCTTACTTTTCATGATACTGCTTGAACTGCTTGATAAGCCAAAATCATTTTTATAATTAGGAGTTAATTTGATTTGATTTATTAGAGATAGAATAGTCTGTCCTGAGATTCGACCCTTAAACTGAACTGCAAACGAATTAGTATCGGTAATTAAGGATTTAATTTGACATGTACCCGCCATACCGATGATGGCGCTTGCCATGTTTATTGATAATTGATAAATTTATTTATTTTTCATGTTTAGAATTAATTTTTTTAATTTAAGATATGTGTATTAAAAGCATTTACGGCTTAACTAAGGTGGATAAGAGACTAGTTCGCCGTATATAAGAGTTGCATGCATATTATCTAGTTATTTGGTGATTTTAATTATGTTCTCCTCATGTTTTCTTCACATTAATTTTGTATTGTTATGCGTACTTGTATTTATTTGTTACTATTCTTGTATGTATTTTATTTATTTATTTAGTTATTTAGAAAACGAGTGGGATTGTCTTTTGTAATCTTGATTGTGTTTGAATATCCTAACAGCCATGCATATTGCTAATAAAGCAAGCAAAGATTGAAAATATAAGGTTGAAAAGAGAAGCCATGTTAACTCAAGGTCTCGGCGAAGGACACTAGTACACACGAGACTGTCGATTTAGCCCATCATTTGTAAATGTTTTGCTAAATAAGTAGAAAACAAGACACCAGCGTCCTCAGACACCTTTCTAAAAGCAGCCTTGTCTCATTAACGAATCAACATTCAACACAACAACTCATGTACACAGTACACTACATGTTGCCACTCTTAAATTTTTGAACCCCTCTCTCTCTCTCTCTCTCTCTCTCTCTCTCTCTCTCTCTCTCTCTCTCTGTATATATTTGTGTATACATTTATCCTTTTCTCATTGTATGCAGGTATCTGAATTTATTATTGACAATGCCAATAGCTATACAAGGAAAATGCATGAAGTGAGTCACCTATCTGGTTGTTTGGAGTAATTTCCAATCTTAAGTAAGGCAAACAAGTTAGCAGTAGCTATACGCCAGATTTGTCCCATTTGTCATTCAAACGCATTCAATTCAAGTACACTATCAATTTATGTAATGAACAAACCAACAATTTTGCATTATCACAATAAATATAGGCTCGCAACAAATTTTGTGAATTGGCCACTGTCGTTAGAAATTTTCCTAAATTTACATTTAAATCCAATCTATTAATTATTCATAATCTCTGTTTCATTTAAATCTCTCTTCCTTTTAATACATACTAGATATGTAGGTCGAGCTTCGCTCGACGATATTGGATATTAATGTAAAAAATATATAAAAATTTGTGCCGTTAATTTTTTTAAGTCGATAACTGATTTTGATAAATGGTTTTAACAGAAAGTATCTTGTTTTTAAAATATATTTTCTATATAAGATAATATAATCATGACAATAAAAAAGTAAAAATTAAAATAATAAAATCTTCCCATTTATGGTTTAGTTTTCAACATGGTCAAATTAATTTCATGCCAATATATACCTTATATTCTCTTTCAACATAATGGAGTTAATTTTGGAAAACAGTATTCTTTCTTGCCAGAAAGGACTCTAATTTTGTACTATGAAAATAATTAAATATAAATGAGAAGTTAATAGTAATTAGAATATAATTCGAACTATTTCAAATATATATATCATCATATAGTAGAGATAATAACCTTGCCAAAATAAAAAGTATTTTTCGAAAGAAACATAATATTATAATTAAGTATTTTTTATAATTTCAAAGATTTTATTATTTAAAATTCATATATTTTCCATAAAATTATTATTGATCCAAATGCATAAATATGAAAAAAAAATGTTGAAAACGAATTTTTTTCAAATATTTAAGTCGAAATGATCTAGGGAAAAAATTTATTTATTGCATAAAAATAAAAAATAGCCTTACCATCTAGTAGAACAAAATTCATGGCACATGTATTTCATGTCTTCTGATCTGTTGCTGACCAAATTTTCGTGACTCGTGTACATATCGCGTCTATATTGTTATTATTTGAAAGTGATGCAATATCTATTATTTTTAATGTGAAATGGTTGTGAAAAGTTAAAAATAAGAGCTATATTTATAGATAAAATGTTAGTATCCTTTGGTGTATGAGGCATCTACTGGATTCAATCTTTTGGAAAGGCATCTTTTAAATCGCACTTTTTAAGACTTCACTTGATAGAAACCTTTTAATTCACACCCTTTGGGACCTTTCACCCATTTTTATTATATCTTTTCAAATATTGAAATTGAAATGATCTAGGAGAAAAAAGTTATTTATTGCATAAAAATAAAGCAATAACATTACCATCTAGTAGAAGCAATTCATAGTTCATGTATTTTTCGTCTTCCAATCTGTTGCGGATCAAATTTTCATGACCCGTACTGCACGTATTGCGTCTACAATGTTATTATTTGAAAGTGATGCAATATCTATTATTTTTAATGTGAAATGGTTGTGAAAAGTAAAAAAAATGGGAGCCTTTTTATAGATAAAATATTGGTAGGTACCTTTTGGTGTATGAGACATCTACTAGATTGCATCTTTTAGAAAGACACACTTTAAATTGCACCTTTTAACACTTCATTTAATAGGCACCTTTTAATTTGCACCCTTTTAAAGTTATTCACACTTCTTTATTATATTTATTATTTTTAATGTGAAATGGTTGTGAAAAGTAAAAAGTGGGAGCCCTATTTATATATAAAATATTGGTATCTTTTGGTGTATGAGATATCTACTCGATTGTATTTTTTAGAAAGGCACCTTTTAAATCGTACTTTTTAAGACTTCACTTGATAGGTATCTTTTAATTCGCATCATCTACAGTCATTCACGATGTAAGATGTAAGATTCGTCTCATGAGTCATGATAGATGTCAAGGCTGACTCAATTAAACTTGATGAAGTTTTCATTATGGTGGTGCATGCATGCTATATATATATTTTGTTAAATTGCATTACTTTGTAAGTTGGATTCAATTAACACGTAAGATGAGGATGTGGAATTCGAACCCCCTGAGGGCCTGACAGCATCCACGTTTGTGGGGCTTTGTCAAATATTTGACTACCGAGTACTGAGTCATTAATTAGAGAGATTAAAATTGAAGGACTAATTTACCACCCTTAAGATTAGTTACCTTTCATGAAAATTACCCTTCTTTTTTCCTGACCGTACAAACTTGTCAAATACTGCTAGTTCGGTGCACATATTAAATGACTTGAGAGCTACTGTATATTAGAACCAAAGATTGAAATATACTCAAATTCTCTAGTTGTACAAAAAAGAGCCACACCCTAAAATACCGCTTGTTGCTTGAAGCTGCTGAGTGGAAGGAAAGACATGGTGAGAAAGAAAAGTTATACAAAGGGTAACTTGAAGAGAGGGGCATGGACAGCACATGAAGATAAACTCCTTTATGATTACATCATGTCTCATGGTCTCGGCAAATGGCGAAGTCTACCCATCAAAGCTGGTACACATATATATTGTATTACATACAAACAATTAGGACAATACTACACTTTTTTTTTTTCTTTAACTGAATTCAATCTTTTACAGTTTTACAATAAAAGCATGTTATGAGAATTTATACTCAATCACATCAATACTTCAGTGAGGAAATCACATACTGATAGAAAGAAATTACCATGAACTTGTCGATGTGATGGGTTGCAAATACAATCACAATATTTGATATGTTATAATAATGTAAAGTTTATCTTTATGTTTTCACTATTCTGTGCATATGTATTATATTCAGGGCTGAATAGGTGTGGCAAGAGCTGTAGGTTGAGGTGGTTGAATTATCTGAGGCCGGATATAAAGAGAGGCAACATCACAGAGGAAGAAGAGGACTTGATTGTCAGGCTGCATAAACTTCTTGGGAACAGGTACCGTTGTTGGGTTTCATTCTTTGTTATGATCTCCCTTTAAGAGTACAGGATAAGATACAGATATAACATATATCTGAATCAAAGCTATCTAAGTTTTAGTCAAATTGAGCCCCCAACTGTGTTAGAACCAAATTAAACTGAAATTCTGAAAAAAGATATAGTCTAATAACCAAATTCTTGATTTTCCTTTATTTTTTTTAGATGGTCCTTGATAGCAGGAAGGCTACCAGGACGAACAGACAATGAAATTAAGAATTATTGGAACACTTGTCTGAGGAAAAAGCTCACCTCAAAAACCTTACTGTCTCCAGCTGATACTGGCACCAAGTCGAACGATATCCCAGTGCCTATTTTTAATTGATCAACAGCAATTGAATGCATCGAAACATTGGGCACTGAACAAAGCATCAATCATGAAAAGTACAGCATTGACATAAGAACAACACATCGAAACACTTCATCATTTGATCCACTCGACAGTGAATTTAATGATCTTGGTGCTTTCAACATGGTGGAGAGTCCTTGTGGTAATGATGGAAGCTTTTCCATTGATGAAATAAGTGATGCCAGAATATATAACAATGGTGAGATGCACAAGAAAAAGAGCATTTTTCCATTGCTCAATGAATACGATGTGTGGGATCCCTTCTCATTCTGAGATGCCAACTAAATGGTTCATGTTTAAATTAGTTAGATACCTTACAACCTTCATTTGTAATATAGGAAGTGCTAATGGGGAGTTGGCTGATTAATGATTATACATTCTACTTTTGTTTTCTTCCTTCAGTCCCCTTTAATCTAATTAACTAAGAATAGCCATCGTTAATTTTGTTCCTCGTAGGTTTTCAATTTTCATGTTATTTGCTATAAGTAGTTAACATAAGTTAATTCCAAAACAAAATTTGATGGGCTTGTCTTCTGTACCAGTTTCAAATGCGCTTTCTTTATAATAGGTCAGATATACACTTTCTGATCTTCTCTGTTTAATTATTATATTTACCAGTATGGTCTAAATTCTGAAAAAAAAAAAAATCAGATGAACATTCTCTTCTTTTCTGTTCTGTCAAAATGGTTCCTGCGATGGAATGATTGTGCGCGAGTACAACCGCCAACCGTATCAGTTCTCAATGAAAGATAGGAATGCAGTGGCCGTCGAGGTAAAATGATTCGACATAAGACCATCCCCGTCATCCTTATTGGCTTCATTAATTGCGGCTTTCTTATTCTAGTTCTCATTTTTTTTTTCATTTTCCATCAAGGATCGATGCTTTAAAACAATTCCTTTATGCACCAAATAAATACTTTCGTAGTTCCGTATCATCATACTGACACGAGAATTAATTTTAGTTGTGAAGGTCTGTAAGGTGTTGGGTTTTAACTTTTAACAAGGAATATGGTTTCTGCAAGCGGAAAGCATCATGAGGAAAATCTGCATTTAAAAAAGAAATGAATTCTAATAATTATTTTATTTCGTTAATCTTAACAATATTTTTCAAACTAACTGAAATACAATTGAAAATAAAAGAGCAATACATCTCAAGTGAGAGGTCGCAGGTTCAAAACTCGACTGGGGGGTCTTTATAGACGTTAATTTTAAAAATAAGTTGAGAGGCTTGACCCCCAATTTATCTTAAGAAAAAAAGAATACAATTGAAAATAAAAAATCAATCATAGATATATTTTTTAATATAAAGAGTGATTATCAGCAAATTTTCGTACAATTTGAATAACTTCATTCAGTAAAAACAATTAAATCGCTTTGTGAACAAAAATTATATGAGGTTTGAATCTGTGTGAATTATATAAATTATGCTTATGATGTAACATTAAAATTTATTTTAAAATGTTTAAGATATACTACTGTCTGGTTAATAACTCCAAAAAAGCTTAGTATTTCAAGGGTATCAATTTTATGTTATTCCTTGTATAAAAATTGGACCATGCTTTTTTGTTCAAACCGTCCGATCTAAAACAAACAATCCATATTACATCAAAAGAGCCTCTCTGGATACTATGGGGCCGTTTGGATCCCCATGGGATTTTGGAGAATTTCATCTTCCTACCATAAATTTATTATAAACAATCCAAACTCTTCACAAAATTACACACTTCCCAATAAATTTATTCCTATGAATTGCAACTTCCCTAAATTCCCCAACTTCCTAAGCGATCCAAACGGCCCCTATAGTATTCAATCATTCTTGTTTTTAGATGAAACGGTCTGAACTGGAAAAGGAGAACCTCGAATTTATTTAAAGACGGCCTCGTTACGTATCTTATATTTAGGCCCGGCCCATAACTAAATTGATCGCCAGTTGACTTGAGAGCAAAAAATCCAACGGTTGAGATACAACGAGAGTTTAATTCATTCCACATCGGACGGCTCTAGATGGAGAATACTATTATAAGTTCGAGTCTATAAAATGGAGGAGGAAGCTAGAAAAATAGAACCCTTGTTCCTCTCTTCTCAGCCGCCATAAACCCTAGCGTTTATCTCAATTTCTCAAATTTCTTTTGTGTTTTCTCTACGTTCTCTCTTTAATGGTAGATCCTGGTTCTAGAAATTCTTTTTGAAATGCTTAATACTAGAAAATATACTATTGCACCTGTTATAGAAAAGAATCTCACTGGTCGTTTAATCTGTGGGAATCATAAAACAGGTGCGTAGAAGAAACGCTGATTTCCTTTCTTTTTCCTCTTCGGAGAAAAACTGAAAGGATGTCAGCAGCGGCCAGACAACCGTAGAGATAGATCCACAGATGATTGACCTTTCCATGTCTTTTGTCTACTATATTTATCTCACATTACATTTCTAGCTATCTATTTTATATATTCTTGTGTTTCAGAAAATCAGAATTGAATTTATGACACAACTTGAACTTGTAAGTGCTACAATTGAATTGGGTATGCATCTGTAAGGAGCCCACTGTGAGGTGTGGATGACATGTGGGCCCGATCGATGATGCATAGAGAGAAGCTGCTAAAAGCAGCAGTGCCCAGACACCATGGGATGTGTTCCACAGGGAGCTGATTGTTGTTTCAGCTCTCTACTGATACCATCTCATATTTGGTCTGAGTTGATTCTGTCAATTGTAAAATATATGTATATATAAGTTCTTTATTGGTTGGCGAACTTAGATTGGTTTTGTTGTCTCTGGTTGTTTGAGTTGCATAATTAGGAATATGATTGGTTAGAAGTTATTTTTTTTGCTAATGAGAAATATGATAAGAGAATTGTGGTGTTTAGTTTGAGACTTTGGATTGGGTCTAGTTATGGATCAGTCAATAGGCCATTTAAGGTTCGCTATTGATTTCATCAGGTCAAGAGTCTGGCATGATTTCATAGTGATTTGGTTAAAAGGTTGTGTTGTTAGATTAGCTTAAATTTGGGTCAATATATGCCTTGCATTAAAAATCTGTATGGACCTGAGGGTCTTGAGAGGTAGATAAACGAGTTCAACTGCTCAAAATTTAGAATTACAAATTAAAGGGTTTGATAATTCAAATATCAATATGCTCTTTATATTTCTGATTAATAGTGTTCTTCTATTAGTATGTAAACAATTATTATATTTCAATTTTGTTTTGATTGGCAGAAAAAACGTTGAATACTAGTGTGGATCGGTTCTCTACTCGATTCAGTTCCAAACTGTCTAAAAGATGATTTGTCTCTGTCGATTCTTGTCCGAGTCAAATCAATTTGAATCAAAATTGGATGACTTTCAGAACCATAAGTGCCGTCGCCATTTAGGGACTAATTCTATATGTTAAACACTACTTTTGGCGAGTGAAATGGTAAATTAAAGTGTTTTTAAGGTGTTTAAGCAACTTTATTGGACTGATGGAGGCACAATAAATCCATTTGAACCGTAGATTAAGCTTGATGAAAATTTTCTTGTGCAGAATGTTATGGGATAAGTATATTAAACTATTTTTGTTGAGTGATGAAGTGGTCAAATGATGTATTTAAGCAACTTTGTTGGAGTGAAACTGAAACATGAACAATTATGAACTCTAATATTTTATATGTTTTGTTTTTGCTATTTCATATTATAATATGAGGTAGATTAGAATTAGTTGCTATTGACGGACCTGCGATTAAATCTTAATTTTTGATACTCTAACAGTCGATTCAAATCGTTCAATGTATTCTTTATGGTTTCGTCTGGATGGTTAAAAAATAAAGAAGGAATAAGGAATTAGGGAAAAAAATATTAGGAAGTGTGTAACTTTGGGAAGAGTGAAAAGATGTTATTCCGGAAATAAGAAATGTTGTTTGGATGGTGTATTAGGAATAAGCAAATTGATATTAATTTAAATAAATTATTAAAAATTATTATTTTAATATTAAATAAAGTATTAATTAAACAGCACATAAATTTCATTTAGTTATTAGTATTTAGTTAATTTAGTTGAAATTATGTATATATAATTGTAGGAAGATGTTATTCCTAGGAAGAAACTATTCCTAGGAAGAAAATATTCTTCTCTTTATTCCTAACTTGTTTGGATGCCTAGGAAGAAAATATTCTTAGTTCCTTTCCCATCCAAACGGAGCCTATATTATATTCTCATTGAAGACAAAATTTAATATTTTTGTGAAATTTTTTTATATTTTACAATTACAAAATTCTTAATCCAAATAATTCTGTTGCTTTCAATAATAATGATTTTCTCAAAACAATAGTAAAATAATTTAGAAAAATATAAAATTTGGTCTTCAATAAGATTTCAATATGGAAAACAAATTGAACGGTTCGAATTAGTCATTAGAATCTCAAACATAGAAATATAATTGGAATTGATGGATTCATCCGTCAGTCGTGTCTAATTTTAGTCTACCTCTTATAATATTGTATATAAGGATAATTTAATCTTTGGTTTCTACTCTTTAGGGTCGTTTGGATTGCTTAGGAATAGAAAGAATAGCTTCTTCCTAGACATCCAAACAAGTTAGGAATAAGGAGAAGAATAATTTCTTTCTAGTAATAGTTCCATCCTAGGAATAACATCTTCCAACAATTATATTTACATAATTTTAACAAAATTAGCTAAATACTAATAACTAAATAAAATTTTATGTTCTCTTTAATTAGTATTTTGTTTAATATTAAAATAATAATTTTTAATAATTTATTTAAATTAATATCAATTTGTTTATTCCTAACTCACCATCCAAACAATATTTCTTATTTTCGGAATAACTTTTTTTTTTCAAAGTTACACACTTCCAATATTTTCTTCCTAAAATTTTTATTCATTTATTATCCCCATACCATCCAAACTGTCCCAAAAGAGTTTATTTTGTTACACTAAGGCAATATTAGCTAGAACGGTGATGCAGTTGAATTTAAATAACTTTTGTTTCCAAAATTCTATTTGACAACTAAATTTAATAAGTATATATCATTTTTTTATTGTATTTTTGTTAGTAGTGAATAAGTAAAACTAAAATTAAGTAAATTACTGTATTGTCTTTTCGTTGTTAGCTACTTAGTTGGTAAAATAATAATTTCTTAAAACTAGGATACGCTATTTAAAATTTTAACGTAATTGTTTAATAGATATATAATTTTGGATGAATGGTCTTAAGTTATGGTTTAATACGTTACTTCGTTAATTATCTGATGATTGGAAAGTTAATTGACTTCAAAAGGATGAAATTCAGTATAAGATGTGAAACTAGTAGATAGGAAAATAATAAATAAGATGATGACGCGATTCATTTTTTGTGTAAAAAATTAAGAAAAAGTACCCTACAATTTATATTACGGAAATGCCTGAGAAATGTAATTTTTTTTTGTTAGTGATATCCAGCTGTACCCATACGCCATATCCCAGCAAAATTTCCATTGGCTGCTTGACTTTTGACGGATTCTTTTATTATTTTCATAGTAACCTTTTGCAGTAGTCTGATTAGCAACTATGCAGGATTTTTTTTTTTTTTATAATTGTGGACGCCTCAATAGAACGAGTAAAACACTTTATTTTTGGGATGTTTGGAACTCTTGGAATAAGGTTTTATTCGGAATTGCTAATTTTAGAGGTTGTCAAACATCATTTAGAACAAGCAAAATAGTTTATTCGGATCCTTATTATTGTTCCAACAAAATGTTGGAACTAGAATGGAATAAGCTAACCATCCAACAACAAATCATTATTTTAATATTTTTTCTTGTTCTTATTCTTAACTAACCGCCCAAACAACATCTCTTAATCTAAGAATAAACAATTATTTAACATTTCTTATTCATCACTCTTGTTCTACAATAAGCTATTCTATTCTTATTCACCACACTTCCAAACACACCCTATAAGAGTTATAGGCTTATTGAATATTCATCCTATAGTTTTCTTAAGTGATTTAATTTTGTAGTTGATGGATTTAGGGTGCCAAAAGAGTGGGACTCATGATTTGTTAATGTTCAATGTGCTGATAAGTACATATAAAATCTGAAAAGGAGAACAGATTCTCAAATTGACCGACAACACATTGTGGACTCAACTCATAATGAAATAGTTAGGTTAAAAAAAATGCAACAATTTGTATTTATATTACTTCGTGGACAAATAACTTCATTTATAAATTGCAAGTTTACATTCCATCTTCACTTCTTCAGTGCTTGCCAGCTATCGTAAAACTGCGTGCTAGCTAATGACAAGGATTGAATTTTATAAATGTGATTGTGTTCCAGATACTATATGGGAGACATCATATTTTTTTATGCATTTAGTTACAATATAATGACCCAATTTTCGCATTTTATATTTTTACCCAATTTAAATTAATCCTATTCTCAATCTAGGCTTAGAAAGAGAAACGATTTCCTTATCTAAGGGTGTGTTTGGATCGTTGGAAGAAAAAAGAAGAAGAAGGAAGAGGAAAAAAAAATTATAAACTGTTCAAACTCTTTACAAAGTTACACACTTCTCAATACTTCTTCCCACTTCTTCCCTTCTTCCCACACCTATCCAAACGGAGCCTAACGGAAGATAACCCCGGCCTCTGTCACCTATATTTCCGCTTTTTATTTTATAGTAGTTACTTAGAATTTTTGTTTTTTGAGTTTTTTTTTTTTAAGTTCTTCCACTGTTTTTCACTAAATTACTCTCTTTTTTTTTTCAGAGTGATTTTCATCAGATCGGTTGCAGTACTCTCCGACAGAGTGAATCCATCTGCATAACGAAGTCTGATAAGTTTGGAAAATTAGGTTTTTAATGTACCAATGATGCTCAAAATATTACGTTTTAAAGAACATTTTTGGGCCTTAAGATATTTTGAAGACGGTTGGTTAGTGGCAAGATTCCTTCCTAATCGTGCTCTCATCTTCTATATTCATGATAGATATATGAAATTCGGGGTGATAAGGATCATTCCCGATATTTGTCATTCCCATCATCCCCATACATTTTGAATTTTAGGCAACAATTATTCACTCGTTTTCTAAAAACGGAAATCCAATACTCATCCTTTGTTTCGCTCTCCTCTCCCGCCCTAACATATTAACTTCAATAGTTATAGATTAAGTTCAACACTAAGGGCGAAGTCATCAATCATAAGTGGTTAGAAAACGCGTGATCATTCCCATCATCCCTGAAATCCTCATTAATTAACTAACTTTCTCATTAATAGAAGTCCAGGGATGATGAGAATGATAGAATATTAGAGATGGTCTTAAGCAATTCCCTATGAAATTATGTATCTTCAATGGAAACAGCCTACATATTTTGATGTCAAAACAGAACAAAAGTTTACTAGATAGAGCATGCAACCTAAATTCAACGACCCCGTTTGTTTGTGACTTAAAGGATGCATAACTTAAGTTATGCATCTTTAAGTCACCAAACACCTCTTACACAAGATACCTTAAGGTTACATAACTTATGCAACCTAAATAATTAATAATAATATTTAATAATTAACAAATAATTAATAATAATTAATAAGTAACAATAACTATTAAAAATCATAATTAATAATATTTAACAAGTAATATTAATTAAAGATAATTAATCAATAATAATTTTTTATTATAAAATAAAAATAATATTTATAATATTTGATTAAAAATAATTATTAATATTTCATAATAATAAAAATGATTTATTATCATCATTAATAATTTAATAATTAACAATAATTAGGTCACAATGTATAATACATAATACTAATTCAAATTTAAGGACATTTTATATTGTAAACTTGTTATAAGTGTTGATGGTTAGCACATTCAGTATAAGAATTTATTTGGAATCTTAAATCTAGTAGCTAAATGAATTAAAGGTTGCAGGTTTACAATCCGCTTGGAAGATTTATGGATTATCCGTTATATCACTTATTGTGCTGTTTAATTCTAAAAATTCTAACAAATAATTTTGATCTCTCTCTGTTTGGTCTACTCTGCCTTGTCATTATCAGTCGGTAAAAACAAATCTTTGATAGATTTTTGCAAAATGGCATGATATCA
Source organism: Rhynchospora pubera (assembly GCA_028095005.1). Classification (NCBI taxonomy): domain Eukaryota; kingdom Viridiplantae; phylum Streptophyta; class Magnoliopsida; order Poales; family Cyperaceae; genus Rhynchospora; species Rhynchospora pubera. Next base: position 185,483,848 of record CM051461.1, read on the forward strand.
TCATGACATATAATAAATATCAATTGAGTAGTTAGTATTAATGAGATTTTTACTCGGTAAAATTTCTGAAAGACGTACTAGTGATGTCATAATTAAAACTGCAATACTTACAAACTATATCCAGTACATTAGATTCATAATATCTGAGATACTATAAGTGTCATTTTTACAATTTTGAGAACATTAAATTCAGTAAAAAAAAATATTTTTGTAATTTATATATTCCAATTTTTCTTGCAACTTTTTCTTCCACCTAAAACTCCTACAATTTTTTCGTCTTCTATATGCATTTCATCAGGAAATAATCTAATAAAATTCAACAGTCTTTTTGTACTAAGATTCAATATTGCAGTTTTATCTATTTTTCTTTTATTTCTCGTCTCTCTTCCATTTATTATTATTATTTTTTTTTGAATCCTTGATTTCTTTTCAATTTCAATAATATGGATTTATTGAATATTGAATAAAAAATTACAATTTATAATTGGTTGAACTTTTCTCCTTTTCTTTTGGTCAGTGCGGAAAAGTTTGTATAATGGGGCGCATAAAGAACATGAGCCTTAAACAAACCAGTTAGCACTTCAAAAGAAGATTTTTTTTTCCCCCTCTCTCTCTCTCTCTTATAATGCATGATGTCAGACGGCCTTTGTTTTTTTAATGAACTTATGTATCTAACAGAACATGGCTATCCTCTCTTCGTCTACTTCCTTTTTAAAAAAAATATATATTTTTTGTTATTCTTGTCTCTTTATTTTCAAAGGTCAACTTTGTAGCTTAGAACAATTGTTCTCATTCTATTATAAAGGCCGGATATATCATCTCTTTACTTTCATTGGCTTTTGCAGTTGAGGGATAAACCACTAGAAGAAACAACAAAACAAAAGCCACTGAGAATGGGGATCCAGGTAATATTATTATTATTAATTTTTTTGGTTTCTTATTAAAAGTATACCGAGGTAGCTTACTTGCTCTTGTTGTGTTGCATGATTTGTTTGAACATATTTTCTAGTATATGAGGCCCAATTTGTTGATCCATACATTAAATGACTCACAATCAGTTTCTGTTTCTTTATTGCCAATTATATATACACCACCAATAAAATCATAATACACTTCACAACCATTATGTTACAAGCAATTTGCCATGTTTTCATGTTAGTAAACCTGTACTGACACTAGGCTGTACATGTGGATACTGAATATTAGTTGAAAGTTGGAAAAAAAAAAACTTGTCGGAATAGTTCTACTATATTTTCTAGCAGCATATTAAAAAAAGTCTCAATTCTCAGTAGTTCCTATTTCAACAATGAAGCTATCAAATTCAAGACGGTTTAATAAATGAAACATAACAAAAATGTAATATATAGATCTTTTGAATATATAGAAGCATTCTCATTTCAGCGGCTGTATATTTCTTAGCCAAGCATAGGGCTGATTAACTTTCTTTGTGCAATTTTAGGAAGAATTTTCGGAATACTCAGAAAGTGTGAAAAAATTGCCAGCAGCACCAAGTGATGAAGACAAATTGGAGCTGTATGCTCTTTACAAACAAGCAACAGTGGGGCCAGTGACCATCCGTATGTATTCCTCTTGCTCCTGACAAGATTACTAAGGCCCGATTAGAATGTCATTTTTTAACATGAGATTTAATTTCATTAAAACTTTTTTTATCAAAATGAATGAATTTGATGTCATTGGTTAGAATTTTCATGTTATTTTGATCTAATAAAATCTCGAGAAATTCATTCTAATAAAATAAAATGAAATGAATTTCTGAGTAAAAATCATTTTAATTAAATCCTGAGTTTTTCTGTCTTTGATTTAAGAAGAAAAGTGCAGATACCAAAAGGTAGAATCTCCCGAACGGACAAGATATTTTCCAAACATTTCTATTCTATATTTGACTATTTGAAATTCTGATCGGATAAGATGATGTAGTCAGCTTTCTGAATTGATAAATCCCCACAAAAAAAAATTCTATTTTTGACGTTTTCCAACTTTGTACACTGTGTTTGAACTTTGTAACAATAGTAATTTTGTTAATTGGTAATTTACAATATGTAAAAAAAAAAGAATAATATTGATTGGACGACTCCAAAAAAAAAAACATGCATACAAAATATTTTTATTTTATCATCATCTTTTCACAAAATGATAAAGCTACATTTTAATTTTGTCGCTTTACAAACTCTGAGATGGTAAACAAAAGTTCCTTGTTGTCCTGTAGATAAAGCATGATAAATAAAAAATAAATAATTTAAAAAGATCTTGTCTTCCTTATCTTCGGTATTTAAAAGAAAAAAAATAGTTGTCATTAATTTATATTAATCAGACACGCAAAAAGTATACAATTGGAAGCAGCAAAAAACACGCTATGGCTTATTTCATAAATTGGTTGACTAAGATAAAAAAAAAAGGGCCTGGTAATAAACAACAGATATTAACCCTTGAGTGATTCTAATTTTTTATTTTGGCATATGTTTTTTTTTCTCTCTTTCCTATATTTCCAAGTCAACATGTTTTAGCAAATGTAAACACTTTTCATATCAAAATTTCAAATTTATCCTATTTCTTGCTTTCTGTAGCCCGCCCCAACAGATTTAACATGATGGGAAGGTACAAATGGGATGCATGGAAGGCTGTTGAAGGTACGTATCACTTTATCACCAAATTATGATGATCATTATAATAATACTACAATATTAATAATAAATTAATAATTAATAATCATGATGATCATACTAACAATAATTCGCTAATAAGATGTGGAATTATGAATGCAGGAAAATCAAAAGAGGAAGCCATGAAGGATTACATTGCCAAGGTGAAGGAATTACAGGCAGCCGCTGCCGCTACCACCACCACCGCCGCCGCCTCTTGAATTGTTTTATTTAGGGACCGAAAAAAAAAAATTCGGTCGTTAAGTTTTTTCTTTTCCCTATTTCATATAAGGTATTTGCTTTTTGTTTTTTTTTCTTAATTGCTGTTTTTGTTGCCAGCTTTGTTACATGAAAAACCTTTTTGTACGAGTTCCTAGCTTGGGAACTGAATTTTTTCTTTTTTCTTTTTTCTTTTTTTGTTTGCTTTTGTAACCTCTTTATTTTCAATGAAAAGGTTATGGGCTTCACCCATACTTTTACTTCAAAAAAAGGTATTTGCTTTTTCGTTGCTGTGAGTCTGTGATGTTATCTTTGGACCATTTATGGATTGTGTTATCTTTATCGTTACAACAAGAAATATGCACTGCTGCATTGAATTTGCATTTATCCCTCATAATCGTATGTAAGATATCTGACAATGCAAATACAATCTGAAAATTTGACCAGGTTGAAGTGTAATAGTACAATCCATACAATTCTTAAGGACGACGAAAAACATTTCCAAAATTTCAAGCAGAGCACTCTGTAAGAAAATCACGATGGTTCGCATTAACCTATACCTATTTGACATTTTACCAATGAAGTACAGCTAACGTTATTTTGGAGCCGTTTGTTTGTGACTTAGAGGATGCATAACTTAAATTATGCATGTTTAAATCACCAAACACTCATTATATAAGAAGTCTTAACGGTGCATAACTTATTACACTTAAAAAAAATTACTTAAGTTATGCATCGGTCCCCTTTAATTTTTTTCCAATAATACCTCTTAGAAATAATTAATAAATATTAATATTTAATAAGTAACAATAATTATTTAAAAATTATAATTAATAATAAAGATTAATTATTATAATTAACAATTAAATAATAATTAATAATATTTAACAAGTAATATTAATAGTTAATAATAATAATAATTAAATATAATCAATCGATCATAATTTTTTATTATTAAATAATTAATCATATTTATAATATTTTATTAAAAGTAATTATTAATATTTCATAATAATAAAAATGATTTATTATTATCATTAATAATTAATTTTTATAATAATTAATAATTAACAATAATTAGTAATTAATAATATTTAATTATTATTAATACATAATAATAATTAGGTCACAACGTATTATTAATACATAATACTAATTCAAATTTAAGGGAATTTTAGTCTTTTGACATTAATATATGCATACATTAAATTACTCATCCTTATTACACAAACCAAACACTCCAATTGAAATTATTTATGATCCTATACTTGTTTAGTAGGTAACAGTAATGAAGTTCCAGAAAAGGATGGCATAATGTAACAAATTTTGATGGCACGAGAAAGGACGACGAACCAAAGTAATATTAAAATTTGTTGCCAAAGTTGTATATTTTCAAGAAAGGCTCAAGTGTTGGCAGCATTTTGGGGGAAAAAATGATAAATGTATATAATTTTTAAATAATTTTGTTAGTCTCACGAGTGCCATTTAATCGATAATTTATATTCTAAAGCGAACCAAAATTTCCAAAAATGATAACTGTCATGTCTTTCTTTTTTTTTTAAAAAAAAAACCAGGCAGTGGTTACAGGTAGGGGTGGTTTCGACTCGAGTTACGATCGAGTTAGTATCAACTCGAAATCAAGTCGTTACATTTCGAGTTAACTCGTGACTTGATCGTGAGACACTTTCGAGTTCACTCGACTAACTCGAAATCAACTCATGACAACTCGAGTTAACTCATGACTTGATATTTTTACTCGAAATTGGATTTAGCTATCATACAAGACTAATATATTATTGTGTAGTACGCTGATACAATGCTTATTATTCATCACAAAACACACAAAATCTAAGCTTAGCTTGAGATATTAATGTGTAGTACATTGGTACACTAAGTCGAAACGTCTGGAAGTAATTTTTGGCCGCTACACTTTGATGCATTTGAGTTGGGATTATTTTTTTGGGCTGCATGATTACTCGAGTTAGAACCGATCGAGTTGGGTCCAACTCAAAATCACGTCGTTTCATTTCGAGTTGGTCCTAACTCGAGTTGAGGCAACTCGATTTATACTAACTCGAGTTATATCCGAATTTTTTTCAAGGCGAGTTCGAGTAATTCATGAGTTACGATTTTTTTGCCCACCCCTAGTTACAGGTAGAAAGTAAAAGAAAAAAGCGAAAAGAAAGAAATTCCCGCGCTAGCGACTCGTGTTCAGCTTTTTTTAAAAACTGCCATGTCTAGTGACTAGTGTTTAGAAGGAGGTGTCATGTGCAGCGTTCAATTAATAAACTAGGGACAATCGAGCTTCGCTCGATATTTGACATTCTAATAAATTAAAAATATGTTATCTATTCAAAATTTGCAATGGTTAAAGTTCAGAATTGTTGTAATTATGATGAAAATAATTATACATGTTGTATATATTTAATTTTAGTCGGTAATAATTCTATGTTTAGTTTGCAATAATTTTTAAGTTTATTATGTTAAAATTAATATGAGTTAGTGTCGAGCTTCGGGAATTTCATTCAAAATTTGATCCCGTTATTTCCAACCAAATGGATTTTTAATATAAAAGAGTTAGTACATAATTTCTTCGCATTTAGTAAGGAATTAATTTGTAAATGTTTTATAGGAAACATTTATGGATAATGCGTTAAGTTGGATAAAAAATTATAGTTATAATTTGAATTATTACATTTATTACAGTTACAGATGATAAGGGTTTATGCAATAAAAACAAATTACAGTCGCCTTTACAAATATGGATAATTTCATCTGTAATACAATAAATCCATTTAATTATAAATTATAGATGACATATATACCTGAATCTTACCTAACTAAGCTAACTCTAACTTGATAGGTGCTAATTGTCATCTTACAATACCAAGTCAGATTCCTAGAGTCTAGAGATGCCATGAGTTAAGTTCGATCCATGATCAATTGGACTTCGTCTTGTCTTCTACTCATTACCCAAACACTATGTAACTTCATTATCATATCAATTGAGCTGTAAAACTCATTCGGTACCAGACCCATACAGCCATACCTTTCCATACAATCAAAAGGTTGCCCCGCCAAACCACATAAGGTAAATATTTGACTACAAACCCACATTAACCCATTCTCAATTATAAACTCAAAAAAAAAACCCATTCTCAATTAATATCACTTAAACCCAATTCCCACCACGTCGAGTTGCTTACAAATTTGCAAATCAAAACTATAAAATATTTAATCTGCAAATATTCCGATGAATGTACATTAAATCTTACTGGAAAGAATCTATTATGTATATTACATTTCAGTACCAAATTAGCTTAAACTTTTACATCACTCAACAATCAAAACAACAAACTACTATTTTATAACCTAAATAGCTTGGAAAAACCAAAATCCAGTCATATATAATCCATTTGCATGTTAGCGCCACATTGTCTTTCCTTTCTGCTTTCAGAGAGATGCGACATCTCAGTCACTGCAAATTAGATTGGTATTTATTAGTTACAATGAAGGTATTTTAAAATTATTTTTTAGAAAACAACTCAGAGGGGTTATTTTTTTTTTCCTTCTCCTTCTTTAGGAGAACAAAAGAGAGATTCAAATGATACTTAATATTTAGACACCAACCAAGTTTAATATTTGATCTAGACAGAAACTCAGTTATTAGGAATTTTACTTGCATTCAAGAAATCACAATTCCAACATGAAGCATCAAATGAACATGTTTACCAGTATACAAATAGCTTATTATTGATGAGTGGTTAAATAGGTTGTTACTATACAACATTAGATCATGAATAAATAAGCCATTTACCAAACTTGTTATGCATATTCAAAATAAAAAATGGCATGATAATTGATTGATAGTCAAAAAATGAAAATTACATAACGAAAATCTAATTAGTCGGCCAATCACTGATAGTTTAATTGGAATACACCTGATGCGAAGTGAGAAGCATGTACTAAATGTCTAAATCACTAAGAGAAGACTACTTTGCCATGGACACAGTATAAAGGTGAAATTTCTCATCAAAATATTGGAACCGAGGGAACTTTGAGTTCATGGACAAATCATGGGTCTTCTAAAGGATGAAATCAATTTATAATTTATTGACCCTAAAAAAATTATAATTTATTTAATCTCTTCTTTTAATTCTGCATTTAAATCATGAAAATGCAAGAAATTTGAAGCTATCGAAAGATGCTTCTGAGCTCATCTTTTATCAAAAACAAATAAGAGAAAAAAATGGTCTTCTGACCTCACCACGCACCTCTGCCCCCATTGAATATCAGGTTGGCACCTGGCAACACTACATCTTGACTCTCCGTGTCTTCTGATTCAGGCTTGACTGAGTTGCTTGCTTCCTCTACTACAGTAGTCATCGCCTGACAT